>CM062288.1:14790122-15154768 GCA_031216915.1 Pictodentalium vernedei | reverse complement strand
GTGTGTGGGGGGGGGGGGGGGGGGGGGGGGGGGGGGGACTTGCTAAAAAATGGTTGTCTCCCAAATGTGACTGATTTCCTCCCCAATCACAAGGTGGAAAGGCAGCCGTTGTGTGTGTGGGCGGGGGGCTCTAAATTCGATCTCAGGCCATCATATTTTTCAAAATTTCTCAGCAGAGATCCCCAGGCCGCATGCAGGCAGTCAGAAGGGGGGAAGATGGGCTGCCAATTTTCACACACACACCTTGGGTGTTACGAGCCTCGATAATGCACGCGGAATCATTTTTTGAGCAACATCTCTCTCCCCCTCCCCCTTCCCCCCTCCCCCCCCCCCCCCACACACACACACACACCGGTTTCCTTTCCGACCTTGTAATTGGGGAGGAAATCAGCCCCCCCCCCCCCCAAAAAAAAGAAGAATGAAGTGGAACAAGAGAGTACCCCAACTTTCAATTTGTTCATATACTTCACACACAGGGGTCACGTTACACACGATTTTTATGTCCCAAATAATATATATTCGAAAATCATACTGGTCACCCCAATGATCATAGTATATTATAAATAGCGGCATATTATACTATTATCATGTGGGTGTCGAGTATGATTTTCTAATAAATATTATTTGGGAATTAAAAAAATAGTTTGTAACGTGCCACTGTGCTTCACACTTTTGCGAGTTCATTATTCATTGTTTTCTTCTGAGTTTGATTGAGGTCACTTGCTCTGACAGCTCAAACCGATGTCGGGAGTGCCAAATAAAAAAAAATATTGTTTGTCTGAAGGATTTATGTGAAAAATAGGCCAATTCACATTTTTGTATTACGTTGGCTTTTAGTTCCCTCCCAATTCAAATGTCGTTCTTAAATTGGCCCACTTTGTGGCTCCGGGTTTAGGATTTGGCTGTGACGTCACGGGTGTGTGGATGGTAAATCCCAATGTGAAATTAGGAAATCTTGGTGAAGTTTGCTAGGGCTATGTCGAATATCGAACATTTTTGGAATAACAAACATCGAACTGGGCAATATTTTGTGCAGAATTGTTTAAGAGGTGACCAACTTGAACTGCAAACTGGAATAAGCTTGTGAAAGAAGGTAATTCAGTCATTTTTATACACCCAAACCATTCGTACCGAAAAACCGTTACGAACGTCCGATTAAAAAATCGCCTTTAAATTTCTAGCTGAGAACGAGCACATAAAATATCAAAATCATAAAATAAGCTCGTTCGAGGCTAGAAATCTAGCTAATGTTAGTAGTAGATCATGTACCCGATCGACCCACATTGGCCGGATCTCATGTGACGTCATAGGCATATGGCCCAGTTACTTCATAGTTGGTTGTCATGGTAACGTGCGTGAGCGCCCATCTTGTGACAACATCCCCATAGTGATACGTGGTCCTAGTGTGCATGCGCAGCGCGTTTTGTTGAGGTGAGACGAGTGTACGTCGTCCATTTTGTATATCTGAGGCCGACATCTGGTTTCTATGGTAGCACATGGTTGCTGTGTGACCCAAAACCTTCTAGTATGAAAGGGGTGTGTTCGGAGGGGTGTGTTCGATTGAATAGGAGTAATTTTAATTACAAGCCAACAACCCGACAATCCCTCTTAATAATCCAAAACTACCGAGACGGACTTAGAAAACCCCCACCTAGGGTTTATACTAGTAGCACGTAGTGCTAAATGAATGATGAGAGGTCTCATGTGGATAAATTGAAGTGAACTAGAATACATCGAATTACCACAACATCCAGCCAATCTCTCTAAACCATAAAAACAACTTTATTTGGCACGGATTCCTCAATACTGGGCTTAAAAGAGTAGCATACAGTGCTTTAAGGTGCGTTTCCTGGTATGAGTAATTGTATTTGTTCGAATACTTTGTAAAATTACACAAATAAATCCAACAGTTCTTTTACTAGTGCGGATTCCCCACTAAATATTCGGTTTCTATCTGTTGTCCCTAGAATTCTTATTTTTGCCCACAATAGACACATTGCTTTGTATAAGATTAACTTTATTGTTTCGGATGTGCACCATAGTCCCGGTATTTTATCTATCCCGATATTTTCTGTGGTTTATCCTATTTCCTGGCCTGTTTTGCCATTTACTGGTCCCATTTCTGCCTATCCCAGCAGACTATTTTGTCTTGGCCGTCTCAGTTTTTGCCTTTCCTGTGTTTAACGAAGTCCTCAAACCCAAAATACAATCAAGCAGGGTTAGGTATTATTCGAACGACTCGAATCTTATCGTGCAAATAAGCTTTTGAGCAGTTACTGAAAAAAGTCACCACTCGACCGACTCAAATCCCATTGAGCAGATGAGTATCGAAAGAGCGATTTCTTTTACGACTCTTAATGCTCATCGGGGTATAGGAGGATATCTATGACATGATGATGTAGTACTATATATACCTGATGATAATTTAGCTCCTAGCATGTGCCCAGTTCTAGACCTCTCCATGATCTTAATATCTACAACACCACTATTACTGATTTTCCCAATATTGCCATCGTCTGTCTATGATTAGCTTTTACAGTAGGACCAACTCCCGCAGTCTTCTTCCACTCTTGCGGCCTTGTACCATTACTAGCACTAGTACAGGCTTGCTAACCATCTCAGATTGCTCGAACGACCAGAATCCCGTCGAACAAATGAGCCATAGAGTAATTGCCTGAACGAGTGACTCCACGTACGACTATTTTGCTCGTCTAGGTATTGAAGGATGGGAAGGATCTTGGGAACTAACAACGTGATATAATAACCTTAGTTATTGAAATTGACGTACAATCCCGCTTATAATATAGCCTTGGTTTTTGAAAGTGTTGTTAAACCCTAATGAACCCATTTGCCATTGAATTATGATCTTTTGTCAGTTTAAAAAATGAAAGTTTGTTTTACTATAGCTTGTCTGAAGTTTGATCCTTCCGCAATCTTTCAAAATTTCTCGATTGCCATATTTGTCGCCACATTAACATATGAACATACATGTGTGGTTCTGTGTTTATTGCATGTCGCTGTACAACACGTTTTGGCAAATTGTTATATTTCACATGACCGCTGCTATTTCTGCGATATATACCATCTCTTTCCTGACAAATCTTGCTTGGGGCCTGTAATATTTACTGAAATTAACAATATTGGGTGTGCACCATTACGTGTCACGTATTTTCATATTATCACAGTTGGTGTTTAGCATTTGACAAGCGTCAATAATCAATATGGATATTTTGTGAGACATTTAATACGTTGTTCATATATACATCGGCAGACGCAAAGTTATGGGAGCCCCATCTTGAGCTGACTACTTCACGTTTTGGACAAGCAACACAATCGAGCATGAATAGTGGCACATCCAAATCAACAGACTATGTGGAGGCTACTTCCGAGCTTTCTCAACTTAAGATCCTTAGATTTATTATCAGAACGAAAAATCTGGAAGCATTTTTTCAGTCATGTATGTATATTTCCCCTAATATGCCGATGTCGTTAGGAAAGTGGCGCCGGATTACCTGCACTGTAACTGAGATAGAATCGATGCGGGTGGTGCCAGAATACTATCAGATCTCCTTTCCAGATTAGCACCCATGTTTAAGTTTTACTTGCTGAACTTTGGGTGTCCCTCGATCATAGACGAAGAATATAGTAACATTTTACATAAGAATCCACAATGGGGCGCCCTCTTATCTATAAAGATATTTTACATACATGTTTGAAGGCTACTTACCTTATAATACCTGCTCGTGCACGAATTTCGAGCAACCAGTTCTATTCACAAAAAATCCCAGCTTTTATTCATTCATGCACCCCCGACTGGAACGGACTACTTACAGAAGTAATCCATTCGAAAATGCTACACAAATTTTCCAGTTCAGTTTAACGCCTTGCCCAACGTAACGGCAAAAAACGACCAGCGCTATTCTCAAAAATAGCCAATTAATTTTCATTATTTTTACATTTTTCTGTCTCAAAACATAGGTAATGACCTCTCTTTGAAACGAGCTCGTCGAGCTCGTTCCAATGAGGGGTGATAACCTATGTCTTTGAACTAAAACAATGAAAACAAAATAGTTATTCGTGAATTCTGTTTGAAAGTGTCGTCTGCTATTCATGTTAGTTAAAGGTTGAAAATGATTTATGAATGCCACTTCTGTATTGCAATACTGGTACTGTGGAAATTAATATAATACACAACACATTACGAACCTTTTGTGGTGATTTACACTTCCATTACTACTTGAATTACACACAGCACTCAGATCTAGCCACCTCCTTACTAAAAGAGCAGTAAAATGTACTACACAGATTCACGGAACTGAAAGAAATACGGTCAGGAAATATTGTTTTGTTTTGGAACATTGCTGGGAAACATTATGGCGGTAACTAACCTTAGCTAAAGTCCTTTCGTATCACTTGCTAAAACATCCATCGACTGTCCGTGCCAAACTTAATTACTTTGAGCGAGGGGGGGGGGGGGGAGGGTTGCCTTTTTGAAATATGCTAATTTATAAATAATCTATTGATTTATTGTTTGTTGAAATAGCCATTGGTGGTGGTGGAGCTCCTCGTGGTCGTTCAACACCGAATTGTATCAATCCAAAGAAGCGGTGTCAAAGTGGACAAGTGTGTAAACGCGGTGTGTGCCAATGCGAGAAAGGGGATCATTGTGATGAGGCGATAGGTAAGTTATTTATTAGACGCCTGTTTTATGTAATTTCCATCTACAGCAACACTAAACCATGCGGACAATGAAAATCTCTTCCGCATATATACACGGAAGAGGAAATCGTAAACGGACTACTTTTAAATAGAAAATACATTTCACTGGACTTTTCTGCAAATCGTGCAATGGAATTACAACATAAATTGCTGACGATGGCTGAAAATCGTCGCCAGTGTTACAATGTGTTCTATATGCCATAGGCCATCAGTGAACGAAACAGTATCACGGGTTTTCCTCGCAGAACAACACATCCGTGTGAATGGGTTAATTGATATGGCACTTCGTCCCCTGAGTTCCAGTGTGTTCTATGTGCCTACTGGTACATAGAACATATTGAAACTCAGGGGATGACTTGTGCCATCGCAAAAGAGTAAAAGTATAGGCCTGTAGCCTCTCGTTCTATCCTTCCGCTCTGGCATTCATTCCATATCGATTAATCTACTGCGCTACAATGGAAGAGTATATAGGCGCGGTGTGTACCAGTGTAATAAGTTCTTGAAATGGTGATCATTGTGACGATTCGATAGGTGAGTTATGTATGGAACACATACAAAGACAAAACATATCCTTACTAAGACATGAATAAAGATAAATGAAAACAAAAATGAAACAGACCGCACAAAATGGCGAACAAAGGGTAGAAATTTTGGTTTTGTTTTGATGAATAGAAACAGAGTTTCGATACCTCTCACAGCACCATGATCAACGAAATCCATTATAAATTATCCAACAAAAAGGAGATATCATGAGGCAAATCATATTGGATATCGCTAAGTTTCGAAAAGATATGTGGAAATCATATCAGCGAGTCACCTTTGAGTGCACTGGAGTGTTGATGGTATGCATTAAGTATTGTTTGTCAAACCGAATCGGGCAGTTTGGGCTCACGTTTAGGTTAAGCTTTCACCTAATGAATCTGCTGGATATGCCCGCGTGATATACAACATCAGTATTTGAACAGATTTAATACCGTCAACGTTGGGAACGGGAGAATTTCTTATGTATTAGTACATAACGCCACATGGGGAGCTAAGGCTATATCGAGGGGAGATCAATGGATCTCATCATTTTACATTGTACTGATTTTAATCATGTCAGAGGGCCAGTATTTTTATGTTGGATCTCTGAGAGATTTTGTTTTTCTATCGTACAATCCCGCACAATATTCTCTCATTTTTTTTAAATCAGTCAACTTTTTTAGTAAATTTTAAAATTGTTTTTGTTATTTTAAACTAGAGTCTTGAAAACTTAAACTTATCAGGTTGATTTATGAGTAATTTACATTCCTTGTTTCGACACTCATCACTGTTGTTGAGCATAATGCGTTATCTTTCTCATTTTAATTGTAGCTGTTTCATGTTTTATTCATCTTTTTATTTCATTATTGATACTTTTTTTTCGCCACGATACAAATTTAGCTGCTGGTGTGACGTTAAGCAGCAATAAATAAAAATATAAACATCGTAGGGAGAAAACGGTTGAAATTAAAATGCATCAATGTTAATGACGAAAAAAATGATTGTTTAAAAACAGAAAACAATTATAATGAAACGACAGAGACAGGTGTGGTTTGAGCAGAAAATATTGCATGTTATTAATCAATCACTTTTCTTCACTATTGATAACGATGCATTTTATTTTTTACCATTTTCTCATTTCGCATTCCCCCTGTAGGCGTGCCGAGTGGTTATAACCCTAATTGCAGCACTTGCTCATGGTGGTCACACTACATTGACATGTTGTCATTAATGGTTATTCTGTTTGTCTTCTAATTCATTAAGAGGTGTCCGTCTCTCAATGTGAATGGTCCGTGCTCTATTAGATGGTAATTGTCTCTTCCTGAAAACATGTCACGTGTTTTTTTCTCCAAACCACGCATATTAATAGCCTTTTTTTGGGGCCGAGTGTCGAATCCTTCCTATCCAAATATAAGACTTTTTTGTTGTTCGGTACTCATGACAGTTGTGAGGTTGGGTATTGGTATCTCAATCCTCACTCGTCACTGTTAAGCAGTTGTGAGTATACTCGTTCGGTCTTTATATCGTGTTATATATCTCTGTAGAGGAGTATGTTTACTGTCTTATTAACGTTGTTTGGTGCTAGTATAGAGAAGGATCATAAATTGATGTAAGGGTAGTTGACTTTTTACGATCCCTCTTCGTATTATTCTTGGTGTTGACTTTAACTCTATCAGTGACGTGTCCTTAGACAATTAAATGGGTGATGCTCGCCTTCCCCAATATGTTTCTGAGTGGTGAAAAATTTTAGGTGAATTCCACCTTCCTCATCTTTACCGTCACGTTCGCCCCTGTAGGGTGAATGTTATGTGGAAACGTTTCGGTGTAGTGACGCTGTTCCATATGTTTAGCCTGCCTGCCATTCAGTTATTCAGTCTGTCGGATTGACAGATCATGATGCATGCATTATTTTTCCCGCGATGGACACAGATTACCTCTCTTTTTAGGCTTGGTTACTACATTAGTAATTTTTTTAAATATTTTTTTCCGATCCGAAATTTTGTCATGTATTGTTTGGGGCTTTATGGGGGACCTTATCTGAGTCTACTGCCAGTGGTGTTTCGGCTTGATGGGAGGATTGTAAAAAGAAAATTTAGAATTTCATTCACCATTATTGTAAATTTAAAACTCAACCATTTCGTGATGGTTGGAATCCTTTTATAATGACTTAGATTTGACTGAGCAGTTCAATCGCGATTCGTGTACTGTGATAGTAATATTAGTTAGCTTTGTGTTGTCAGGGTGTATATAGACTTTACACCGGTTTGGAACTCAAAATCCTAAGGCGAAACCGAAGAGTTTATGAACCAGTTCCAATTACATCCATATCTGTCATATTTTATTGCACATACATATTAAATTTCCTGTATTTTTACTTTTGTTCTAACATAACAGAGCAGAAGGTATGAATTAATAATTAAAAATGGGTATTTTTAGCCATTTTGCTAGCTCTTGTATGTTCTTGTTTTTACACCATGGTTAAACAAGGTGTAAAAAAGGCCACTGTGGATTGCAAGTTACATCGTACCGCTCAGCCAATCAAAATGCAGTATTTAGTTTCATTTGGAAATAAGGAGACTTATTCAGGAATAATATTCCGAACGAGGTCGATGCTCTTTTATACGTTTTCAGTGGCTAATCTAAATTTAAAATTTAATAAACCTTTAACTAACGAATCGGAGCATCCATCCGTAATTCGTAAACTTAGCACCTGACAAATATATATTTTTCAAACAATTTTTCAGCAGCATTCGCTCCAATGGGGGTCACATCATGTGGTTTCGTAGATATTTTTGTTGTTCTAAATTGTAAAAAAAAACAATAATTAATATAATGAATGTTGAAATCCTGACCCGGGGGAGGGGTAGAGGTTCTAAAGGGTTAAACAATATAAGTTGATTATTATATTATTGAATATTCCATTGACATTTCCCAATCTTTTGTTTCTTATTTTTCGGACTTATTTTTGGTGGAAATTATTGACTCAAAAGTCGCAGATGAAGTCCCAGCTGGTCTACATCAGTTGTATTCTGCTAACACCGAAATCTTAGATGATGACATTACAGTGGATGGGCTTGATAATACTATCTCTGAGGTTTCACGAAATAAATCACAAGGATCTGATAGGTCGGTTTCAGAATGATATAAATGTACTTATTCGAAAACTCAAACGCCTTGGCTTTGTAGCTTTACATTTTTTTTTGTTTAGATGTTCATCGTTCCATTACTTTATTGTTAAAAGATGCCACTCATCCCGAACTTGTGTCCAATGATCGTCATATTAGCCCCCTTTTATTGCGATCACAATATCCTTAGAAAGGTTTCTACTAATCCCTCGAGGTGTGCCAAGATATCCCCGTTCAACCATGTACACAGTTCCGGGCTGTTGAATATTTAATAGCATCCATATGTTATGGAATATGCTTTACTATGCAGAGGGTAAGAATCTGGCCTTTTCTTTCATTTGTTTAGATCAGACCGGGTAATATATCAATACTTGTTTCAAACTTTAAAAACATTCGGGTTTGGAGATCGTATCCTCAAAGGGATGTATCGTGATACATCGTCTTGTGTAGTCGTGAATGCTTCCCTTACGAACCTTTCTCTTTAACTAGGTCGGTACATCAGGGTTGCAAATTAACTCCCTTTATGAGCGTCTTATGCCTAGGGCCCTCTGCTATTCAAGTACACAAGGGTCCTGGTTTCAAGCCCCTGACTAGTCCCAGCGCCTAAGGCTAATATTTCAGAATATACCGATGATAGTACTTGCATTTTCCCGTATTGATGTCACCAGTTTTGTCGTGCTTGCAGTTCCAAACTTAACCTCACTAAGATAAAAAGTATGTTTTTTTTTGTTTGGGGGGTGGGGGGGGGTGACGTACTCGATCCGATCGCCCCTTTGGTATATCGTGGGCTGACAGTTTTGCAATTCGTGTTAGACCGTTTGGAACGACACTCACTCATTTTCCCCTCATTATATTTTAAAATTGCGAAGTCTTTTGTTTTTTTAAGGGCGCGACCGTTCGGTTTTTGGTAGACCGCCTTTGGCTAACAGTTTCATGCTAGCAAGTTGTGATAGGTATGCGCGGTTATTCCAGTAGTCCCACACTACCACAGGTTAACTTTTTACATTTAATTTGGGTCAGTAGGTGTGAACCCTTTGCTCGTTCTGTCGTGCATCTACCCAAAAAATTTGAGATTGAAATGGCACTGTTAAGTTATTGCATGTGAGGCAATGTGGAACCTTTCTCCAAATATTGCATGTGTTGTTCCTTTCGCCAGTTAGATTATTATTTGGCTTCTAATTTAATACCACACACGTCCTGGAAGTGTAGTTTTTATACCTATTGTTGGCTTGTTTTTTTTAAAAGATATAAATCCGTGACACTCTTTTTTGTTTTTACTACTTTTTCAACTTGACAATATAATTCACTTGTGGTTTCTGTCTATGCCGTTACCTCAAGAGTTATGGTGAAATACTGTAATGCAGACTACGCTACGGTGCTGACTACGCAATGTTTTGAGTGACGTAATCTCCAATGCCCCTTCATTGACCATTTTTGCCGTGTTCAGTTTTCGAAATTACTGCTTGCGATTCTTCTAGTAGGCCCCAGTATTGTTAAGTTGAGTTTCTCTGGCCTTGATAAGTGTCAATGCATCTTGTTTTCTCTGCTACTGAAACTCATCGTTACTTATTCTGCCCACTCCGTGGTTCAGCCAACAGTGAAATCTGGTTTCTCACTGGATTACAGGTCTCGTAAAGTCTGTTATATTGCCCTTTCTTTGCAGCTTCGTCCTAATGTCGTATCACTGACACAGTGTCTGTTATGTGGTGTGAGCGAATGGTTCACGTTTTCATCCTGAGACCACTACTACCCCAGCATTATTAACCCACTGTCTAGGCAACCTTTGTTGCCGCCTCCGGGTTGATTTTAAATGTCCCCCTCGAGCTTTTGTCCAGTCGCGTTGGCTTCCAACCACCGAGTTCGTACCGGTGATCGAGATCATGTGAGTGTTTTTCTCCTCTGTTAGTTTGTCCTTTTCATTTGTTCATTTTAGTAAATGGGATAGTGCTTGTCGGCTGTAGTAAACATTTGCTTTAGGTATTGGCCATTTATCATCGCGGCTGACCCCCTTTAGACAATATACGTATAATTGCTTCGTTTTTCCGGTCCTTTGTTTTATTTGGAAACCATGGGGAGTGAAGCAGGGCTTGTTTGCTATGAAGCGCAAGCTCTATTGCACTGGCAAAATAATAATACCCCATTCAACTGCTTGAGATGATTGTCTCCCAGAATGCCAGTTGTTTTCTATAGTGAATATACATTGGCATTCGTGCTTGGTTCTTTATAACTGAAGAGTTGTGTTTCTACATAGACCCATTATCCAATGTTTGAGGTGGAACACCATCACTTTGAGTGTACTCTGGTTATAAACGATTGCTTCCTTTATCCTGTATATTTCTCCGTGGGAATCCCGAGAACTAAAACTGTATTCGTTTACTGTGGTAAACAGGTTCTCTTTTACAAATACAATCCGACTCAGTCACCAATATTTTGGATGCCGGTCCTGTAAAAAGGTACGTTTTCGTTGTTGGCAGGATTAGACATTGTGTAGAACTAAGTGACTTTACACAGTAATCTAATATTTAAATGCGAATGCCTGCATCTATCTATCTCTCTATCTATCTATCTTTGTTCCGGGTAAACCCCTCCGTTTCTCGACCGATCGATCTCAAATTTTGTACATTGGGATAATTCGTCACTTCGAGTAACATGGGAGGGGAGCCGTGCCCGTGCAGGGTGAGCTTGACCTTGGAATTGATGGCCTTCACCTTTTATTTCGAAAACGGCTGGGCCGACTGGGATAAAATTTCGTATGTGCGGGTATATTGACCCATCGATCATTTTCACTTTATCGGGGTGCCAGTGCGGGGTGACCTTGACCTTGAAATTGGTGACCTTGACTTTTTATTTCGAAAACGGCTGGGCCGATCGGGCTAAAATTTCATATGTGCGGGTATACTGATCCATCGATCATTTTGACTTTATCGGGGATGTCCGTGCGGTGTGACCTTGACCTTCAAACGTTTGACCTTGATATATTCCTCCGTTTCTTGATCGATCTGATATAACCATCTTCTCCCGAGCAACGCCGGGTATTCACCCGCTAGTATACTATATTTAATTGTTTCCCTGGGTACGATACAGGTAATTCTTTTTGCGTGTATGTACTTGCTGCGTATTTCCTGGGAATGGAGGACCTTGTCACATATTCTTTAAATGCATAGCATGAAGGATAATCTGGGTATACAGGATTTGGTTCCCTTGCTTTTATCCAGAGGCTGTGGACATTCTTGTTGGTTACTTATTAATTTACGCTTTGAGTGTTAGCCTTTGTTTTACAGGTACTTCTTGTCCTCTATTCTCAGTCTCCTGTTTTTATTATTTATTTTATGTTTTGTACCTTATTATTTTATTGTGGCTCGGCCTTGTGCTTATTTGTTTTATAGCTGGTGCTTATGTAACTATGAATAATAAAAAAAATATGAGAAAAAAAAAGTAACAACAGCAACAACAAAAAGACAGATCACTAAATACGCCTCGGCATATAAACGTACCGTTAATAGTAGAGCTCGATTACATGTGACGAGATGAATTATTGCATGACAAGACGACCACAGGAAAACTGTTTATATCATGATAGGTTGCGTTCGAGCCAATAGTAGTAGACTATAGGGTGATGTGGGTATTTGGAACCGTCAGAGAATTTAATCAAAACATTACATTGAGTAGAAGATTACTCACGTTTGTGCAGTACAGGCAACATTTCAGTCCCGAGGAAGAAGTATAATTTATTTTTGCATGTTGATATACTCTCGTAAGAGATTGACATAAAATGAGCTACGTCACATCACAAATGCTATTATTTCTCTTATTTTTATTACATTAAAAGGCTGTGCTGGTTGTCGGAAGAAGTCTGGTAAATGTAACAAAAAGGGAGTTTGTATATGTCATCCTGGATACGAAGGGAAAAACTGCAATATATGTATGTATATGGATTACACAATTTCGCCTTCGTAGTACGGTATAATTCGACCAGTATCAATTTGTCCCCGTACTTTACAGCTGTAGGTTTTTAAATTTCTTGTTTGGTTTCGGTTTTGGTTTTTCAGGTGGAGTAAAACCTCGGTTCGGTTCGGTTTTCGGTTTGTTCATTAGGCCAAGTAAAACCCAATAAAACTCATTCTTATGTCCGGAGTCATAACTGAATGGTAGTGAAAATGAGTGAAATTCAATGAATGCCCGAAATAAGCTATAATACATGAAGAATCAGGAAGGCCAATATAATAATTACCTAAATATACAGAACTTTTATTGTGCTTGGCCATTTTTCGAGATCTGACACCTACACGCAACTTGAGGAAAGCTGCAAACACAACTAAACTGAAATGTCGGAAATTCACAGAATGTAGCCTTCCCAGAGTAGTGAGAGTACCCAGACACTGCCAATGACAGTGTCTGGGTACTTTCACTACTCTGGGGTGGCTACATTCTGTGAATTTCTGCAGCAAGAGAGTATTTAATAAAAAAACGAAAAACCTTAGATTACGGGATGTCGACGGTTTCGGTTTCGGTTTTTAAAAAAACTAAAAACCTCGGTTCGGTTTCGGTTAACCTACATCTCTACCGTACTCTAACCGAATTATGTTCCGTATTTATACCACGATTAAAATTAAAATGAGTGAACGACTCTGATATTTTCTAAA
The DNA here is from genome assembly GCA_031216915.1 of Pictodentalium vernedei. NCBI lineage: Eukaryota > Metazoa > Mollusca > Scaphopoda > Dentaliida > Dentaliidae > Pictodentalium > Pictodentalium vernedei. The sequence continues at coordinate 15,141,759 of CM062288.1, read as the reverse complement.
ACAAATGATACCTTCGGTGGTCTGTTTTTCTTTTCATTATTTTTGTCGAATCATTTCATTTACGTTATAACGCCACTCAGATGTGTAACGATAAATCAGATCGAACTTGGGTCGAACTCCAAATATTGTGCGCCAAGCATATTTTTCAATGTCTGTGTTGCATCGGGCAATGTAGAATCCACACGACCGTGATATATAAACAATAGGTAACTGTTCTGTTTTGTTATAATTTGTATTTTCTATTGGGAAGCAAAGGGTTCAGTTTCACGACACGTTTAAACTGTTTACAGTAACAGATGTTTTGTCAATTACGCGCATTGTATCTCAAATGACATGACTGGTAGCTAATCAAATAAATCTTAGTGAGCTCCAGCAAAACGTGGAAGAAGAAATGTAAACTCTCTTCATCAACAGCTAAATTCATTAATAAGAACTATTTAATATGAAAACAAGTGTTAAGGTAAAATATTCAAGTATGTAAAATTGTCACTGTAAATGAAACGATAAGACTGTTCATTCATATGATTGTCTGATGACATCGAATTCAATTTCAGCAGGGGCGTGCATTGAGGTTTCCGGTGGGGGGGGGGGGGTAGGGTAGTGAATTTCCAACGAGGGGGATTAAACCTCCCTCCCGGTCGCTCTCCGCAGTTGTTAATTCACTACCGAGAACATTTTTGAAAATGAATCCACGACAGGGGGCATCAAATTAATTATAGTAACTGAAATATTGACACATTCATCATAGAATTATCAGGTCATTGTTATTTGGAATTATTCTTGAAATTGAATATGTGCAAAAAACAAATGCTCAAGTTGAGAACTTTAAACAATTCACACTGTCCTGACATTAAATCAGATCTTTTGCAGGAATCAGTTTTCGATGTTTAATCATTTAGCTACTGTGAATGGTGGAATTAACAAAGGATAACGATTTTACATGATTTGATTTTTTTGATGTGCATTTCGAGGATTTTTTTATTGCAGTAAGTAAACATACCATACAAATCTAATATCGATTGACATCATGCATTGTTATGAAGACCGATATTGCGTACACCGTAGTTAAATATAGTAACGGTTGAATTGTTTGTCGATTTGAAACCGAGTTGGGATTTGGGGTGTAAAGGAGACATCAGCATCACCAAAGAAGCTCTAAACCCTGATAGATGGAATGGTCAAGTACTCATGACTCCCCCTTCGAAGTTCCAACTATAGGAAATTTTGACCTGGATGGGGGGGGGGGGAGACACACCCCCCACCCCACCTCTCGCCACGTCCCTGAATTTCAGCAGATGTTGTGAGGCGTGGGACGGATTTGTCGCCAGTACATGCATATTGGTTTATCAAAATGTTTATGGTGGAATTATTGATCGTGCTTCGTCAGGAGATGCTCGAATATGATGCTGTATTTGAATACTTTGCTACAGAATTATTATTACGACAGGACGTGGATGTCCAGCAGGAGACTGATATTTGTTGTGTGGTGTAAAACATGTCCATAAATTGCCGGAATTCGTGCGGCAGTTGTGTGTCCAAGTGCTGATTATGTAAGTTTGGCTGTGTCAGTCGTGTGAATTGCAGGTGAAAAATTGTATAGAATATAGGATATATCTCCCCGGTGAATGTGGAATAATTATTAATGTGGCTGACATTTTTTTTGCCCTGATATCAGATTAATTTAACCCTTTACCCAACGAATCGCCCGCATCCGCCCGCGTAATATGCAAATTCAGCAGCAGAAAAAATATTATTTTTCAAAAAATTTCAACAAAACCATATCATGTGAGCCCTCGTTGGAACGAGCTCGTCGAGCTCGTTCCAACGAGGGGTCACATGAAACGGTTTTGTTGAATTTTTTTGAAAAATTTTAAAAAAATGATATTTAAAATAATAAATTTTGATATCGTCTGCGTTGGGTAAAGGGTTAATTCGGCGGAGTTAGATGTTTTCTGGAGCTGCGGTTGGTATGGCGGTTGTCCACTGATAGCTCTCCGGCCATTTTCACATTTCTCCTTATACTAAAGATAATGTTGATGACCATCATTTGATTTGTAAACCATTTATGCCCACATTCAATGTATGCACCACAATAGAAAGTGGCGAATCAAGCTTTGACACGGCGACAGGGCATTTCCCACTGAATATTTTGTTAATCGATACAGTGTGTCGCGAGAGGCAGCCAGAGGCTATTGATAATAGATTTTTGTGAATGGGGCCTAAAACTTTCATGGAATATGACATTTCAGTTTTCTGTTTGTTATCCTCTCGACAGCATTCGGTTTATTCCCCTTCAACATTGATTTTAACAGTTCTTTTTGCTTTGGTTTTGTTTTTTTTTTTTTTTTTTTTTGCTTTCGTTGTGTTTTTGTTTCTCATTTGAACGCATTAGGTCAATTATCAGGCATATTTTAAATCCACTTCCTTTAAATAAAGAGAATACTTGAACAAAATGCCCAAGGTTGTAAGCTCATATTTACATGTTTTTTGACTAACTGATATCAAATTATTTATTTATTTAATGGTGCTTAACTTCACAGTAGCAGTTAGGGATATACGAAAAAAACAGTGAAATGTAAAACATGTTATTATCAAGTATTAAGTAAAAACTATTAAATAAATATATAAAATAATTTCAAATGAAATATCAAAGACAGGAGTGATTTAACCCTTTACCCAACGTTACGTCCAAAACCGGCCAGTGCCATTCTCAAAAATCGCCAATTTATTTTCATTCTTTTCTCATTTTTTATCTCAAAATCATAGGTTATGACCCCCTCGTGGAACGAGCTCGTCGAGCTCGTTCCAACAATGGGTCATAACCTGTGTTTTTGAGACAACAAATGAAAAAAAATAGTTATTTAAGAATTTGTTTTGCAAGTGTCGTCTGCTTTTCATGTTAGGTAAAGGGTTAAACAGTAATTAGTTATGGCACGTGAAATGAATAACTTATAAATCAGTCTGATGATTTGAGTCTTGAAGAGTCGAGATTGAAAAATTAAATCCAAATTTAAAATTTATTAAAAAGATTGGGGGCTTTCAGAAATGAGGGAATTTTGTGCTGGCTCGTATGAGAAAAGCAACACACTCTGTTTGCATACCATTCTGTCACAAAAAGGAATGTGTTAGTCGCGAGCGAATCATGACGTCACGACGCCAATAGCAACGTTAATAATTTCGCGGGGAAGAAAATTCAAGAAAAGCCAATTTTCCATCATTTTCCCAACCACTTACCCACAATATATATCCATAGCCATGTGTTTACCTATATCACTATACATACCATAGCATACCATATAGGCAGTAGGTACACCACTTGGATGATCTAGCTGCAAGGGGCTGTACCTTTGCACAGGAAAAAGTTGCTCCCCCAAAAGTCCGGTTCCTATGAGAATTTAACACTAGCTGCTCCCCCAAAAGACCGGGTAATCAGGGTTGATTGTGTAAATGATATACTACAAACAGGAAATGACATATGTTACACCGTGAACGTATGGGATTTTAAAATATATTTTCAGAATGGGATTGAGGGGACCACTGATCTCAATATAACTGGATTGCTGGAACGTTCATTGATGTGACGCACCGAAAGTGTATTCTACGGCGGCGACCATGGTAGGGGCACTTACTAAAAATAGACAGTGTGGAAAGGAAAACAAAATTGTACGATATTTTTTTTTAGTTGGCTACTCGAGTTCGCACATTTCTTTGAAAAAAAAAGTAGTGCGGTATTTATTGAAAATACTCATATCGACAACGAATACGAAGTCAGCGAGCTTCCAAATTGGAATTTTCTGAACTTTATTGTCATTATGAAACCTAAACATAAACGCGGAATTGTAAACTGGACAAGATGTTGCCAGTTTTCGCGACATGTTTACATTGGAAACCCGAAGCCGACATTTGCTCGCAACAATAACTTTTACATATTTTTAAATAAGGCCAGTGGGCCAGGTTCATTTATGTTCAATGAACGGACATTATATGTAATTGAGAACAATATCAGTTGGCCATTCCTGGGGGGGGGGGGGGGGTGGGGGGGGGGGGTTCTTCGAACAAATTACAAAATGTTCATTGCTTGTTTTGACTCGAACTTTAACTTGGCTTACTTTAGTTCAAGATAAAAGTACGAAAACAAAAACAAGGTCTGGAACTTAGATAGACCCTACTTGGTCCCACAGTCCATAATATAAGTTTTGGGTTGGTACGTCATATGGCTGTGTCACAGGACATGTCCATAATATAATGTTTTGTTAAGTACATTCTGTGTAATCAAATTACGAACTGTGGGTCCAAGTTTGGACTAGGAACTTACAAAAACATACTAGTACTGACAGGGGCATAGCCAGGATTCTGTAACTGGGGAGGGGAGGGGTGCCAAAAATGTTCCGTGGGCCGGGGTGGGTGGGTGGGTATGAGGTGGAAGAAACATGTTTTTTTGTGTTGTTGCATTTTTTTCGCCTCGAGGCTCCTGGGAGGCTCAAAAGGCCCATAACAGATTCTCTTCTCTTACAAATCATTATTACACGGCTGTTATGATATATAGGGGTGTGGTGATACTTATTCACTGTCTCTCATACACACATTTCCCCGATATACCTCGTGCACAGTGGAGTGTCATCTAAGTAATCACTCGAAGGGACAATCAATAGATTTGAGAAATTCTGACGTTTTTTTTCCAGTTGTATTCATTGAAATTAAACACAATACAAACAAAAATCAAAAGAAACTCAACAGACCTTCCTTGGTTCATTACAAACAAGTTTAAATTGTAAATGTTGGAATTGTCTCGAGACACCCTGGTTACCATGCCATAATGTTTGAATAAACTGAACTTTGTTTGAATGAACATTAAGATGTGCAAAACGCCAACATAATTCTCTTTTATTCATTGCATCATCTTGCTGTAATAATAACCATATTTCGTGGCAAGTGAGCCAATAATTTAACATTTTTTTACAACTCGGTCCAGCCAAAACGTTCCAGTAGATCAGAGTGAATATCAAATTTAAATATGGATTCAAATATTGGTACGCCCTAACCAATGCCTAACCGGTGTGGAACCAGTTGTAATTGCATGTCTTGACACAATTCTAACGTTCAACACATATTTGGAGTCAATGATAACTTCAAAAGCAGATAACACCAAACGCTGGATATAAAAATAAATAAAGTTCCTATCTATCCGATGTTTGAGATCCAAAACTTTAAATTTAGTCATTATCTGTTCACATGATTTGATTACAAGTTTCAACCTGTTTTGTTTTTTTGTTTTTTTTTTTTGTTTTTTAAAAAAGCAGGCCTGGCCTTTTGAGAGGAGCTATAGATCCAACTCTCCTTGCCTCCCCTAAAACCAAATTGAGGAGAGCCACAATTGTCCTCCTTGTGAGCTGTAATGGCTCTCCTCAAACCTCCATTCCCCTTATTAATAGCCTTGTATAATTGACATAATTGTAGAATAGCTCTCCTGAAATTTAGGGGAGCCGTTGTGTATCCCAATGGATTTCTCAAGAGGCCAGGTCTGAAAAAAGGAATGAAATATTGCACTATATAATACAATACAAATGCACCAGCCTGCAAGTAAGCAATTCTGAATTAGATCTGATCTGAGCAGGGCTATTGCACGCTGTGCATGTATATACCCTACATTGCACAAACACTTAGTGTGGCATACCACTGTGGAAACTGAAACATCATGATTTTGTATTGTTTTGGTCTGTTTGGGGGTGGGTGTCTTAAATCTTCGCAGAAAAAAAAAATATTTGCACATAGGGGGTGGGTGGGTGTCCAAACTGCTGTAAAAATGTTTTTCAGCCTTAGGTATATAACTCTTTTACGACCGCTCCCACCCCCGCCCACCCACTGAATGGGTGGCGAGTTTTGGGGGGCCTACCATAATATTTTGAAGGTTGTTTTGAAGGGTCGTCTCCTAGTCCTAACTGGGACGCTCCGGTCGTCTGAAGAGAACTGGGAGGAGGTGGTAATGACTGGAGGGTCATAGTTAGGATAGGAAAGTAGGAGGAGGGGGAATGACCAGAGGGCATTGCCCCCCCCCCCCACACTCCCCCAAAACTGTTTGCAAAATTAAGTGCTCTAAGACAGAGTATGAGACAATTGTTAAATTTTGGCATGTGCAGCTCAGTATTGGAGAGCATTTTGGGGCTCTTACGTTATATGAAAGTTTCATAGGGTCATTTTTTTGGAGGGGGGAGGAGTTCTCTCCCACCCCTATCTCTCCCACCCCCATGCCATGGCCACGCCACTGCATACTGAATCAGTAGGCATATACGATCTTTGAATTGGTGGAGGCAACAACAATGTCAATATTTAGTTTTAACACGAAATGAAGATGAACAATTTTTCAGTGAAATATTTTAATTTGGTCATCTTATAAACTTGAAAATTGTTAACACTTTCGAAACAAATAAATAAAAATGTGTTTAACTAGTACTTATACATGGATTCACTGTACAATTTCTTTACATGAATATATGTGTAGTTACATTATACAAGCATCTGTGTCCAAGTGGTCTGCTGCTAATTTACCAAAATTGTCTGCCACAGTTATACCAAACATGTCTGCATTAGATTTGTCCGCCACAGCTTGATTTATTGCAATCTGTTTTTTCCAAGCGAAATTTATCTATTCATTTATTCACATGTAATAAAAAGCAAATTCAGATAAAATAAAAATAGATTTTGCTGTACATGTATATTAAAAATTCTGATATCACAATTTAATTATTTTGAGCAGTATTTTTTTTCCACTGCAAAGTAATACATGTACAATATCAAATATAATAAAAATTTCGAAATATTAATTTGAAATTGCATGACAAAAGTTAAACAGTAGAGAATATGAAAAGTGAACAAAGAAAAATATATACATCAAACATTTCAAAATTCTACATGGAAATATACAATGTAGGGCGAATATTTCATTGGCCTGTGAAAATTGTCCCGAATCTAACACTGATCGTGTCAAAAATCAAGAAAACATTGTCAATAAGAGTATTCCTGTCATATTAGAAAATAATGCAACAAAACACTGAAGAAAAAAAAAAAGAAAAACACTTCTCCATGGAGATGGTATAAAGATTTCAGAGGCCTGTAAGAATTGTCCCCGTTTGACACTTTTTCTGTCAAAAAATTGAAAAAAATGGTTGTAAATTAGAACACTTCTCTCCATAGTAGGAAATAGTATGACATGCACAATTGATAAGAAATGAAATTTAGGCGGACGGCAAAAGAATCAGGGCGGGGAAGTAAAAAATATGTTCCATTATACATTTTAGTTTAAAATTATACTACTGTATTTCAAAAAAGAATTGGTGTTTCAACTTGTATTACTGAGTTTCTAATTTTTCTTCAGAATTTAAAATTCAAGATGCCAAACACTTGATAATTTTAAAATTTAAATAATTGAAAGATAAAATAAAACACACAATAACAATAAACATGAACATATATCATTACCACTCAGAAAAAAACAGAATTAGAAAACAATAGCCATTCAAATTTATGTATTTTTTTATTTTTTTATTTCTCTTCTTTATAATATACCTGGAACCTTTCATTGTTTTTCCACCTGAGTTTATTTAGGCCTTATAATTGGTCCTGGTTCACAAAAATCGGTTTACATTCTTGTAAATTCCTTCTGCGAGAATAAATTTTCAGTAAAATAATTTAGAATTTGAGACTACAGTTATACTGTTGTGCATGCCATCAGTACATATTCCACTCAATAGCAAACAAAACAAGCCTCATAATTTTATATTCACTGGAGAATAATGGTTAAGGGTCGAGTTCCAATTCTGGAGAGTTTGTTGTCTCACATGTACATGTTGAACACACATTCCAACATGTAGGCTTGATAATGAAAATTGAAAGTATCATGGCAATGGCGTCTAGAAAAGTCTTGGCTGCCTGAACAGACAGCTAAAACTTCACTAGACACCAGAGCTAAGGCAAAGTGTTACATCATGGAGGAGGACAGAGATGAGGCCTTTGAGTTTAGTGCGGGCTGAATCATAGGGGGTGGGCCCGGAATGGAAATAATTACCAGGAAATTCAACGAAAGGGCACCATTTCAGTAGCACCTGCATGTAAGTCATAAGACATGGGACAGCCCTTGGTTTAGCCCCACAAGACAAATCAGAAAAAAAATATATTCTGTGGACCAAATAGACACACAAACTTGCATATGTGAAATTTGTAGTTACCCAGATTCAGAATTAACCCTTGAAATATCACTTGGGTTACAGGGGGTGAGATAACAATTTAAGATATTTGAATGTTTGCCATTGTGACTTGACATTGTTTCATGACTAACTTGTCTCGACAGCCATGGTGGATCCAGGTATTTTGGGGGACACCTGTTTTTCAATTGATTGTGCCCCCCACCCCGCCACCCCCCCCAAAAAAAATGGCAGTCTTAATATTGGTGACTGAATAGCATTGTATCAATGATACAGGTATTCAGTTAAACTGAATGTCAGAAACAGTTGTCACATTCTTAAGATTACAAAGTTGAATGATATTTATCAGCAGGAATTTAGGGGACATCTGGGCTACAGAACTTGGGCGCCTAACAGTTAGCGAATCGCTCCTGGATGTATCCCTGCCTGACGGTTGCATGTTGCAGTAGTGCACCCACATATAAACTGAAAGGTATGTTGTTTACCTCGAAAAATAATTTTTGGCTAAATAAACACATATAAACTATTTATAACAATCAATACATATATACAATTTAGAAACTTAAACAGTTTTTTGAATACCAACTTGACTTATGTTCAGTGTATCACAATTAAATTTAAATAATGCTTCTGATGTACATACATTTATATGGTAAATTTAATGTAGTTAGAAATAAGGAATAACAATTTTAAAAGAAGATCAGGACAATAGCAGCGTTTTCAATAAAATATGGCTATTAGTTTCAGTACAACTGTGGTATCAAAATTTCAACAAAACCGGTAGGGTTGATAACATCTATTCCGCCTTCAAATGACCTTCTTTGGACATTTCTCAAGAGCCCCCCCCCCCCTCCACCTCCCCCCCCCCCCCCCCCACAGCATCCCTTCATGGAATTTAGTTACTAAATCTCCAGGCCAAACTCTTTGGACCCAATTTATTTATTTATTGGTCTTTAATGTCATTGTCAGCATCTGTGCTTTGTCATGACATAACATAAGTATAAAGTCAAGTTCTCCCAATTGCTTATGCATACACTGGCCACACAATGAGGGCTTGTACCCCAGTGACATTGGTAGCCAGGTCCTATTTTGAACAATAATAATTTAAATGGGGGAAAATATGCTCCCTAATTGTTAAATTTCTCAACATTAGAAACTTGTAACATTTTACAGCAACCGCAACTTTGAAACAAGCATATCAGGGGAAATAACTCTTTATCTATTATGCTGAAAACTTTTCAAATTTTCTGTCATCCGAGGAATTTTCAATAAACAACAGGTATACAAGGTACGAAATGAGTGAAAATCGAAAATGAAACATATCTATGCCTTCCAGGGAGCTTTATCCATCATAAAATGAACGCCTCTATACTGTCCTTATGATCAATTTACTTGGTTTCATCTACCCTATTTTCGCGATATCTTTACATGTACAGCGCCAACAAATATTGAATTTGATTTGAGTGATGGTAGGAACCTGTTTATGAGACTGAACATGACTTTTCAGGGAACAGTTTTCATATATTTTCGGGGCGTTGGTTCTATCTGCAACATTTAGGATTTCATTGCAATTTCGAAACATCCATCGCGCATGGTAGCACCTGACAGATTAATTTCATTTTTCAGTCCACAATAACATGTATGTTACTGATGGTGCTGAATGGGCTTCAGCATAGAAGCATGTATGGTAAGTTGATTATGGTTAATTATGGTAGCACCTGACAGATTAATTTAACTTTTCAATCCAAAATAATATGTATGTTACTGATGGTGCGGAATGGGCTTCAGCATACAAGCAAGTATGCTAGGTTAATTAATAATTTAAGTCAGTAAGTTTGAGTAGGAGAACAAATTTGCAAAGCTAATCCGAGACTGAAATTTGTGACATTAAACACCAATTGGTAAATAAGGGGGTCTTGCATTTTATTGATGCCAATTGAGCTTATTCCTCAAGGTCTCCAGTAAATGATAAGTGTTACATATACATGTATCACAACATTTTGATTCAGTCAAGTTCTGTGATAGTTAATAAAGTGAAAGAAAATGTAGAAATGGTAATCATATCAATTAACATTGAAAATATATGACTGGAATTCATAATATCTACAGTTAAAACTAGAAGTCCTGTCATGAACTGCGCGCTTATCTAGGCTTAATTGCGATTAGGAATTGCGCGCAATGCCATATTGAATGGCATCCAAAGCACGGCAGGTTCTCCTGGTTACGCATAGCAAACACAGGCAATGTTTCTGCCAATGGACCTCCGGGTTACCCGGAGGTCCATTCGATGAAATATTGCTTGTGCACAGGGAATATGTACAGTATTTGATAGTCTTACTATGACCACAGCGCGTAGGTTAAAGCGCATATCGATGTGCTATTTGTGCGCATTTCATGACAGGACTTCTAGTTTTAACTGTATTGGCATTTCAGAATACATGTTTCAATTATTATTTATCAATAAATTGTCATCTCTTCCATGCTAGGTAGACAGCCAATTCAAAGTTTGTTATGTTTTCATTTTTTTGTGTAAAACTTTATAGCTTATTACCCCTTGTTTCTCGAGTTCATTCCAATGAGGGCGCACAGGCTATGTTTTTTAGATAAAAAAATGAAAATGTTGCATTATTTGAGAATGTATTTTGCATTTGTCAAGTCGTTTGCTATTCTTGTTGGGTAAAGGGTTAAACACCAGTTCTAAATCACTGTTCACCAGGCAATTTCATTGCAGTTATTTGAAAATTTCGTCGCATTTTTGCAGGAATTTTTCTGTGTGACGACTGACGACAGGAGCTGAATATAGGCCCCATTCCCAATGAAATTTAAGCATGATTTTTTTCCCAATTTCTAACATTAAATTTCCTATTGGTACCCAGTATCCGCTTATCCATATCTTTTATGAACTTTTGCGGCAAATGTAGGCCTTGTTTTGCTGATAAAATGAGGTACCAAACAACAATTTAAAACAATAAAACCATCTTCTTTATTTTTAATGTGATTATAGAAGAAATGGATACTTTTCTAAACTCTACAGAGTCAACAGGATTCCCAATTTGGTCCAATAAGATGGCTATTTTCCCAATTGCATGGGCCCCGGCCCCATTCCCAATACATCCAGAAACGTCCCTGTTTTGATTGTCACCTTACTCAAATATTGTAACACCCAGGCTTATGTGATAATCCACAACGATTCTCCAAAAAAAGAGGCTTCTACTGTTTGCAAATTTGGCATAAGCGTTATGATTATCTTTATCACAATTTGTCCAAATTAGCCCCATTTTGTCATAGCTTAGGTGTGAAGGGGGTGGGGTTGGGTCAGGATGGACCAAATCAATTTGGTTGTCGGAGGTGCACTCACTGCTAGTCTCGCGTGTAATTTTTCATTTATTAATCACTATTTGCAGATATTAAACAGTCACATCACACATTGCTTTCTGAAAAAAAACACTATTTCCTTTGGACTTTGTTTCCATTTAAACCATATTTTATGACTCTCCTCGATGAACTTGTTGCAATGAGGGGCCAAAAGCGGGGGATTTTTCTACCTTTTTGGTGATAGCGTCTCAGGCCCTTGGCATTGGGATAAAAAATCTAGTCGTAGAGGCTAACATTGGGAATTCTCACAACAGTGAAAAATATATGAAAATTTATATTTGGGTTTAAAAATTAATAGAATTGTCCACTGTCATATTGATTCAACTCGTATTTTTTTTTTTTTTTGATTGTAGATGTTATTGTATGTGGGTTGTACTTGTCATGACCAAAATGTAAAGAAAAGAAATAGAAACAAAAATGTTTCAGCATTTGGAATTTTGGGGTCTCCGCTTTTGAAAAACCGTGTCTATTTCGGATTGGGAATGGGGCCTATTTATGCCCCTCTCATCGGCCAGAAAAATTCCCGAAAGCTATAGTTTAGGAACACTTCTAATATTGTACTAATTTTAATATGTGGGCTCCCATAGAGAGCCCTAATATTGACCCAGGGATTTGATTTCAACAAAGTTATGGATCAATCTTCCAAAGATACATGTGAAATATAAAAGCTTTTGGAGCAGTGGTTTGGAAGAAAATGATTCCTTGATTGTTTCCCATTGCTCACAGTGTTAAAGAATGCTGAATCAGTATTTCTTCAATGTCCTGAAAAAGTACCCTATGACAAAACCGATAGCATTTTTTAGGGTCATTCCTTCATGTTGGTTTCAAGGAAGCCTTACACCAAATACACATTTTCAGTGCTTTGTAGTTTTGGAGATATGGGCGTTTTCATTTGTTTCCTATGTTTAGCTCCTCAGGTTCCCACGGGGCTGCATGACATTTGTTTTGCATAAATAAAGTACTTGTGACCCAATAATGCCTCATATTAAATTTAGTTAAAATTGGCATCTCGGTTCAGAAAATGAAAATTCTGGGCGGGGCAAAAATTCATGCTCTTCGCAGAACAAAGGCAAATATTCCCCATCAAACTTTTCTTGAATACACTTGAACGATCTCATGCTGCCTATACATAAATACTAACAGAACGAAATTTGTTGAATCAATTTTTTTTTTTTTACCCTTTAATAACAAATCAACGGAATTCATTGTGGTGATCATAAGGTATATCTTAGGTATAATCAAGCTATTGTGTCTTTGTGCATTTATGATCTAAATTTATTTTGAATCGCAAAATGAACATTTTCAAGTACTTGTTTTTGCTTATACTAAGTTATAGTTTTGTGGAAACATTGTAAACCTTACTCCCCACACTGCAAAAAATAAAGGTTCTCTTTAGAACCAAAACTGGTGCTACTCTTGATCCTGAGATGGAACCAGCTCTGTTTGAACAGTATTCATTTCAAATCGAATAAATTTACCAAGATTAGCATTCAATTTTAACAGAATATTTCATGAACTGAAGTAGATTCAGCACTAAACTTGGAGCTTATTCAACGCAGTCGCCAAACATTTTGACACAAAGGAGATATGAACAGTTGGCGTGACCAAAACTGGTTCGATATGCCAACTGTTCATATCTCCTTTGCTTAGTAATAATTTGGGACAACCTCGTATAAGCTCTAAACTTACGACTGTAACCCCCTCAATTGATGCTTAATTCTGTTAATATTTAATGTTAATCTTTATAAATTTATTTGAATTGAAATAAATACTGTTTAAACAGAACTGGTTCCATCTCAGGGACAAGATTAGAACCAGTTTTGGTTCTAAAGAGAAGGTATAGTTTTTGCAGTGTGGGGAGTAAGGTTTACAATGTTTCCACAAAACTATAACTTAGTATAGCTTTAAACTTGCTCCTGAACACAGAGACGAAAAAGGAAGTCAATTAGGTTTACCGACTCTCTTTCCTCCTTGAACGCTTTACTCAACCCTACGTTCAAGAACCCTCATGTGGACGAAAGTGAGAAGTTAATTTGTTTACGCCTGACCTGTATGATGCCATATGGTTGCCCGGACATGCTGATAGCTCCGATAACACCGGGACAGTGTGTGAAGCAAAATTGACGTTAAACAAGCTTTTCCCTGACTGTAAGAATTCCATTCATATATTTCAAACCACATATCAGGACTGGCATCACATTTATGTGGCGTGCCTAATAGGATGGTGCGATAGATGCCTAGCTCCATCTCTTCTCTCTCTTTATTACTGCCAATTATTCATTCAGTGATTTTTTTAGAAAAAAAAAACATGCCATTTTAAAATCAGTTCCTAGTGGTCATTCAAGATACACATTCGTTTTTGTTAGAGGGTAATATATGGCCAGGGTGTCTCCTTGCAAACCAGTCCTGACAATGGAAAACATTATTTTATGTTGCACTGACTTAAATCATATCGGACAGAAGTCCTCAACTGTGGATCTCTTACAAATCTGTTTAATCATACGAGGCCACATAACATTTTATCATTTCTTAAAAAAATCAAACTTTTCAATAAATTTTAAAATTGTTTTTAAGTCTTTTCAGCTAGATTCGATCTATAACGTATTCTCTATATCACTAGTATCATTACTAATTACTGCCCTGGCTACTCCGTTTATTGCGAATATTTCACGTTGATAATCATTCACTTCACTTCTAACTCATAATGACATTAATTAACACGAGTGCCGTTTTGTAGCCACGGCATGCCGATGTGGCATTATTCACCAATAAAAAAATGAATATTAATTTTTTATTAATGCAATTCACGACTGTTTCACCTTTTTTGGAACGCCATTATTGCAGTATATTTTGTTGCCTAACCTTTATACTTTTTTGAAAACTTTTGGAAATGTACTCATTCATGTGTTTATTTGTTTGGGCTTAACTCCACGCCAACACCTAAAGCTATAGCATACCTTGACACGAAAATGGTTGATTGTAAAGCATGCCAATTATGAACTGAAATTATTGAATAAATACAGGAATTAATTGCAAAAAAATATCAAAGACAAGAGTAGTTTGCATAGAAATGAGTGGCGATATAAGAGAAGTGAGTACCTTTTGAATCAACCTAAAGGGTATCCCATAGATATTGGGAGTGCGGTGGCTCAGTTGGTAGAGGTGCAGGCTGCAAACCGAGAGGTCCTCGGTTCGAATCCCACCTGCGGCAACAGCGTTGTGTCCTTGAGAAAGACACGTCACCCCCATTGCCCACGTGGGAGCATGGTGACGCTATGTACTAAGGCGTACTGCACGTCGATTGTGCACCTGTCTTCAATCAATGCTAACCCTGCTTGTGTGGGGTTAGTAAGTTGGGGAGCTGACAGTTGCTCGCAGTTGCTCGGTGTTTCTCTCCGGGTACTCCGGCTTCCTCCACCCGTAAAACTGTCGTATTCATGATTAGCCATTGTGCAGAAATATGTGACCTTAAACACCAATAAATAAATAAATAAATAAATTTCATAGATATTATACAGTGAAACACAACCGTCTGACATAATTGAGATATGTTCAGTGTGAAATAATGCGCTTTACTGGCACCATCTGTTGGCGAGGGACACAACCCGGTCGCTCAAGTAAATGTGGAAGTAACGTGTGGCCAATATAACATGGTATCAGAATTAACTGATCTTGTCCACAAAGGTTACGAGACGAATAATGATCAAACATATTTGGATGAAAGTGACGAAGATTGTTACTTGTATTTCCATCCCAATCCGCGTGCCATACAAGTTTGATGTATTTACGGATATGTGGCTTGTAATTACTGAATGGAATCTTGAAATCAGGGATAATCTTGTTTGAGGCCTATTTTGCAGCACTGTCTTCCGGGTGTTATTGGACCCATCGACATTTCGAGTTACCCAGGAAAAGACAATATCATATTGGTCAGACATGGAAGTAAGCAACGACTCACGAAGTTCCAAAACGAGATGGTTCTTCAACCTGGGGTTGAATAAAACTAGCAAAGATGAAGTGAGTCGGAAAAATATGAACATTTATTCATCCTGCACTAGTACTGGAAAACTTTGATCAAAAACAAGAACACACATTTAGTGAAGTTTAATTTTTTATTACTCATTTTCTTCTTACTTAGCATTAACCTTTCACAATTGTAGATGCCATATGAATCATAATTTGAAAATAAAATAAATTTAGTTTTTCAACAAGTACAAATATATCTCGGAAGACAAATTAAAATTTCAGCCATTTTTTTTTTTGGTCATGCATCCGTCACCTTATTAAAGGTCCGGAACACAAGGCCTGAGGAACACGTAGACAAGCACATAACAGTGGCGTGTGACTATCAGATTGTTCAACTCATTAATCCGGGGTACCTAGGGTAGGCAACTGTTGAATGCATGCGTACCATCACAGTCCCTTACTTTTCAGTACAACGTGCCAGCGTGCAACTAAATAGGAAATCAGTTTGAGGTGTTTTGTCCAATGAATACAACACAGATCACTTGGGCCAGGATCGAACAATCGACTTCTATGATCTCATGATAAAATCTCTAACAACTGAGCCACTCAGCTCACCTTGGTGATCGTGTACCCAGCAAATAATACAGTTATTACCAATCTAAACTCTGGCATCGTGTTCTAAAAATATCACGCTGTTCTCATGGTAGACTATGTCACGTTAACTCTTATTTAACTGCGGATTTTTGTAGCATTTATGCTTCACCTTTAAGGTCTAAAACTTTGGGTATCTAGTTCTATCTATAGTTGTTTCGAGACGCATTTTGGCCTACTATACGGACAACCTACAACTTCCTAGAAGCAACTAGCAAAGTCCCTGGAAAGTAACCTCAGTGTTTATTCAGCGATTGCATGTTGGTGATAATTTTATCGCACACCTGTTCTATGTAATTTCCATCTGCAGTTACACTGAACTATGCGGAAAAATGAAAATCTGTTCCGCACAGATGTGCGGAACGAAAATCGTTGACGGACTATTTTTAAATCGAAAATTTCACTGAAATGTTCGAATGTTCTTCAAATCATGAAACGCAATTACAATTAGCGATAGCGGAAAATTGTCCCATGATTTCCAATGTGTTCTAAGTGTCAGTAGGCACATATAACACATTGAAACTCAGGGGGCGAAATAATAACACGAGTCCCTCTCGCGGAAATGTGTTATTTTTGTTTATAGTTTAATAAACAAAGAACGACACACGCACGTGAATAGTTTAATCGGTACAGGATTTGTTCCATCAAAGAGGGATAAAACTCGTGGCCTGCGACCAATCGTTTTATCCTTCCGCGCTGGTACTGGTACCATATCAATAAAACCATACACGCGCATGTGTCATCGTTTGTTTATTACATGCCTTCACGCCTTTAAAAAACAATTATTAGAAGGACATTGAGCAATTAATTTGTTGGTAATTTATACATTATGTAAGAAAAAGTGGAATTGTACAATAAGGGACACACACACGGTGTGTGCACAGTGGCCTATATCTATGTATGTATATTATATATATATGTAGGTATGGGTCTGTGTGTACATATCGAGTGTGTGTTTGCCCGCTTCAGTATTGAAAGTGCTAAAATACTCTGAGGTGGCCTTAAATTGTTACATTGATCATTAACTGATAGCGTTATGGATCAGTGGTTCTTACTTCATTGACCACCATTGTGAGAGACATGTAGTTTCTCGTGCTCGGCGGTGTTGACTTCGCACGAAATAATTGCGTCTGCAATATTATATTATTCTGAATCGGAGTCTAGTGGATCAGAACCGTGTGGAGCTTCCTATAGGTGAGTCGAATATTTATTTCTCCGTAGTTGTACCCTGCCGGGGCCGGTCATATTTTATGTAATTTACCGATCCTCGCCGTAAGCCGAAATATGTTATAAAAGGCTATATTAAATTGGTTCTAGGATTATTCACGATTGATCCAGGGCATCTTATTGCTGTTGCGATAGGATGCTATGGCCTAATCGTGATCTTTCGGCTTGGGGCGAGTTTCGGTGGCCCGATGGATTGTACCCCCCCTCTCCTTTTATGGCATTAGCTTGAATGTACAGACGTGAATACTGAGATAACGCTACCCTCAGTGAATATTTAGCAATATTTAGGAGGGTAGGTGGGTCACAAATAATGAAGTAACCCTTCTGCTGGGTGACATGTGAAAGTAAATATTTGGTATTGCCGTATCTTGGACTCCCCTTCTTTAGTTAAGGGTAGTAGTCATGTAGTCTGGTGTGCATATTTTAAGGCGGCATAAGTGCCAGATTGTAGGGTTTTTCCCCCTCTTTAGTAGGGGACGTAACTATTTTATGAGGAATTATGATCTCACCTTGAAGGGTGAATGAAATGAGTTGGTCTGTACAACTTGAATGTAAATCTGAATGTACTGCTGAATTGTGGGAGGGTAGAGACGATTTGGGGATTTGTGAATAAATTTGCTAATAATTTAGTGGAATTGTTTTTTTTTTGTATTTTTAATTCCTATTCTGTTTCAGAGTCCTAGTCCTAACATATATCTTAACACAAAACACGGTTTAAGGGTGGATTGGAATCATAGGAAGATGTTTGTTCCTTGGTTGACTGTTGTGGCGAGGTTCTCGGTAAGGGCTCACTTATTGTAAGTGAGTCCGGCCCGAGAACAGCGGCACAGCACGGGTGCCAGGGTAGTCTGGAATAATTTTGTAGAGGTTCTAGGTGATTGATTACGCTAACTAATTTTCGGTTTGAAATTGCGAACTTGTAACTAACCCCTCGACAACAAATCTGTGCTATGGCTAGACCTTGTTTGGCTTTGTGGCGTGGCTCTCGGCCGGAACTCACTTCATGTAAGTGAGTTCGGGGCGGAGAGACTCGACACAAAGTGAGAGCAGGGCGGGGTGGGTCGAGTTTCGCTACAGATTTTTGGCGTCGCCGACAGGATAATTTTTGTATTCGACAGGATAATTTTTGTATTCGACAGGATAATTTTTGTATTCGACAGGATAATTTTTGTATTCGACAAGATAAATTTTTATTTTCAACAGAATATAATTTTAACCGATTAAATTTGGTTTGGCAGAGTAAATTTGAACCAACGTTTTGGATTGAAGGGTTGTGTGATTGAATCCGAGATATTTATATCCTAGTGACCATAATTTGTTAGGAATGTTGTAGGACTAAAATTGGACTCCTTCTTGTGAATTAATGTAATTGTTGGGGGTGTGGTCCTTACATATATATAAAATGGCTAGTGGAATTAGTAAAGAGCTAGGTGATTATATGTATGCCTCGGAGGCCTTGACCGCTGATATGACCTCCAAAGGTGCTAGATCGAAGAAATTACGTAATATTCCTCCTACTCCTGATCCTACCCCTGATGGGAAGTTTAATAAGGTTGATGAAGTTATGTTGAAATGTCAACAGTTGAGTGACGAATTGCAGAATTCTATTGTTGAGTTAGGTGACCAAACGGAGGATTACGCTGCAATCTTTGATACACCTGGGACGATTTCGACAGGGGCCTCTGTGCGTTGAACTTCTGCAGGGCGTGCGGTTGATATGATGGGATTGCCCAGGGTGGTTCAACCTAAGAAAATTCCTGGGGAGAATCCGAAAGTATCGAGTTTGCCTAGACATCAGCATGGGGCAAGAGTTATACAGTCTGACGATAGGCATGGTGAGCAAGCTTATCCACGTAAACCGATTGTTACGCCCGATACGTTTAATGGAACCACCAGTGTAGCTGATTGGTTATCCCATTTTGAGAAATGTGTTGGGATTAACCAGTGGTCTGAAGACCGGGCTCGTCAATTTTTAGTGGTATCTTTAAGGGGCGCTGCCTTGCAGTTTTATGAAGATTTGGACCCGGAAATCAAATCCAATTCTCATAGAGTTATGCAGAGTTTGCGCGATCGTTTTGATCCATTTAAGGGGACTGCAATATATAGGGCCCAATTAAGGTCTAGAAGTAGGTCACAGCGAGAGACTTTGCCTGAGTTAGCGGGAAGTATTAGACACTTGGTGAGAAAGGCGTATCCAGGGGTTCCCCTCGATGTTAGGGATGACTTGAGTAAGGATAGTTTTATTTCCGCGTTGACGGACAATGAAGTTAGGATGCAAGTGTTGAGGGCTAAGCCTGAAACCCTTGATGCGGCAGTGCGTGCTGCTTTAGATGAGGAGTCGTACAAGAAGGTAGAGGTACCTTCTTCAGTTGGTGTAGTTGGGGAATCGGAAATTTCTAGTGAAATTGGTGCATTAACCCAGGCGGTCGAAAGTTTGCAGGAACAATTGAAAGAAATGCAGGTTGAGCAAAATAAATTGCGAGAAGAACTTTTCAGGCAGGATCGTGGTCAGGATAGGGATAGTTTTTATAGAGGTCGTTTGGGCCGAGGTGGTTATGGAAATGGTAGAGGTAGGAATAGAGGTAGAGGTAAAGGTGACTGGTCCCATAGGTCCAATTTAGATAACAATCAGGATTTAAACGGGTAAAGACTGAGGTAGGGGTCGAACCTCAGTCTGTGATAGAAAGGACCCTCCCATCAGAGAGTATCGGTCATAGTTATCTGACTCTTAAGGTCTTGAATGAAAATGTTAAGTTCCTACTGGATACTGGTTCAGCGGTAAGCTTAATCAGTACCAGAGTGTTGCATGAAACTTTAGGTATTGAGCAGTCTCGAGTTAGAGAGGCTCCTCGTAGTGTTTTGGGGGCGAATGGGCAGCCCCTGGATTTAAAGGGGTTGGTGGATTTGCCTGTAACTGTTGGTAAGTATCAATATGTTCAAACATTTTACGTGGTTAATCTGTCCTTTGATGCAATTCTGGGAATTGACTTTATGAATAAAACTAATTCAGTGATTTCTTTGCCGGACAAAACTGTTATGATCCAAGGGGTTAAATTTTCCCTTGAGTTTTTGAAAGAAAATGATAAAATTCACGTATTATTGATTGAGGGATTGACAGTACCTCCCTTTTCTGAAGTTATAGTGCAGGGCCGAGTTGACGGTCCACCGGTTGGACAGAGCCTGTGTGAACCCGACCCAGGGTTCATGAAAGGTCATCACGGATTAATGTTGGGACGAAGTGTTGATGATGTTAGTCAGCCGGAAGTTCCTGTTAGGCTGATAAATGATTTTGCCTCTGGTTCGGTTTTGTCACAGATTATAGAAGGCAAGGAGCAAGTAATAGCTTATTTCAGTAAAATTCATTCCCAACAAGAGAGAAATTATAGTGTTACTAGGAAGGGGTTACTGGCAGTAATTAAAAGTGTTAAACACTTTAGACATTTCCTCATTGGCAAGCATTTTACGCTGCGAACCGACCATGGGTCCCTGCAGTGGTTGTTTAATTTTAAGGAACCGGTTGGGCAGGTGGCGCGTTGGCTGGAATATCTCAGTGGGTTCGATTTTATGACGGTTCATCGTCGCGGTGAACAACATAAGAACGCAGATGCGCTGAGTAGGATTCCTTCCTGTAACAAACATGATATTAACACTGTTGAGTTTGAGTCTGCAATTCAATTGACTAAGGAAAGTCAGGGGGCTGATCCCCTTATTAAAAAATTTCTCGAAATGAAGAAAACGGGCGAGAAACCTGGACTTGAGAAATTAAAAGGAGAATCCCCGGAGCTTCAGAGGTATGTGAGTCAGTGGGAACAATTTTTAGTGGAAAATGACATTCTTCTTCGAGAGTGGACACAAATAGGGTCCCCCAGCAAATTTTTGTGGGTGGTCCCAAAAGACTTAAGAAGTCAGGTATGTAAGGAGCATCATGACTCTTTAGTGGGTGCACATTTGGGCGTTCATAAGACATATTCTAAAATTCGAGAGCGTTTCTTTTGGATAGGTTTGCGTCGGGATGTAGAACTCTGGGTTCAGTCTTGTCCGAATTGTCAGTGTCGTAAGCCACCGGGCAGGACCAGTCGAGCTCCTATGGTAACAGATAAAGTTTCGGAGCCTATGGAACGAATTGCTTTGGATATTTTGGGGCCATTACCTGAATCCGTTCAGGGTAATATTTACATTTTAGTTATATCAGATTATTTCTCCAAATGGACGGAGGCTTTTGCTATCCCCAATCAAAGGGCAAGTACAGTAGCCGATGTGGTAATTCGAGAGTGGATTAGTCGGTACGGAATGCCGAAATTTATTCATTCAGACCAGGGGTCAAATTTTGAATCTGATTTGTTTCAGGAAGTTTGCCGCTATTTTGAAATTAAAAAGACTCGTACCTCTCCCTATATGCCCCAAAGTGATGGCCAAGTTGAGAGGTTTAATAGAACTTTGGCGGCTATGTTAGCTTGCTTTGTAGAGGATAATCATGGCGACTGGGAATACTATCTTCCATTCGCCATGACGGCCTATAGAAGTGCCAAACATGAGACGACTGGGTTTACTCCCTTTAGTGTCATGTTTGGTAGAGAAATTACTTTACCTACAGAGTTAATCGCTGGTAAGATTCCTGATAGGGATTGGGCTCCCTCTCAATATGTTAGCGATTTGGAAAGTCGTCTAGCCCAAATATTTCAATTGGTCTCGTTGAAATGTGAATCCGAGATTAAGAGAAGAAAGAAAATATATGACAAGCGAGTTTTCGGCAAACCTTTTACCGTTGGGGATAGGGTCTGGCTTTATTTACCTAGAGTAAATAAAGGTCAGACCTCAAAATTTGCAAAATTTTGGGTTGGTCCCTACATCATAAAAAGCAAACTCTCGGACGCAAATTACCTTGTGGTTCGCGTCGGAGGAGGTAAACCCCAGGTTGTACATTTCAACCGGTTGAAGAAGTGTTTTTCACGTAATTTAAATTTGGGTGCCCCCATTGCTCCCACACCTGATAGTCCTATCGAGAGTAATGTTGACCGGCCCTCGGTGGGAGATCCTGAGGGGAGAGAGACGTTCGACGGGGAAGCTCCGACTAGTAGGCGTGGTCGTACCCTCCGGCGACCACGTCGACTAGGTTCTCAAGACTTTGTTTTTTATTAAGTATTTTTTTTCTTTCTCTCTGCCTGACACCACACTTGGTATTTGAGTTAAGTGGCAGTTCTCGGGGGCCTGAATATATATATATTTTGTTGAGCGCAATAAAATGTAAAAATTTGATATTATATTTAGCGCTTATGTATTGGCCTCCGAGGTGGTGCTGCCTTTGAAGTGTATTTAGTGTGGAACCAAATTTTCATGTAGATAATGGATAGATGAGCATTATTGGCTTGTCCATAATACGAGCTTTGTTGCATTATTTTAAATTGCGTCATTTCCCTGGTGTGGGGAGTTGCCGTATTGTATTGGTTCCGAGAAATTGGGTTTTTGTTTTATTGGCTGTTGGAAATGGCAAATACAAGTGTGGTCGTCAAATTTCTATACCTGTTAAGATTTTTCTTAAACCCGCTGACCGGTTTGTTTTTTTATTTCGGTACGCAGGAGGATTGGGATGTTAATAATTGGGGGGTTTTCGCGCGCGTGTGTATGGAGGGCGGTGAGAGTTATATGTTAGGGTATGATTCGGAATATAAGAGTTATGGAAGTTAAGGCACCGGTGCCAAGTATAATTGGATTTTTTTTTTTCGCGAGAGATGTGTCCGTGGTAGAAAATAAATCAATTGACGGGTCAGCTTGGTTGGAGAAATTATCTTTCGGGAAATATTGAAATGGTTGTCCTTTTTAGTTGCTGGGTCCTCATCTTATCTATGTAGAATTATTGTATGAACAAAGATACTGTTCTGTTTGTAAATTTTCTTCTTGTAGCATTATGGCTTTAATAATGGGCCATTCCTTTATAAGAAGACTTGCAGCATGGTCAGGGGAAATACCTGGACGTCTGAGTTCGCTGGAAGCATATGGTGTTCCTGGAGCAACTATCCAACAACTTGAATGGATTTGTGTGGAGAGTGCAGAGACCGTACTTGTGCAGGTTGGCGAAAATGACATTGACTGTGATACTTTTTGTTTTTCACATTTTAAACTTTCTGTCGAAAGACTTTTAGAGAATTTGTTACGCCAAGGCGTTAAAAAAATTATCATTCTAGGACTGTTTCCTCGTGTGAAGACCAGAGTGTCTGGTATTGTGTACGAACTCCGTAGGGTGGCTGTCACCCAGTTTTACGAAACACTTAGAAGGTCTAATGTATTTTATAAAGCCTTATTTAAGGTGTTACGTTTACATTTTGCACGAGATGGTGTGCATTTGAATAACCTGGGTCAATGTCAATACCTAAAATACCTTGCTTTGGTCTTGGAGGAGCAGTGCTCCGTTGAATAAAGGTTCTACAAATAATCTTACCAATTTCCCAGGGAAATTGTGTGAAAGCTGAATGCTTTAGAATAAATGACATAAAAAGAATTGTATGTGCCTGATAAAGGTCATTACATCCAGAAAGTGAGATGAGTTCCTTGAGAACTTTCAGTTGTAATAGAAAAGATTTAATATTCCTTTGTTTTGGAAAGATAACCTTGAACTAAACTGGGTTCTAGATGGGACCATTATAAATATTGTCATCGTTTTATGCTTGAATGAGCTCAATCTGACGCTTACATCTCCTGTTGCATGACCTCGTCGGCTTCAGGCAGTGCAGACCCTGTACGTGGGTCAGTGCTGGTCGGGGACTCATTTCGGCCTAAAGCTATGACTGATTTCCTAAACGGAACCCCAGTTGGATGGATTTAAGGTGAATTATTTAAATAGTGATTTATTAATTGTTTTAAAACGAAAATACATAGAAATTATGAAGAAAAATTTATGTGTTTTATGAGGAACCAGCGACTACTTTTATTCAGCCAACAACTATTTCAATTCAACTAGCAATTATCTGGCTATTTTTTTTTAAATGGCCAGTATGACAAAATCTACTACCTTTGTTTGCGGAGGGGTGTATATATCTTTCCCCTTTTCCTTTTTCCTCTCCTATCTTTTTCAACAGGGACGTTGAATCTCGGGGTGGGGGTGGTGTAAGAAAAAGTGGAATTGTACAATAAGGGACACACACACGGTGTGTGCACAGTGGCCTATATCTATGTATGTATATTATATATATATGTAGGTATGGGTCTGTGTGTACATATCGAGTGTGTGTTTGCCCGCTTCAGTATTGAAAGTGCTAAAATACTCTGAGGTGGCCTTAAATTGTTACATTGATCATTAACTGATAGCGTTATGGATCAGTGGTTCTTACTTCATTGACCACTATTGTGAGAGACATGTAGTTTCTCGTGCTCGGCGGTGTTGACTTCGCACGAAATAATTGCGTCTGCAATATTATATTATTCTTGATCGGAGTCTAGTGGATCAGAACCGTGTGGAGCTTCCTATAGGTGAGTCGAATATTTATTTCTCCGTAGCTGTACCCTGCCGGGGCCGGTCATATTTTATGTAATTTACCGATCCTCGCCGTAAGCCGAAATATGTTATAAAAGGCTATATTAAATTGGTTCTAGGATTATTCACGATTGATCCAGGGCATCTTATTGCTGTTGCGATAGGATGCTATGGCCTAATCGTGATCTTTCGGCTTGGGGCGAGTTTCGGTGGCCCGATGGATTGTACCCCCCCCCCCCTCTCCTTTTATGGCATTAGCTTGAATGTACAGACGTGAATACTGAGATAACGCTACCCTCAGTGAATATTTAGCAATATTTAGGAGGGTAGGTGGGTCACAAATAATGAAGTAACCCTTCTGCTGGGTGACATGTGAAAGTAAATATTTGGTATTGCCGTATCTTGGACTCCCCTTCTTTAGTTAAGGGTAGTAGTCATGTAGTCTGGTGTGCATATTTTAAGGCGGCATAAGTGCCAGATTGTAGGGTTTTTCCCCCTCTTTAGTAGGGGACGTAACTATTTTATGAGGAATTATGATCTCACCTTGAAGGGTGAATGAAATGAGTTGGTCTGTACAACTTGAATGTAAATCTGAATGTACTGCTGAATTGTGGGAGGGTAGAGACGATTTGGGGATTTGTGAATAAATTTGCTAATAATTTAGTGGAATTGTTTTTTTTTTGTATTTTTAATTCCTATTCTGTTTCAGAGTCCTAGTCCTAACATATATCTTAACACAAAACACGGTTTAAGGGTGGATTGGAATCATAGGAAGATGTTTGTTCCTTGGTTGACTGTTGTGGCGAGGTTCTCGGTAAGGGCTCACTTATTGTAAGTGAGTCCGGCCCGAGAACAGCGGCACAGCACGGGTGCCAGGGTAGTCTGGAATAATTTTGTAGAGGTTCTAGGTGATTGATTACGCTAACTAATTTTCGGTTTGAAATTGCGAACTTGTAACTAACCCCTCGACAACAAATCTGTGCTATGGCTAGACCTTGTTTGGCTTTGTGGCGTGGCTATCGGCCGGAACTCACTTCATGTAAGTGAGTTCGGGGCCGAGAGACTCGACACAAAGTGAGAGCAGGGCGGGGTGGGTCGAGTTTCGCTACAATTAAAATTGTAGATGATTGCTTGAACTATTCGTTACGTTTTTGATACACGACAAGATTCGTGAAGATACTGAAAACTGTATATTATCTGGAACACGTGTTTCAGGTTTCTTTGTAAAATCTCTAAACGCCACGGGTTGGTGGAAGTTCTTTCAGCTACAAAACGCCAGTCCTCGCCTACGGTCGTAGATCAATAGGCATTTCGCTACAGAGATTACCCAAAACGTTTACACATTTTTATAGTCTTGTTACACAGTTCATAATGGTGTGTGCCTCTTTGGTGCTTATTGCTTTGTGGCTTATTGATTCACCCATTCCGTTCTCTTCATGCGCATAGTTCTAGACATTGGACCCATCGAAATGGATATGGAATGTACAAATCCTCTTTGATGTTCATACAACCAACCTAGATAAATGTTGGTAGATGAGGAGAATCCAATCTGAATATATACGGGACGTATATTTAGTGTTTTGCCATCGTTTTTAATTTCAATATTTCTCTCATCGGTTATACACTGTGGTTTGAATTCAGTTTTAACTTCAAGTATATCGATACCAGAAAACCCTCCTTTCTTTTCTAACTAAACCCCTATTATTGTTAATTGTCCCCTGTGCACAAAGCATTGCCCCCCATATCTGCTGGTCTGTTGGTGTTCACTAAATTCATTGTATATTCCTCCTGTGCACAGTCAAGCAGAAGTGCCCTATTTCTTAGCCTTTTAACATTGTTTAACAGTAACTCCCTTTTAAAGCCTTATTCTTACGCAAACGGGCAAGGCTCGGAGTTACTGTTATTCCATCGCTGGGCAAAATGTCCTATCCCCAGTAGTTGGTGCAGGTCATTTTAATTTGGCGCAGGTCATTTTCAGCATATTGCTTCATACATTGTAAGCTGACAAAAGGCGATTACTAAATGACGAATTTACTTGTTAATCGCCATGGAATTTAACAATTTGAGCACGAGAGGCCGGTTTACCCGCCGAGGGACATGGTATGGCATACTCGCTTAAAGTAAGTTTCCTGCTAATTTAAGAGTGGGTTAGGACAATCAATGTTTTCAACATGCAATCCTATGTCTGCACGTTGAAGATATTCAATGTTATACACCCTCGCCCCTCCCCAATAACGAATATGGGCTATTCTAACTGCGGCATTTCAATCGACATGTACGGAGCCACCAGTACTCAAAACATTAATGGAGGTAATAATCCACCCCAAATGAGGCATAAATCTCAAGGGAAACGGGTCTTATACGGGTACGGATGCACCAGATTGCCGGTAAATCAAGGGTTCAGTAACGGGAGCTACATAGGTGCATGGAGAGGGGGAAACCCCTGGAGGAGGGTTGGGTTTCAAATGTAGCATATAAGGGAATGGGCCCGTTATATTACCTGATCGGGCAGCCGTTGCTCTCGTGCCGTTGGGGCATTTCTTCCATATCAGGTATGGAACAGAATTCGCATGGAATCCGGGGGTCACTCATAAGGGAGGTACTAGGAGGAAAGGTAATCCTGTGTATTCCCCGGGCTGGGATTGTACCCAAACAAATTGAAGGGAGTATGCATACATGGAAGAGAATGACCATTTGGGTTGTTGGTCAAACAGCAAATCAAGCAGTGTGTTTGAAAACGAGACTCTTTTGGAAATTATGGGTCGCTCTGAAAAGGGATGTTGATAAGGCTTAGTGGTTCGAGCCTTTTGTTCTTTCATGTATCCGGATTGGATTGTTTCAATAAAGTTTCAGCTGCAATGTCGCATCTGGGTACAGGCAATGTGTGGTGGAAACATCAGCTCCAGGTTCGGGATGTGGGGTTTTATTTCTTGGTACTGGGTATTGATCTGGATACCCTCAACTCCTAGGGGGAGGTTGCAACTGGGTAGGAGGGGTGGGGTTATTTTAGGCGTGCTGAGACCAGGGTGTCGCCCAAGTTGGCTGGACGGTGGAACGTAAGGATCGGTGGATGTGGGAAGAGTTCACGGAGATGGGTGGAGCTCTCAATTAAACTCCAGTATTTTAAATGAGCTCATTTGATGTGCTGAATATGTGGGTTGAATTGTATGGTAAAAACGAGTGGAGGTTGGGTGTTTTTCTTCCGGGAATTACTTCGGTTTGTTTTGGCTAGCATGTCTTTTCGGTTTTGGTAGTCTACACTGGAGAGCAGAGAGTCCAGGAGTTTAAAGGGGTAACCACGAGCTACAAGATTTTGGACAAAGCGTAGCTTATGATGCTCAAACAAGGTAGGGTCGGGATTGTTCCGTTTGAAGCGTATGAGTTCGCCTTTTATGAAACCTCCAAATGTGACAGATGGGTGTGCCGATGTATAGTGGAGGAACTGGAAGGTTTCAGTCGGCTTGACATGTAGGCGGATGTCAAGTATGTCCGTCGCATTGAAACGTGGTCCTTTGTAGATCTCAGTGTCCAAGGATGTAACTTGGGTAGGGGACACATCGTATACAAATCGGAAGGTAGGGTGAGATTGGTAGGCTCTTTCCATAAAGGTATGGAGGTCAGGCTCGGGACCAGACCAAATTATAAAGGTGTCATCACGATACCGTAACCATTTGTGGACATGAGGGCCCGCCATTTGGAGGGGGGACAGTTCCCTTGGTGGGCGGTAATGTCAGAGATATCAGGGCTGTATTTGGACCCCATAGCGGCCCCGAGCGTTTGGGGGTGAGTCTGACCATTGAAGCTGAATCAGTTGTTTTTTAAGATAATGCGTAAAAGGGTCATAAGGGAGTCTGTTGAAGGTCACGTAAGTTTTGTATGGGTTTCAAAGGCATTATGAACTGCTGTGAGGGCCTCATCATGGGGTATATTGGTATACATATTGGCAATGTCTGAGGAAATGAGCAGGGCATTCTGAGGAATGGGTTCTTCTTCAATGAGCTGGATAAAGTGTGATGTGTCACGGATGTACGTGGGTTGTTTCTGGACAATGGGTACCAGAAAGAAGTTCAGGAGGGCGGATATAGTGGTTGTAGGACTATTACACCCGACAATGATTCGTCTTCTCCTCGTGGTGGGTGTCTTATGGATTTTTGGGAGGAGGTAAAGAGTAGCCTATTTAGTCATAGAGGGGGTCCGGTTTCAATGACTGGAGCATACGGTAGTCAATTTCATGATGGTCATGCATGGATTGGAGCATGCCTGTGACCTCCCGCACTGTATCGGGTAACTGGATGGGTAGTGATCAGAAATAGTGGGTCGGAAGCGATGGAGCTTGTTATTTGTCGCTTCATCCCATTCCGCCTGCCACATGGATTTGATGTGACTACTGATATGTGGTTTGAAGTCACTGAACGGAATCTTAAAATCAGTGAGAGGCTTTGATAAAGCCTGTTTTGCTGCACCGTCTGCCCCGCTGTTACCAGCGATACCTACATGTCCGGGTAACCAGCAAAACACGATATCATATTGGTCAGACATGAGAGTTGATAACTTCTCACGAAGTTCCAAAATGAGAGGGTTCTTCAACCTGGGGTTGAGCAAACAAGCAAAGAGGAAAGAGAGTCAGAAAAAATAATCGACTTCTTTTCCTGTACATTTTCAATATGTTCGAGGGCGAGTTGTAAAGCTTTAACTTCAGCTGTGACAATATAACTTTTATTCGGTATTCTGATTGAAGTGACATGATCATCAGTGACAATAGCTGATGCTACTTTGTCACCATCTTTTGATCCATCTGTATAGATCCTTGTATATGTACTATACTTTGACTTAATTTCAGCATATTTCTGCTTAAACTGCAGAGAATTTGTTTCAGACGTTTTAGTAGATGCTAGGTCCAAAATAACTGTTGCCTTTTTAAGATGCCAGAGAGGAGTTTGTGGCTCACGGTTCTCTTTTACTGCAACGGGTTCAATTTTGGCAGACTCCAAATGAGGTTTAATTCTAATTACCAATGGAGGGATATGTTTCTGGTGACGGTTAAAAAAATCAGTATTTTGAGGTTCTGAGACACAATTGTATGCGGTTTTAGACGGATTAGAAAGAGGTTTTGAAACATATTGGAGTGAAAGTTTAATTCTGTGCTTCTCAAGAGAAGGCTACTCTGCCTCAACAAGCATCGAATCCACCGGTGGTGTTCTAAAAGCACCAAGGCTGATTCTTATGCCACTATTATGAATGGCATCAAGAGGTTTGAGATATGACTTTCTAGCAGAACCGTAAACCACGCAGCCGTAATCTAATTTTGATCTGACAAGTGATCTATACAGATGGAGTAATGTTTTTTGGTCAGCATCCCAATCAATGCTACCGACTACCTTCAAAATGTTCAGTGCCCTTTTACATTTTACCTTTAGTTGTTTTATATGAGAAGTGAAATTCAGTTTGCTGTCAAACAACAAACCCAAGAATTTCACTTCCTTAACAACATTAATACGACTCCCGTCTATTTTCAATTCCGGATCAAGGTGGTGCTTCCGCAGCTTACAGAAATGAACACAATTAGTTTTCGTTTTTGAGAATTTGAAGCCGTTTTCTGTTGCCCATTTCTAGATTCTGTTCAAATACAGCTGAAGTTTGCGCTCTATAGCATTCATTTTTTTGCTGCTATAGCAGATTAAAAAGTCATCTACATACAATGACGAATCAACCATATTCTCAATTGCATCAATAATACTATTGATTTTCACTGAGAAAAGGGTAACAGATAAAATACTTCCTTGAGGAACCCCCAATTCCTGCCCGTGAGGATCAGATAACGTTGATCCAACACGAACCTGAAATCGGCGGTCCCTCAAAAAGTTTTCAATAAAAAGAGGCATACGCCCCCTCAACCCCATGTTAAAAAATATATTTTAAAATCCCATACGTCCACGTTGTGTCATATGCCTTTTCCAGGTCAAAGAAGATGGCGACCACATGTTCTTTTCTGGCAAAGGCATTTCTTATAAACGTTTCTAATCTAACCAAATGATCCACAGTACTTCTCTGGTTTCTGAAACCACACTGAACATCTGCAAGCAGATTGTTCGATTCCAGAAACCAGACAAGTCGATCATTGATCATCCTCTCCATGGTTTTACACAGACAACTTGTTAAGGTAATAGGCCTGTAATTGCTTGGGTTGCTGTGATCTTTATCAGGCTTTGGAATAGGAATTACTGTAGCATTATGCCAAGAAGGTGGAAACTGGCCAGTCACCCAAATGTCATTAAAAATAGATAATGAAAATGCAAGTGAAGTTTGAGGCAGATGTTTTAAAAGTTGATGGTGTATTTGATCAGGTCCAGTGGCAGAATCCTTTGCTCTATGCAAAGAGTTACTTAACTCTTCCATAGAGAAAGGTTCGTTGTAGTCCTCTAAGTTATTGGATGTAAATTTAATCTTTTGTTTTTCTTGTTGTTTTTTTTAAGTTTGAGGAATTCTGGGTTACTATTTTCAGACGACGAATGTTTAGAAAATGTAGAGGCCAACTTGTTTGAAATTTCCTGTTTTGATGTTATGAGTGTGTTGTTATCTTTTAGGTGTTGTACAGCTGATTTTGTTTCTTTTCCTTAATTTTTTTTAATCATTTTCCAAATTTTAGTGATGGGGTGGTTTGATTTAGTTTCGAAACGTAAGTTTCCCATGAACTTTTCTTTTTTTGTTTTAAAAGTCGTCTTGTTTTTGCCCGATTTATACGTAATCTATCCAAATTTTGTGTTGTTGGTGACTTATTAAATCCCCTCTCAAATTTCTTGCGATCTTTTATAGCCTGTTTGCACTCAGTATCAAACCATGGTTTAGTGAAACGTTTTGGATTTGCCAAGGTTTTAGGAATGACTTGGCTTGCAATGTCAATCAACTCTGTGGTGAAGTGTTCAATCTGGTCAGTACTGTCCTGAAATTTCTCCCGTGTGAGGCGTTCAGAACAAAGCGATGAGAAAGTGTCCCAGTCTGCCTTTTTAAAGTTCCACTGGGGCACCCTCTCATCATCCGCCGGAATTACACTCTCCAACACAATCGAAAAGTGGTCACTCCCGCACAAGTCATATTCTGCCCTTTATGAAAAATCAAGGAAGACAGAAGGGCATGCAATTGTTAAATCAGTTGAAATGTAAGAACCAGATGCGGGGTGCAGGTAAGTATCTGACCCATCATTGAACAATGAACTATTCTACAGTTTCACCTTTTGCATCTTCTTGACTGCAGGAATTACCCCAATGGGGGCTATGAGCGTTAAAATCACCCAACAAAATGTACGGATTTGGAAGTTGTTGGACCAACAACTCAAGATCATTCAGTTGCAGCGATTTATTTGGCGAAACATAAATCGAACAAAGTGTAACTGTTTTGTCCAAAGTTAGGCGTACCGCTAGAGCCTGTATATTTGATTGCAAAGATACAGGACTGTAAATAATGTCGTTTCTAACCAGGACAGACGTTCCTCGAATATGAAGATCTTTATCATCAACCCAGGCATTATACGATATATAATGCTTAAAAGCTGAATGATCTTGAGCCTCGGGTTTCTTTAAAAGAGTTTCCTGCAGGCAAAAGGCTGCAGGTTTATATTTTGGGCTTAACAGGCCCAGCTCATTAAAATTCGCTTTAAAACCTCGACAATTCCACTGTATGATGTTGTATTTAGAAGTATTATCCATGTTTGGGTTGAGATTTTGCTGGTGGACGTATGGGAGATATTGCCCCCGTATTCTTTTTCGGTGATGCTTTACGTGGGGATCTATTCTGAGCGGAGGTCGAGCGTAAGTGCTCGAATGTTTCGTCGATGCACTCACCAACTTCCATGTCTTCAAGACCCTCAAACCTGTTGCGGGTGATTGGGTCATGAAGAGCTTTAGGCAATCTCTCTGATACTTGTTTTGCTTTTTCTTGTTGCTTTTTGATTTTCTCTTGATTTCTTCTCTGACTCTGACTAAGAGGTTTGGGTTCTGGTTTTGATTTTGTTTTATTGTCATTTTTCTGTTGCGATTTTGCTTCGTTGGCTTTTTTCTCTTCCGTTTTAGTTTCATCTTGTTCTTTCTTCTGATTTGTTTTAGATTTTACTTCCATTATTGTATGTGTGGCTGGTGGTGTCTGAGTTGACTTTGGTTCTACTTGATCACTGTGATCTATTGTAAAGGCTCGAAGCAATGATGGCATTGTGCCTTTGAGCCATGTAAATTATGTCTGGCATTCTGCAGATTTTGTTGGTTTTTGTTTATGAACTACTGTGGCATATTGTGGTACTGATGTATTCATGCCAGGCATTGACGCAATAATCTCTCTGGCCTCTTGGAAACTAATTTGTTTTTCGCATTTTATTTGTTGGATTTTTTTTTCCTTTTTCCAGACAGGGCAATCTTTGGAAGATGATATGTGATTGCCCTGACAGTTGACACACTTGATTGGGTTGTTGCATGGCTCTTGATGTTGTTGGCCGCATCGGAAACATATCATTTGCGCTCTGCAATTATTTTGACTGTGTCCATATTTTGACACTTGAAGCATCGAAGTGGATTTGGAATATACAAATCCACTTTGATGTTCATGTAACCCACTTTAATAGCTTTTGGTGGTTGTGCAGAGTTGAATGTTAAAATATATGTATTGGTTTGTATTACGTTTCCGTCTCTTTTGATTGATATTCGTTTGACATTGTCAACACCCTGTGAATTCAGCTCTTTCTGTATTTCAAGTTCATCAATGCCAGACAGTTCCGTTGTTCTTAAAACGCCTTTGCAGCTATTGAGAGTCTTATGAGCAAAGGCGTTGACTTCTAGATCCACCAGTTTATCTGTTTTGAGCAGATTGATGGCCTGCATTTCTCTTTTACATTCAATTAATATTCCACCAGATCTTAGTTTTTGACACTTTTACATTCCCAGCAATTCCTGTAATGGCTTTTTCCAGTACAAAAGGGTTGATATCTGTAGCCCTTTTACCATCGTTTGCCGCATAAATAATAATAAATTTTGGCCAGTTGTTTATGTTAGCTGGTACTGTTTCATGATCTGAGTCAGAGTCAGAGTTAGATAAATATATATCGTGCCCTCGTTTTTGTTTTTTTTGGGGTATGTTTGCCGTGGTTATTTTGATAATCGATCACAGCCTCGGCTCCCACACACCACGGAGTCCAACAAGGGGTAGGGTTACTGCCATGCAGTGAACCCACCGGGTTGCCGGTACTTCCACATACCTGGTATGAGGCAGTATACTCAGTCAGTGTTGATGCAAAGGCATACCATTGACTGATTGGCCCGTGTGTGGAATTGCCAGGTCTTCAGATGAGGGTCATCCAATCAGTCACTGTATAAAACACTGTAATAAAGGTTGCCATGCATAACCGAAACAGACAGTGTAGCAAAACTAAGTAGTTGTTAAAATATAAAGTGTTTAAAAACAATACACAATGGCAATTATGTTAGGTGATTAAAAGAAATGACTGACTGAATGACCACCAAATGCCCCCCGACGTGACACCCAGTACTTTTTGGGGTGGGGGCTCCCGATTGGCCAAAAGGGACCATCCGACCATCCTTCTACTTCCGAAATTGGGGCCAAAGCAGTGTGTTGGACATTATCTGCGAAATGGAGACCAGGGCTCCATCCCGGAGACTGCCCTAACCGGGGCCACTAGTCCTCAACTGCCAGGATTCCTTCTTCCAGGGCCTTCGAAACGCACCTCACGGGAGAACAAGGTGCCTGTCAGATGGAATTAGCAGGGTTGATCATTTTGGTCCGGGGCTGCGTATTCGAGTATTTCGCAGCGAACCAGCTCAATTGAGCAAACCTGCCAATTAAAAATTAGCAAACCTGCCCAATTGAGCAGGCCGTCCTATATCCGCCACCCGAGGACCCGCCCAGTAGGGGACGATCAAACCCCCCTAGGGTCACGGGTTTGACTCTGAGTATTAAATCAATCGCAATCAAAACAACTTGTGAACGGGTTTCACAGTCGGAGTTGGTATTGGGAAATACAAATTTGTATGCTTAGGTTAGGGTAAAATTCTGAATGACTGAGGTGTGACTGGTTCTCATGATTGGCTTGCAGCAAATTGATAGGCTAGTCACAATAATGGCTGGAGTGAGTGACAGGAGTAGATTCGAAGATCAAAGACAGGAGCGAAGATCGTCGGAAGAGATGCGAGGGGACAATAATCTGGGTATTGCCAATACAGTCTTGATCAGAAATTAATCAAGTGCTCAGCGTTATAGTAAATATTAAAGCAACTAACGGGAGGGAACGAAAACAGGGGTGGTGCTTGAGGAAGTATGAGGATGAGGAATGGTAGAGGGAGGGAAAAGTCGGGAAACTGTATTTATACAATAAAACCAATAACTAATTATCCGGCTGCTGAGATATGGGAAATGTCCGAGAGGAGTAGAGAAATATGCCGACACAAGGGACTGGATGCACCTTCTGAGCAGTACTCGTCCGGTTCTCTCTGTAAAGCATTCTTCCTCAGGATCGGTCCGAAAGCCACACATTTTAGAATATAAACGGAGGTAATAATCCAACCCAAGTGAGGCATACATCTCATACGGGTGCGGAGGCACCAGATTGCCGATCAATCAAGGGTTCAGTCGCGGAGCTACATGGGTGTGTGGGGAGGGGGAAACCCCGGGGAAAAGGAGGGTTTTTTAAATGTAGCATAGCAGGGAATGGGACCGTTATATTACCTGATCGGGCATGCGTTGCTCTCGTGCCGTTGGGGCATCTCTTCCATATCAGGGTATCGAACAGAATTCGCATGGAATCCGGTGGTCACTCATAACGGAGGTACTAGGAGAAAAGGTAGTTCGGTATATGCCCCGCGCGGGGTTTGTTTCTGGAAGTGGGGATGAGTTTCACACCTTTACCTAGTACAAGGGAGATAACTTGATCCAACTTTCCAAATATTCCCGAACAAGATGTATCCCCCTCACTGTTAGCACCTGCTACCTTGGACCAGTCAAGCTCCCCACCCAGCAATGTGATCCCCTGCGATCGCACACTCTCACCCGTTTACATGAGAGACCCTAGAACTTGTGACCCCATACTTTTCGACTCAATTCACCATCTGACTGCAAAACAGGACATACCGTCCTACAATATTGAGTGGTCATCTATGTTCTTACCGGTTGGAACCCATTCCTACCGGGAAAACAATAATCCCGCACCAAGAAGGACATACCCCAACCGAGACCACGCACCATCGACCACCCCCTCCCAATTAAATGGTGATATTAACCAACACCCAACCGATGAGAGTAACATCTTTCCCACCCAATCACAAATAGCACATTGCATCACTGACTGGTCGACCGACAATTCCCAACTGTCAATACATTTCTCACTCGCCCGAGGACACTCCCAATGATACCACACAGAAGGACATCCCCCTGAACCACCCTACAATGACAACCATGATCCTACCCTGCAAATATTTCGCCCGGCTCAAACGACCGCTACCACAGCGTCCGAATAAGATCAACCGCCACCTGTTCCCTTGTCACGCTAGCACAGGTAGCAAATAAACCCTAATTGTGTCTACACCTTGTGAAACCCCTGCATCAACATCCCAACGCTGTCTGAACCCTAAACAGCAATCGGCTCTCCTAGCCCTAATTAGGAGCTTCAAACCACCCACATGACTAGGGTACAATATACCACACCCCAGTGGCAAAATACACCACACCCGAACCAGATCTAGCAAAAATAAACAGCGCCATGCAAGTAATACCCACCAGAAGATAGATTGGAACGTCGTCGAGCTGACAAATAGCACATACGCATCTCCACCTTAACCCAATTGGCTGATTCTGCCAACAAGTACAACACCACCTTATCCAGGTACACACTGAATAACCAGTGCAAAATTGTACCAGGTAAAAGTGTGAAACTCCCCCCTACTTCCAGAAACAAACCCCGCCCGCGGAATACACCGAACTACCTTTCCTCCTAGTACCTCCCTTATGAGTGACCCCGGATTCCATGCGAATTCTGTTCCATACCCTGATATGGAAGAGATGCCTCGACGGCACTAGAGCAACGCCTGCTCGATAGGTAATATAACGGTCTCATTCCCTGATATGCTATATTTGAAAACTCCTCCTCTTCCCCGGGGTTTTCCCCTCCCCATACACCCATGTAGCTCCCGCTATTGAACCATTGATTGACCGGCAATCTGGTGCCTCCGTACCCGTATAAGCCCTGTTTCCCTTGAGATTTAGTTGGGGTGGATTATTGCCTCTAATTATATTCCTAAAGGATTTGATTATACCGAATTAACAGTGTTTTTTTTTTATAAACTCAGATTCTAAACTTGCATGAAATGAATAAAATCAAGTTGATGAAGTATGATAAATAAAACTATGGAGCGAACACAGTAATGAGGAAATGAGATCAGCTGCTTAACCCTTACCGAACATGAAAAGCAGACGACACTTGCAAAAAAATTCTTGAATAACTAACGTTTTTCATTTTTTTTTTCTCAGAAACATAGGTTATGACCCCTCATTGGAACGAGCTCGACGAGCTCGTTCCAAAGAGGGGTCATAACCTATGCTTTTGAGACAAAAAATGCAAAAATAATGAAAATTAATTGGCGATTTTTGAGAATAGCGCTGGCCGGTTTTGACCGTTACGTTGGGCAAAGGGTTAAAGAATACCAGCATCTAAAATAGATACGAAACAATGGGGCTTCAAAAGAATAAAAGCAATTTAAAATGTACTTAAATGTTTTGTTTCCCTGGGACACGATATAATTTTATCCAAATTTGTTTTGTAGAATAAATCCTGAATAAACACACAACCTCTAAATACTGCCGTTTGACAAGATTTCAATCTATAGAGTGCAAAAGAATGAGATTGTCTGTCAACCCCTGCTGACAAGGAACACATTCTGGTCGCTATTACCTTCTACAAAAAAAGGAATGTTTAAGTCGGGTGTGACCAATATGGCATCGAGTCAGCATGGCGCGATCTTTCCCACAAATGCTACTAGATGAGTACATCACTAAGAGTAGTTCAAAAGCGATAGAGCTTGTTAATTGTTGTTCCACCTCATTTTGTCTGCCACACAGAGTTTATGTACTTACTGATATGTGGTATAAAGACACCTAAATAAATTTGAAAAATAGTAAGAGGCTTTGTCTAAGCATATTTCCATGCACTCTCTGCCCGGCTGTTACCGGGATACCAACATGTCCAGGTTACCAGCAAAACACGGTACCGTATTCGCCAGACATGTGAGTATTGAACTTCTCACGAAGCTCCAAATTTAGCGGGTTCTTCAACTTGGGATGAGTAAGGCTTGCAAAGAGGCAAGAGAGTCGTAAAAATAATCGACTTCCTTTTGTGGTACATTTTCAAGGATGTTCAAATGCTTGTTGTAATGCTTTATCTACAGTGGTGAAAATAACACTCTTATTTGGTATTCCACTTGATCTAATCACCAGTAACAATGGTGAGCGTTACTTTGTCAACGTCTTAAGATTTATCTATACAAATCATTGTATATGCACCATATTAAGACTTTATTGCAGCATATGTTTGTTTGAATTGCATAGAGTTTGCCTTCAAGGTTTTAAAAGAAGCAAAGCACAAAATGACAGTTGTTTTCCTCAGATGCCAAGGATTAATGTTTGATACACGGTTTTCTTTTAGATTCATGCATGGTGGACTTCATAGGGATTCGATGCTAATTCCCAAGAGAAATGTGTTTCTGGTATTTGTCAAATAATTCTACATTTTGAGGATCCGAGACAAAGTGATACGCGGGGGTTGATGGATCATCCAGTAGATTGGAATCACATTTGTGAGAGAGAGTGTAATTCTCCGTCCCTCAAGAGACGGCTCATCTCCCTCGACGAGCATCAAATCTTAAGGCGATGCTCAAAAAGCTCCCAAAGGTTAATTATCATACCACTATTATCTATTGTATTAAGTGGTTTGAGACACGACCTTCTCGCAGAACCGTAAACCGCACAATTAGTTTTGGTATTCGATAATTTGAAACCGTTTCCCGTTGCACATAGTTTAATTCTCTTCAAGCACAGCTGAAATTTGCACTAGATGACGTTCATATTTTTCCTGGTATAGCATTGTGTAACGTTATCAACATATAATAAAGAGTCTACCATATTTTTAATTGAGTAAAGGATGCTAGTTATTTTAAAATAAAATACTACCCTGGGGGCACACCCACGCCACACACACCACGGGGGAACAGATAAAGTAGACCCAACAAGAACTCTCGATCCCTTGATATATATTCAATAAAAAACGCCAAACGCCATCTCAACCCCATATTAAAAATCACATTTAAAATTCCATCATTCCAAGTTGTATCATATGCTTTCTCCAGATCAAAGAACATCGCGACCAACTGTTCTTTTGTGGTGAAGGCATTACCTTTAAATGTTTCATGTCTGACAAAATGATCCACGTTTCCATCACTGACCCCTAAAACGACACTGATCATTCGTAAGTAGTTTGTTCAATTCCGGAAATCAGAGAGGATCAATCATTGATCATCCTGTCCATGAATTTATATGCCTGTAAGTAAAAGAGTTTCTGGTATCTTTATCAGGCTTCGAAACTGAAATTATTATAGTTTTTCGTCAGGAAGGTGGAAACTGACAAATCGCAAATATTTCATTAAAAACTGATAATAGAAGCAGATGATTCAAAAATTTGTAATGTATTTTATCGGGTCAAGTGGCAGTATCACTTGCTTTTTGCAAAGGTTTATTCAATTTGTCCATGGAGAAAGGCTCATTATAAACTTTTAACATATCTGAGATAAATTTGATCTTTTCTTTTTCCTGTTGCTTTCTATATTTAACGAATTCGGGATTACAATTTTCAGACCACGAATGTTTTGAAAAAAAGTTGCAGCTAACTTGTTCGGTTTTTCATTCTACGATGTAATTAGTGTATTCTTGCCATTGTGGAGTTGTTTGATATATAACATTTTCCGATGTAATTAATATCTTCCTGTCGTTGTGGAGTTGTTTGATATTTCATACCACGATGTAATTAATGTATTCTTGTCGTTGTGGAGTTGTACTCTGGATTTTGTTTCTCTAACTTTACTCTTTTTACTCGTCTTCCAAATTATATTGATGGATGTGTTATGCTTAGGTTTGGAAATATAAGGGTCCCAAAAACATTTTTGTTTTTGTTGTATAACTCGTTTTGTATTTGCCCAATTTATACGCACTTTATCCAAATTATTTATACTTGGTGACTTATTAACTTTCCATCCAGTATCGTTCGATCCTTCATAGCGTATTTGCGATCTTCGTCAAATCATGGTTTTCTGAAAGTTGTTGGATGTGTCGAGGCTTTAGGAATGGTTGTATTGAAAATATCAAGCGTTATCTCAGTACAATGTTCTAGTAGATCAGCATCTTCTGGACATATTTCGAGTGAAAGCCGATCAGAATAAATCACCGAGAAAGTGTGTGTGTGTGGGGGGGGGGGGGGGTGGTGAGGGTGGGTGGGGGCGGGTGCTCAGTAGGTAGAGGTGCAGGCTGCAAGCCGAGAGGTTTTCGGTTCGAATCCCATCTGCGGCAACTGCGTTGTGTCTTTGGACAAGACACTTCACCCCCTCTTCCCACGTGGGGGCACGGTGGTGTTGTGTACTAAGGCGTATTGCACATCGATGGTGCGCCTGGCTTCAACCACTGCTAACCCTGCTTGTGTGGAGTTGGTATGTTGGGGAACTGTCAGTTGCTCGCCATTGCTCGGTGGTTCTCTCCGGGTGCTCCGGCTTCTTCCACCCGTAAAGCTGCCATGGTAATGTTTAGCCATTGCGCAGAAATAATATGACCTTAAACACCAATAAATAAATAAATCTACTGCCGTGTCTCCAAAGTGTTCAAACCTATTGTGGGAAACAGTGTATTGAAGGCCCTTAGTGTGTTCTTTGTCAACTGTTTTTGTTTCTTCCTCTTAGTCTGACTCTGCCTCACAAGTTCTTGTCGTGAATGGTGTTTCTGTGCCTGTTTTGGCATGTTCTTTATTCTGGCTCCTCTGCTTTGATTTAACGTCTGTCCCTATGTGTTGGCCTAATTTATGTATATCCTAGGTTTGGTCATGTTTTTCTTTTGTTTTTGTGGACTTTATTATCGAGGCTTGAGCAGGTGACTATGTTTGGGTTGATTCTGTACACGTTTCCGTTCCATCGATGTCTTCTATTGTAATTCGACATTCTCACTTTCATGGTTCGTGGTTCTGGAAGCCCACGATTTTATCCCGCGAGTATCCATGATTAATACGTTTCGGGTCCATATGCATGAACGTGGTGTTCCGTGATAAACCCCCCTCTGCATGCGTTTCTGACCCGTGGACATGATCGTGGTGTTCTGGGATAAACCCTCGCACAAACGTCGCAATGTTTTTTCATGGATCCATGTTCAAAATATTTGATTTTTTTTGTCGGTTAATAACCGTAAGTGACCGTTAAAAAACGTAAACACCCAAACACAACCGTAGCATATCCATAGTCGATCCGACATTAACCGTGGTCAGAAATGGGGTCCCGGTTGATCAAGGAAAGCTCCGGATTGACTACGGGTATCCTACGGTTGTGTTTCTATGAGAGAACTCGGTCTAGTAGGCTAAATATATGGTTTTGACCGGTCAAACCTTTGGGGTCAGTGGCATAATCGCGACATAAACGTAGATACTGTAGAAGAACCGTTGCAGAACCGAAGCATATCCGTAACATCGTAGCATGACCGTGCCTAAGCGGAACAAATCATAGGACAACCGTCGCTTGTCCGGGGCGCTTCCATTGGTGTCGTAGCATAACTGCAGGAAAACCGTCACATAACCGTAGCAATTATTGACGAATTCTTGGTACTTTCTTATGACAATCTTAGTACATCTTTAGATTAAATTAGATTAGATTATATATTTAACGATATAGATAGAATATGATACAAAATAATAATCGTGATAAATTATTAAAACCTGCTAAAGACATACATTTATAGAACAGAACAACATCACTATCTATACCGTAGGGAGATGACATAGCCAGATTGGCTGTCTACCTGCCATCTTCCATAGATGCTAGCCAAGTTGACAGCACTGCACACAAGCCATAGGTGAATAGTTATTTCTGAAACTGAATAATTACACCTGTTGGGTTTAATGTGGTCTGTTTTCACATCAGGGGCTCCGGACTTGGTGTGCCAGGCAGTGTTTCTCTTACTAAGACAAGATAGCAGACATATGATTTGGCTTTGCTATTGTTTCACGGATGCAATTTGAAATAAAGGAAGTTTAATGGTTTAGTGACTTACGTAGAATCTTAATTATTTGCATACTTGTTAAACATTATGAAAAATTATGAAAGAACTGGTACTATTAAACCTACAATCTTGACAATAAGTTGAAGAACCCTTTGCATAAGAAGTTTGTAGGTTTTAATAGAACTGGTAGAACTGGTACTATCAAACCTACAATCTTATGCAAAGGGTTATTCAACTTGTCCATAGAGAAAGGCTCATAATAAACTTTTAACATGTCAGAGATAAATGTGATTTTTTGTTTCCCTGTTGCTTTCTATATTTAACGAATTAGGAATTACAAGTTTCAGACCACGAATGTTTAAAAAACGTTGCAGGTAATCTGTTTGATAATTCATTCTACGATGCAATTAATGTCTTCTTGTCGTTGTGGAGTTGTACCCTCAATTTTTTTTTCTTTAACTTTATTTTTTTTAATCGTTTTCAAAATTTTATTGGTGGATGAGTTTTGCCGAGGGTTGGGAACATACGCTTTCCAAAAACATTTTTGATTTTGTTTTATAACTCGTTTTGTGTTTGCACAGTTTATACTCACATTATCCAAATTATTTGTACTTGGTGACTTACTAGCTTCCCATTCAGTATCTTGCTTTTCTTCATAGCGTATTTGCGATCTTCGTCAAATCATGGTTTCCTGAATGGTGTTGGATGTGTCGAGTCTTTAGGAATGGTTGCATTGAAAATATCAAGCAGTAGCTCAGTACAATGTTCTAGTAGATCAGCATTTTCTTGGCATATTTCGTGTGAAAGCCGCTTGGAATACAGTGCCGAGAAAGTGTCCCAGATTGCTTTTTTAAAGTTCCACTAGGGCACCCTCTAGCCGTGCGTCCGAACACAAGTGGACAGTGGTCACTGCCTCGCAAGTCTTTTTTCACCATTTCAAGCGAAATAAAAAAAAAGACTGATCTCAGAACTGTTGCCAACGTAGTATTCGGAAATAATGCATTTGTTGTTAGCTCGGCCTAATTTATCAATTACAATGAAAGAACCTAAGTTGTTCATATCAAACTTATCCAATGAAGGAGTTGGCACAGGTCGACTCATCAGCCAGTGTGGTCTGCTGGGTCGACGTGTGACACCTGCTTGATAACTAACTTCTCCTTTCCCATGCGCACACCTGGAAGTGAAGCACTGCTTGTCTACTGTGGTAAACAAGATATGCTTTAATAGTAAAGAAGGACTTGGGTGCAATCCCCAATAAGTGGACAACTTATGCAAAACGACTCGTAAAAATTAACTCTTTATTTATGTCGTGTCATCGAATAGGGTAGATGCTGACAGTGACATTAAATATCAATAAATGAATAAATGTGTTCTATTGTGTTAGGCATGTCACCATGTATTTTGGAATGAGCTCTCATATGTCCGATCCACCAACCAGGCAAACAGTGCCTTTTTTTTCTTTCTTTTCTCTTTTTGTTTAGTATTGTAAACACCGTAATTATTAAATAGGGTATAGGTGTCATCAAATAGGGTAGATGCTGAAAGTGACATTAAATATCAATAAATGAATAAATATGTTCTATTGTGTTAGGCATGTCACGATGTATTTTGGAATTAGCTCTTATATGACCGATCCACCAACCAGGCAACCAGTGTCTTTTTTCCATTTTTGTTTGGTTCTGTAAACACCGTAATTATTAACTCTTCGTCGAGAATGAGCACCATGATTCTAAACCTAATACTGATGTTGCAGTATTCTGTATATATCTGTTTAATGCAATATCTTCTGTCCTTGTATATTCATGTACAACCAAATCTTAAACTCTTTTCTATCTCCGACACCACCTTGGACTCAACCTGTAACCAACACTTAACCAAAACACGTGGAAATAGCACCGAGATCTGAGAACCTCACATATGTTACTATCCTGGCGTTACATAATGGATGATTTTGAGCTTTATCGTGCTCAGATTGGTGCGTTCAACATTGAGTTCTACTGGCGCAGCATTAAACACAACTTGCAGAAAATGCAAACTTTATGTGTATTATGATACCTGTACATGCGCCTAACCGGTGGCGATATCATCGGAAGTCAATCTTCCGTGACGTCCCTGTTTCTCTACCTCGAGTTCGCAGTAGATCGAGGTGGCGAAGCAGTTAGGTCATTGTTGAATACCTTATCTTCAAGCAATGTTGACTGTGGTATAGTAATGCCCTACAGGACTCCTGGATATACGATGGCTGCTAATAATTCTGTGCGAATCACTCCGCCACATACCACTCCCCCCCCCCCCCCCCCCACACACTGGTATACTCAACTCCCATTCTAG
Organism: Pictodentalium vernedei; assembly: GCA_031216915.1. Classification (NCBI taxonomy): domain Eukaryota; kingdom Metazoa; phylum Mollusca; class Scaphopoda; order Dentaliida; family Dentaliidae; genus Pictodentalium; species Pictodentalium vernedei. The sequence goes on along the minus strand of CM062288.1, from coordinate 15,097,254 downwards.
GTCTATGTTTGAATGTTTTTGTTATGATAATTGTATTATCTGGTGATGTTGAAGTTAACACTGGCCCAGACTATGTGGACTCACGAAGTAAAGATAGTAAATTAAAAATCTGTCATCTCAAAAAACAAAGTATCAAACCTAAATTAGATATTATCAAGTGAGAAGCTCTTTCGCCTCATATCCTGGGCCTCTCTGAGACATGGCTAAATAATATTGACCCAACGACATCACTCCTCCTACCTGGATTTCAAGAGCCCATACGCCGAGATCGGTTAACGGAGGGAGTTGGGGTAGCTGTTTACATCAAAGAAGGCATTACCTTCCGACGAAGACCTGAGCTTGGAATGTTAAACATCGAATGCATCGGGGTTGAAGTGCTATCAAGCCACTGTAAACCTTTCTTACTAGGCGTGTTCTACCGACCGCCAAACAGTTCACAAGAAACTTTGAATATTATATCCACATCCATTGAAAAGGCGAAAGACACCTCCATCTCCGATTTAATAACTACTGGGAATTTCAATGACAATCAACTACGCCCTCGGGGTGATTTTGCAGAAATCTCAAAATGTTTTATCCTAAAACAGCTTGTGAACGAACCGACATGCTTTACAGAGTCATCGGAATCATTACTGGACATTTTTGCCGTAAGTAGCACAGTGAGTGTATTATCCTCCGAAGTCTTAGAGCCTTTTTTCTCAGAACTGCCTCGTTACCATTCCCCTATCTCACTCGAAATCGACTTTGCAAAGCATGCACCCACTGCTTTCAAGCAACGCGTCTGGACGTATGCATTGGGAAATTACAACGACTTAAATGCTGCTATTGCGAATGAAGAAGGGGTAGAATGTTCAGTAGCTCTGATCATGATAATGTAGTCAATGACTTTATTGATAAATTGCTATTTCTGGCATCCAGACACATTCCAAATAAATATACGTTCTCGGGGCCCAGTCAGCCCAAATGGTTTAACAATGAATTGAGATTACTGATCACACAGAGAAAGCGGCTGAACCGAGCTGCCAAGCGTAGCGGCCTCCCTCAAGCGTGGAACAAATACAAATGCAAACGAAACGAAGTTGTCTCAGCAGTTCGGAAGGCCAAAATGTGTTACCTGACAAAAGTCCAAAAAACGCTGCAAGGGCAGACGCCGCCTTAACAATGGTGGAAAACACTTAAATCGTATCTTGGGAATGCTTCACCTGGGATTCCTTCCATTACTTACCACAACCAAATATAGACGTTAAACACAGAGTATGCCGAAGTGTTTAATGAATATTTCTGCTTTATATCCACTGTAGATGACTCTACGGCCTCTCTGCCAGCTCTTACCCAACATACTAATGTAGTTATTAATAGCATTATCTTACATTACAGGTTTTTGAGGCACTGAAATCAATCAATCCCTCTAAAGCGTCCGGACTGGACCTCATAAGCCCACGCATCCTTAAAGAGTGTAAAACTACACTGTTCGAACCACTGCCGGTCCTTTTCAATATCCTACTTAATAATTGTTGTTTTCCAGTTGTGTGGAAAAGGGCTAACGTTTCGCCAATCCTTAAGAAGAATCCCTCCAATGAACTGACCAACTATCGCCCAATATTATTGATTAGCTGTGTTGGTAAAGTGCTTGAGAAATGTGTTTTTAAACGCCTCTTGAAATTTCTCACTGATAACAATGTTCTCAGCCAGTTTCAGTCCGGATTCACGTCTAGCGATTCGACGGCTCTTCAACTGACTGATATATATGACGAGTTCTGTCATGCTGTTGATGGAGGCAAATAAGTTAAGGTGATCTTCTGTGATGTTAGTAAAGCATTCGATAAAGTATGGCGCGCCGGTTTGATTTATAAACCTGAGAAAATCGGAATTAAGGGGGACCTACTGAACTTTCTTAAATCATACCTTTCTGATTGAACACAAAGGGTTACCATAGCGTCTGAATCTTCATATTGGAGAGCTGTCTGCTCTGGAGTTCCACAGGGGTCGATTCTTGGACCCCTTCTGTTTCTGATATACATCAATGACATAACTGAAAACTTAATTAGTAGTATACGACTCTTTGCGGATGATACGTCCTTATACCTTATTGTGGAAAATCCGACTCAAGCTGCTCATTTAATTAACACTGACCTAGTAAGTTTTGCGAGCTGGGCTAAAACGTGGCTGGTAGAATTTAACTCACAAACGGCAGAAAGTATGCTAATATCTCGTCACAATAACCCACCCACACACCCGCCTTTATATATCTCCAGTGTACAAATAACCGAGGTAAGTAACCACGAACATTTATGTGTTACATTAAATAATAATTGTACATGGAATAATAATATCGACCACATCTGTTTGAAGGCCTGGACACGAATAGACTTGATGAGAATGCATAATTTTGTTCTCGATAGAAATGTACTTAAAAAAATTTCCTTTGCCTTCATCAAACCTCTTTTGGAATATGCCGACACAGTGTGGGACAACTGTACTGAAACTAATGCCGCTGACATCGAGAATATTCAAATAGCTACTGCCAGGATCGTTACAGGGGCAACCTTAAGCTCTAGTAAAGCCCCCCTTTATACTGAAATTGGTTGGGATACACTTCGGGACAGACGCCGAAACCACAAGCTAATGCATTTCTTTAAAATGTACCACTTTATAACGCCGCCATATCTTTCAAACAAGGTGCCCCCTGTCATATTAGCAACCAACCCGAGCCAAGTGCTACGTACAAGTGACAACCATCGCGTCCCCTTCTGTCGCACACACTTATATCGGTAGTCATTTATTCACGATGTAACTAATCAGTGGGATAACATCCCATTGTCTGTTCGACAAAACAGTTCGATTAGCCACTTTAAGAAGATTCCTAAATCGCGGAAACCAACGTTCACCTTCATTTTTCAGTACTGCTAAGTGTCGTTCGGCACAGATATACCATTGCAGACTGCGACTGTGTTGTAGTAACCTTAACTCTCACTTACATGCAAACCACCTGACACCATCGCGTAACTGTTAGTATGGAACAGTCGAAACGACGGACCATTTTTTACTGTCATGTCAGCTCCACTCGGCAGTGCGGGCCATCACTATCGGGCAAATACCGTTTCGTGTGAATTTAACTAAACTACTGCACGGGTCCGAGCTCTTAAGTGAAGATGCAAATCGCTTAGTTTCTGAAACGGTCCAGGAATATATCATGAAAACGTAACGGTTCGCGTAGGAGAATTGTACACTTACCCCTCCCCCCCCCCCCCTCCCCCGACCAACATAGTAGCGAAGGCCGTCCTGTTCTGTACACAAAAATCATCATTCAGATGTTATTATGTTTCATTTTTTGTCCCAGGAACATAGCTTGTGATACCTCATTGGAGCGAGCTTGTTGGCCTCGTTCCGGAGAGGGGTTATGGTTGGTGCTCTTGTGGCAAGGGTTCTGAAGGTTTAGCTATTTAAGAATTTATTTTGTGATTGTCAACCTCTTCCCGCGTTGGGTGAAGAGTTATCCATGTCGTGGTAAACTACGGCTACACACACATATCGATGCTATTCGTATGTACCGCCATCACCGCTCTTTGAACTTCTTTCATTAAATTCACAGTAAAATCAACTTTGACTCCGACCTGTTGTCACTGTTGGTTACTTCGCGATTGCTTCACCGCTTCAGTAGTTACGTTTTCTGTAGGGTTTAGATGCTGCATTAATTAAGTCAGTGCCCTCTAACCAGTGTTTTGAATTTAGTTCGATTTTTGACATGATTTAGTTCGATTTCAAGTTGGTTTCACTTCTCTTATCTTTTCATCCCTCTCCTCTTTTCTTCTCTTATCACTCTTCAACACCTTATTTTACTCTACTTATCTAGATATACTAAACTCTTTTCACATACAGTTTAAACAATCTGTATTTTGTGTTCCACCAGCAGTTCATGCTATATGTACTCAGTAACTTAAAGACCCACGGGAGACGACTAATTTTAGCATTAAGCTTTCTGTTGAATCCTTCATCATTTGCTTCATTTATTCGTATAACTGTATACTGCATCCATTATCTTAAAATTGTATCCGGATGTTTTTTTTTTTTTGTTTTTTTTTTTTTTTTGGGGGGGGGGGGGGTTGTTACTGTTGTAAACTATATTGTATGCAATTGCAGTATTTCTGTCAATAAATATTGTTTAAACTAAAAAAGATTAACGATATGGAAATTTAAGATCGATTGAAGTATAGGGACGAGTTGTGTAGCGGAAATAAATGAAGAAGTCGAAGTCATAGTTTGAAATAAACTCTTATACTGTTTTTCCTTTGAGGTCATATTTTGAAATAAACTCTTATACTGTCTTCCCTGTGAGGTCATATTTTCAAATAAACTCTTCTACTGTCTTCCCTTTGAGGTCATATTTTGAAATAAACTCTTTTACTGTTCTTCTTTGAGGTCGTATTGTGAAATAAACTCTTATACTGTTTCCTTTGAGGTCTTAGTTGCTACATTAGTCAGCCCAAAGAGGGTTGTGGGTATTAAACTATCTAAACAAAATGTATGGGGTTGAACGTTTGTGAATCAGTTGTTCAAGATCATTTAACTGAAGGGTCTTATTTGTGAAATGTAAATAGAACATATTAATGCAACTACTCGTTTCTAAAGTTAGGAATACCGATACAGCCTGTAAATTTTGTCTGTGAAGAAACAAGAGTATGGAAAATTACGTTTCTGACTAAGACAGACGTTCCATGAACAAGATCATTTTCATCGTCCCAGGCATCATACGAAGTATAACGCTTAAAAGCTGGTGATCTTGTGTCTGATTTATTTGACTGCGTTTCCTGGAAACAGAAATCAGTTGTTTATATTTTGACTCAGAAGGTTCAGTTCATTAAAATTCGCTCTAAAACCTCCACAAATCCATTGTATTATATTGTGTTTAGTTGTTTTATCCATAGTTGGTTGGAGATTTAGAGAGTGGACGTATTGACGAAATATCCCCGGGAGATTTCATCGGTAATTTATTTCTCGGGCACCTATGTTGAGATGAGTTCGGACGTAGATATCGGAATGTTTTCTCGATATACTCATCTAGTGCCATGTCTTCAAAGGCTTCATGCCTACTGTGGGAATCAGCGACTTGAAGTACTTTGGGTGTTTTCTTTGTCATTTGTCTTTGTTTCTCCTTCTTAGTCTGACTCTGGCTCAAAAGTTTTTGGTGTGAATGGTGTTTCTGTGTCTGTTTTGTCCTGTTGTTTATTCTTATTCCTCTGCTGTGATTTATTGTCTGTCTCTGTGTTTTGTTCTAATATTTGTTTATCCTCCGTGTGCTCATGTTTTTCTTTTCTTTTGTTGACTTTACTATTGAGGCTTCAGCACGTGACTGTGTTTGGGTTGATTCTATCCCCGTTTCCGTTCTAACTGTTATTCCATAATAATGCGACATTCTAACCTCCACGGTTCGTGGTTCCAGAAGCCCACGATTTTCTTCCGTGATTTTGCATTGTTAATCCGTTTCGGGTCCATTGACATGATCGTGGTGTTCCGGGATAAACTCTTGCGCTGCATCAGTTTCGGAAACGTAGACATGATCGTGGTGTTCTGGGATACACCCTCGCGCTGACGTCGTCTTGTTTTTCCGTGGCTCCATTTCCAAAATATTTGAATTTTTTTCCGTTAATAACCGGAAGTGACCGTAGAAAAGCGTTAACGCCCGAACACTACCGCAGAATATCTGTTGCCGATCTGGGATTAAGTGTGGTCAGAAATGGGACCCTTATTGATCAGTGAAAGCGCAAGTTACACTACGAATATCCTACGATTGTGTCCCTGGGAGAGAAGTTGGTCTGGTAGGCCAAATATATAGTTTTTACCAGTCAAACCATGGCGAGCCAGTGACAGTACCACGAATAACCGTAGAGACAGTAAAAGATCCGTTGCATACCCACAGCATATCCGTTACATTGTAGCATGACCGTACCTAAATGGGACAAATCCTAGGACATCCGCCGCTTGTCCGGAGCGCTTCCGTTGGTGCAGTAGCTTAACCGTAAAAAAACGTCAGAAAAACGTAGTCATTCTTGGTGAATCCTTCCTACTTCCCTGTGCCGACCTTAGTACATCCTTAGTTCGTCGAAGGCGTCGTAGACATACCCTAAGGCTGGTCACGGTTCAAAACCATAAACATCAGGGACCAACCATGATTCTAAGAAACAAAGGGCTTTAATAGTGTTGGAATAGTGCATTTGGGTCACGTATATAGTGCTTGGAATTCAATCGACTTTCTTGGTGCTGACTGTTTCACTGCAGTTGCATATGATGATTGATTTTGATTTCCGGCCAGGCAAAAATGTCTAACTCAATCTTGGCGTCTTTAAAATCAATTTGTTTGCAACACTTAACTGCCTGTATAGCTTTTACTTTTCTGCCCCAAAAGGCAATCCTTTGAGGATGACATGTGACAACTGAAACACTTAAATGCATCACTTGTCATATGGCTCATCATGAGATAGGCGGTAGTTATGGTACATTTTCTGGTATCTTCGCGTATTTTGATTGTGTCCGAATATTTGATACTTTAAACATCGGAGTGATTTTGGAATATACAAACCACTTTGCCGTGTACATTGCCTAATTTTAATTGCTTTGGCGACTGGGGAGTGCTGAAATTGACAATGTATGTATTAGTATTAATCTCGACAACTTATGTGACGGCCTGTTCTTTCAACTCATGTGTAATATCTGCTGAGTCCATGCCAGCAAGTTTTTAATAAACTGTTCGATTACATATGTGTTGCGAATTCTACCAAAATATCACCAGATCTTTATTTCCAAATGTTCTTAAGATACCTGCTATCCCTTGAATGATTTTCGCCAGTGCAAATGGATTGATGTCCGGCACTTTTTTTATTTTCTTCTTTGGAATGAATGAAAACAAATCTATGCCATTTGAAAGAATATTTGTGTGTGGTAACAAAACAATCGGAATCAGAGTTGGTAGAGTTTGCTAATTGTAGATATAAACTGTCGTTTGTATCCATAGCATTGTAGACATTGTTTATTGTGTCGGTTCCCAACCACCACGTAGTCCAACAAGGGGTGGAGCCACCGCTATGTAGTAAACTCATCGACCTGCCAATATTACTACATACAGTTAAAACTAGAAGTCCTGTCACGAATTGTGCGCTTATCTAGGCTTAATTGCGCTTAGGAATTGCGCGCAATTGCCATATCAAATGACATCCAAAGCACGGCAGGTTCTCCTGATTACTCATAGCAAACACAGCAATGTTTCTGCCAATGGACCTCAGGGTTACCCGAAGGTCCATTGGCTGAAACATTGCTTGTGCACAGCCATATGTACATCATTTGATAGCCTTACTATGGTTATAACGCGTAGATTAACGCGCAAGTCGACGTGCTATTTGTGCGCATTTCATGACAGGACTTCTAGTTTTAACTGTACCTGTTCTCGGACAGTGTACTCAGTGAGTGTTGATGCCAAGTCATACCCTACTGACTGACTGGCAGGTGTCTGGTAGTGCCATGTCTTCAGTTGTTGATCATACAGCCAATAATTTTACAACACACTATAATTGACGCTGACACCGTAAACTGGCACAAACAGTGCAAGCATACTAAATTGGTTTTAACATGTAGCGAATTAGTTACTTTAACAATGACATTGTTGGAATTTCGTTAAACGAAAATACTGATTGAAAGACTCCAAATAATCTCTGACATAACACAATTTCATGGGGGTCCCGATTGGCCAGAATGAGGCCGGTCCCACCACTCGTCTGCTCCCGAAGGCGGATGCCAAATCAGTGAATCTGACAGTATCTCTAAAATGGAAACAACCCTAACCGTTGCACCGTTTGCTCTCAACTGCCATGATTCATTTTCCTGGGACATTCCGAACGTACCTCACGAGAGAACTAGGTGCCTGCATAAAACGAATCATTTTGGTTCAAATCTACGTATACGGATGTTTCACAACACATCTACTCATTTGTGCAGGTCTCCATCTATCCGCCACCTGAACACCCGACTAGTAGGGGGTGACAACCCATCCCCCGCACTAGGCACACACACCATACACACCTCACTCCCTGTAACACGCACACTTACTTACCCTCACATACACCCCTCCATCCTGATAGATAGTAATCATGACAAAGGAGAAGCAAGTTCACGAATGTGGCAAATAGCTTCCCACGAACAACCACAAATCCTAATTGCTTCTTCTTGACATCGCCCCATAAGTCGTGTGTCATGCTAGCGTAACAAAGTAATCAATGGAATTGCCTGTAGGCGTGTGTAGATCGTGTAGGTAAGTTCGTACACTTGTGTTAGCAGGGAAGAGCATAACACTTTTGACAGTTCGTGTTATCGTCGTCAGATATTGTTCAATAACATAATATATTTATTTTCAGTCAAGAGGTGTACATTTTCGGAGAAGAAATTTTGTTTGAATCCATCGGGTGTTGCAAGGCATACAGCAGTTACGAAAGATCAGTGTGAACACATTTGTTACAACATGCACACGACGAAAGGAAACCCGAACAACTGTCGGGCATACCAGTACCGGTTCCAGCAGAATCCCGAATGCTTCATCTTCACTGCAGGCTCTTTTGTACAACGCGGAATGAAATATGTTTATGATGCATGTCATCTTGGCGAAATACTAAATACCAAAGAATGTCATGACGGTATTTTTTTTACTTCTAATATCTAAAAAACAGAATAAAAACAAAAAACATTGAAACTCAATTAAAGTTACTCGTGAAACTATTTCAAACGTCTCACATATTTTTCATCATTTGTTTGCCCCACAACAAGAACCACTTCTAACCTCAGTAATTCAAAGCACTCCGATTCTTTCTAATATGCCAGCAACCGGATTGCAGGGTAGAAGAAGCGAACCCAAAATTGTGATCATAGCTCAGATATACACTAACTACGCGATATATCGAGTGGGACAAACAGTTGTAAAGATAGATGAGATGTACAGTGATCGCAAACGTCGCATCTTAGGAGGAGTGCGCTTTCCAGTTAGGGGATAGCTTAGATATACAGCGACTTGATCACAAAAGCCGAGTTTGGGCTGAAACATTTGATGATAACTGAAATATACAGTTACTTTAATGTAAATGTCGCAGGGAGGAGTGGAAAAAAATGCGATGATAGTTGAGAAATACATACAGTAACTCGATCGCAAAAGTTGCAGGGCAGAGGAAAGAGATAAAAGTGTACAGATACCTAAAATATATAGTAACTTGATCGCAAAAGTCGCAGAGTAGGGGTCAGATGGGATAACAATTGCAAAGATAGCTGGGATGCACAATAACTTGATCGCCAAAGTCGTATTTATCTCGATCAGACTGCGATCCAGTCATGTCACGATTATGCTAATTATTAAATATTACCTAAATAGAATTCCTCACAATTAAGACGAGATCAAGAAAAACAAACGAGAACAACATCTCATATTGAAAGTTCCGGGAGTGTGTTTGGCAGATAAGATCCCGTCTTGTTTTAGGGAGGAGAACGATAACAGTACTCTGGTACAACCACCACCAATAACGAATAGGAATGTTGATTTTGCAATGATTTTAGTCGTCCCTATGGCTAACGCTCACCGTTGTCCGCACCGCGCCAACACAAACTAAATAAACAAAAAGAAAATAAATAAATAAATAAATAAATAAATAAATAAATAAATAAATAAGTAAATAAATAAATAAATAAATAATGCATCCCGTCGTCCGTGGAAGTGAGTTATTTTTTAATAATTTTTATATGTGTTTTGTGCTGCCATGCTAAGTGTTCATGTTGGTTTGAGCTCCTGAAGTTTTGTAATATTTAATTTTGTTACACTGGATTCCTTTTCTTGTTTTTTTTTTTTTGTTGCTGGGAATATTCCCAACTGCATATGGATCTGTGCTCTGCGTGTAAGACTGAAATGCTCTTATTATACTTCTGGAAACGATTATATAGAATGTTTCTCTCCTGTTAGAGCAAGTTACTATTTTCATTACCCCCACATCTTTTGTTGTCCATGTCTGCACTGTGCATACAAAGAAACATGTGTTTAATACTTTATGCTTCATGAACAGTCAACACTGCTGAGTGTGAAAGTCCCTCAGTGAGCTACAGATAATCACCTTGTAATAATGGTCCTTAAATATAACCTAGCTAAACATTGGAAATTCGAATTATTATATGGGTCAAATAATCAGTCGTGACCAAAAAAAAAAAAATGAAAACAATTAAGACTTCTTATAACATTTGAATATCTTGAAGCTGCTTTATCCATTGATGGGAAATCTTCCTTTAGCCTTTTGATTGTTTGTCGACTCCTCCCTAGTAAAAAGAGAAAAATCACAAGTGCTATGTTCTTTGATGAATTTGATCCACTACTAAATAGATACTGTGCTGAAGCTGGCCGTATACTTATTGTTGGCGACTTAAATTTCCATCTAGACATACCTTCCGATCCTGATACACGTCGTTTCATAGAGTTGTTGGATTCACTGGACTTGATTCAGCATGTTCATGAACCAACACATAACAGAGGGCATACTCTGGACCCCATTATCTCTCAACGATATGAGAGCCTTGTCAAGGATGTTCATGTTCATGATCCATCTCTTTCTGATCATTTCCTTGTGATTAGCAAACTGCATGTTAAAAAACCTGTTGCAGTCAAGGAAAACTTACTGTTCCGCAAACTGAAGAATATAAATATTGAGAATTTCATGCTCAGGATTTCTCAAACTTTTGTAAAAGCTGAAATCGATAAAAACAATTTGCCGTTAGATGATATGGTTGACACCTATAATTGTAATTTAGAAAGCTTATTGAATGATGCTGCCCCTTTACTTTCAAAGTCTATCTCAGCAAATGCTGCCCGACCCTGGAGGAACGATGATATTGTTGCATCAAAGCAAAAGCGGCGTAGGCTAGAAAGGCAATGGCGACGTACCAAATTAACAATACATCGTGAAATGTATATTGCCCAGTGTAAAGTTGTGAAGCATCTCATAATATTCTCTAAGAAACAGTTTCTATGTAGTAAAGTTGAAGCTTGCAAATCTGACCAAAAGCAACTTTTTAAAATTTTACAGTCTATGGAAACAAGGCATAAACCTAAATTCTCAGTTGAGCGCTCAAATGCTACAATTGCTCACAAATTCTCGGACATTTTTGTTTCTAAAATTGAGAAAATAAGGAACCTACTTGATGAAACGCAAGCTATAAGCGTGAATTCCTCTCCCAGCACATCATCCAATATGTCTGGAAGTCTGTTGAAATTTGAAACAGTGCCGAAGGGTACTGTTGAAAAAATCATCATGACCTCGCCAAGCAAGAGTTGTGCGCTGGACCCAATACCCACTTCGTTGTTAAAATCTTGTCTACCTGCTCTCATTGATGCAATCACAAAAATTGTTAATGAGTCCGTATCAAATGGTTATGTGCCCCCATGTCTCAAGACAGCTCTAGTTACACCTCTTCTCAAAAAAGCTTCATTAGGGGTTAGATCCTTGTGAACTGAAAAATTATCGACCTGTTTCTAACCTGCCATTTATATCCAAAGTTATTGAGAAGGTAATAGCTCAACAGCTAAGGGTGTTTTTAGATGACCACCAACTAATGGAACCTAAGCAGTCAGCATATCGTCCTGGACACTCTACTGAGTCAGCTCTACTTAGTGTCCAAAATGATATTCTTCAATACATTGACCATCGAAAAGCAGTTGTGTTAATTTTGTTAGATCTCTCAGCTGCATTCGACACCATTGACCATACGATTCTATCCGATAGGCTCGCTCAATTAGGTATTGGTGAGTCAGCACTGAGATGGTTCCAGTCATACATATCAGATAGGTCTCAATGTGTTACCGTTGATGGCACTCAGTCGGAACTTGTGCCACTCAGATTCGGGGTACCTCAAGGATCGGTCCTAGGCCCCATTCTTTTCACACTTTACATGCAGCCCCTGGGGGAAATTATACGCTCCCGTGGTATAAATTATTACTTCTATGCCGACGATTCACAGATCTACACAGACATTGACCCGACAGATAGTTTGGACATAGAAACTAAATTTCAAATTTTGGATCGTTGTATCATTGACATTAGGAAATTTATGCTGGTAAACAAATTAAAATTGAATGACGAGAAAACAGAACTCATAGTGTTTACATCTAGGTATAGACCCGCCCAGATACACTACCCTGCCTTAAAGTAGGCGACAAGGTAATAAACCCATCTACACATGTTAGGAACCTTGGCGTTTATTTTGACAATAATTTGACCATGGCGCCTCATATTTCAAAAATCTGTCAGTCAGCTAATTTACATATTCGAAAAATTGGTCGAGCGAGGAAAATCTTAACGAAAAATGCATCAGAATGTCTTGTGCATGCATTTATATCATCACGACTCGATTACTGCAACTCACTCCTCCATGGTATCACCAGTAAACAGATTAACAGATTACAAGTCATACAAAATACGGCAGCTCGCATCGTTACTTTAACAAAGAAAAGGGACCACATTTCTCACAAATTAAAAACATTACACTGGCTCCCCATTAAGGCTAGAATAGAGTTTAAAATTCTCCTTTTCACTTACAAATCATGCCTGAATCAAGCTCCAGAGTATATTTCCAACCTGGTTGAAACTTACAGACCCAAACGCCTCCTTCGTTCAGCAGGTCAAACCCTTTTGAAGGAAAAGTCGTATACTTTGTCAACATACGGAGGCCGTTGTTACAGCATTAGTGGTCTTAAACTTTTTAACAGCTTACCTGAATCCGTCAAGTCTGCCCCTTCCATTAACTCCTTCAAATCCAAATTGAAAACATTACTTTTTGAAAAATATTTTTAAAGAACACATGGGGGAAGGACTGTATACTTTTATTTTTATTCATACTAATATCTTTGTAAAGCGCCTTGGAACTCTTTCAAAATTGTGATACGTGCGCTATATAAGTGTATATATTATTATTTTTATTATTACTTCTTCAACCTGAATTTGATTTGAAATACCATTATAGGCACAAGAACAGAGTGTACAAAATATCCAGTGTTAAACCTAGGAAGGATTTGCACCCTAAATTTTCCAAAGGAAAGAAGTAAAGAGGGTTAATAAACATAATTTAACTTATATAAATGCGGAGAAGCAGAATTATGTAACACGAATAACACTAACTAATTTGGCCCATTACAATGTAATGTCAGCAATTAGTAAGGCTGGTGACATTATGAATGTTATTGAGGATAATGATTCCGATTTGGTGGCCGTTACAGAAACCTGGTAAAATTGTGATAATATGGACCAACAATTGTTTTTTTTTTCCGAGCTGGTAGACAGGGTACAACATCATACATGTAGCAGGTGGCAGCAGGGGTGGGAGTATAACGCTTGTAACCCACAGTGGGCTAAATGTGAAGCACTCAAAATTCACCCAGATGGAACCTAACTCCTTATATTGTCTGTATTGTTTAGAGTCAATTGGAATTGTATTGGATGTACAGTTAAAACTAGAAGTCCTGTCATGAAATGCGCACAAATAGCACGTTGATATGCGTGTTAATGTACGCGTTATCGCCCAAGTAAAGCTATCAAATTCTGTACATATGGCCTGTGCACAAGCAATGTTTCTGCCAATGGACCTCCGGGTATGCGCTATGAGTAACTTGGAGAACCTGCCGTGTTTTGGATGCCATTCGATATGACAATTGCGCGCAATTCCAACGCGCAATTAAGCCTAGATAAGCGCACTATTCGTGACAGGACTTCTAGTTTTAACTGTAATCATAATATACAGGCCTCCACCCTCGAAAGCAAACCTGCTTACAGTAAAACGATTTTTATTTGAGTTTTTAGATTTTCTTTTGGAATAGTCATCACATGCTTGCAATTAGCTCATGGTTGATGATTTCAATTTTCATGTGATGACAGTGACGTATTATAACAATTCCTAGATTTAAAAAGAAAGTTCATTCGGATACACACAACATGCGAATGTACCAACACATATTAATTGACATACCTTGTATCATATCACTGATTCGGAACATTAGGACATGGGACCCGACCATTTCTGACCATTTTGCTGTTCTGGCTTCACGCATGTTCTCCAAACCACATCTCAATCCGTCCTCATGAGGAATTTGAAGAAAACCGACATTGATAAGTTAAACCGTGATATTGTGTCTTCTACATATTGTCCGTTGACTCGTCCCAAGGTTCGGCCAACATCGTTCGTCAATACACCAGTGTGTTGTCTCAAAGTTTTGACCATCATGCTCATTTGAAGGTGAAAATGTTCAAAGTTCGTGGAAATGCGAAATGGTTTACAAATGAAATAAAATAAAATTAGCAAAAACGTCGAAGACTGAAGAGGCTGTTCAACAAAACCAAATTAAAAATTCACCGTGAAATGTACTGTAAACAAAACGTAATCGCTGATCGGCTGTCGAAGCTGCTAAACGTCCATATTACAATGAGCGTGTTGATGTTTCTATCGATAGTAAGGCATTCTTTTCTGTTGCGAATGGCCTCCTAGGAATCGAAAGATAAGTATTTGTCCTGAACACACATCAGTACTAGAACTGGCCAACCGCCTTGGAAGCTATTTTGTAAATAAAGTGGAGTTGATAGACAAGAGCATTGAAAGTAAGGTAGGTTGTACCCATTTCTGATGATCTGTCTCTCAATTCAAATTGTTCCACTTTTGAATAAGTGAATCTATCTGATGTGAAGAAGCTTATCTTGTCAAGTCTCAGTAAATTACTGGGGTTGGACCCCATCCCCACATCTCCACTAAGAGTAGTAATATAGTGTATATCTCCAGTTATTGCTAGCATCATCCAGGCATCACACCAAGAAGTTCATGTACCACCGGATCTTAAATTAGTATTGGTATCTCCATTTATCCAGAAGCCCCCCCCCCCCCCCTTCTTCATCCTGATGTCTAAAACAAATATACGCCAGTTTCTAATTTACATTTTTGCGGCAAAAGGTAGTAGCTAATCAACTTCTGAGATACTTTCAAAGTAAAAATCTCCTTGAACCATATCAATCGACTTATCAGCTAAATCACTGCGCAAAAGCTGCTCTTTTCAGAGTCTGTAATTACATAATTTGTTCGTTAAGTCAACGTACGTCAGTTCTCTTGGTCTTGTTGAATCTCTTGGCAGCTTTTGACACGGTATATCATCCCCTTCATCTGTCGATGTTCCGTCAACTAGGAATAGAAGGAACAGTTCTGGCATGGCTTTGCATCTTACCTTTCACTGAGAAAGCAACAGGTTCTTATCTTAAATTTGAAATCTGTTAGAAAATTCCCTGTATGTGGTGTTTCACAGGGGTCAGTTCTGTGTCTTATGTTCGTCATTTATATACTGCCTCATTGGGCCAAATGCTGAGGGATGAAGGCATTGCATGCCATCTCAACGCTGATGATACTCAGGTGCATGTGTCTTTTAATGCACTTTGAGAGTCTGATTCTCTGAATGATGACGATGAAGTGGATGGCTAGTCATAGACTAAAAGTTAGTGATGATAAGACTTGTATCTCGTACCTAATTTCCTTTAAATTTTCAAATTGACCTATAAAAATTGGCAATTCAAAAAAAAAATGGCAACATTGGAGTAATATTTGGTTCACGTCTTTCGAGGGCACTAAGTACTGATGCAATTTGCAAGCGTTGTTTTATTCACAGAATATGAATATTCAACAGAGATGACTTGTGTCTACATACAGACAAGCATACGTACATTACAAACCCACAGAGATGACTTGTGTCTAAATACAGACAAACATGTGTACATTACAAGCAACACAGAGATGACTTGTGTCTACATACAGACAAACATGCGTACATTACAAGCAACACAGAGATGACTTGTGGCTACATACAGACAAACATACGTAAATTACAAGCAACACAGAGGAGACCTGTATCTGCATACAGACAAACCATGCGTACATTACAAGCAACCCAGTGATGACTTGTGTCTGCATACAGAGAAAACATGCGTACATTACAAGCAACACATAAATGTCTTGTGTCTGCATACATACAATACATGCGTACATTACCAACAACACGGGCATGTCTAGTGTCTACACACTTATAAACACGCGTACATTCCCGATTAAGCACCCGGTAACACAGACATGACGCGTGTCTACAGACAGATGACATATGCGCACATTACAGACCACACAGACATGGCTTATGTCTCCGTACAATAAAAAACATTCGACAATATAAACAACACAGACAAGACTTGTGGTTAAATACAGCCAAACATGTGTACATTACAGACATCACGGATATGACTTGTAGTTACATATGGATAAAACATGCGTACATTACTGACAACACAGGCATGGTTTGTGTCTACATACAGACAAAACATGCATACATTGCAAACAATTCGGCATGCTTTGTGTCCATATAGAGACAAAACATGC
Organism: Pictodentalium vernedei; assembly: GCA_031216915.1. Classification (NCBI taxonomy): domain Eukaryota; kingdom Metazoa; phylum Mollusca; class Scaphopoda; order Dentaliida; family Dentaliidae; genus Pictodentalium; species Pictodentalium vernedei. Next base: position 15,080,793 of record CM062288.1, on the reverse strand, counting down.
GTACATTGCAAACAAACCCGACATGTTTGTGCCTATATACAGACAAAACATGCGAACATTGCAAAACATACCGGCTTGCTTTTTGTCCATATAGAGACAAAACATCCGTACATTGCAAACAAACCCGGCATGTTCGTGCCTATATACAGACACAAAATGCGTACATTGCAAAAAATACCGGCTTGCTTTATGTCTATATACAGACAAGATATGAGTACATTACAGGCAACACAGACATGGTACGTGTGTTCATAAAGACAAAACATGCGTGTTTCTGACAACACAGGCATGGAGTATGTCAACATGCTAACAAACCATGTGTACATTACAAACAGGGCATGCGTGGTTTCTGTCTACAAAAGACAAACTTGTGGATTGCTTGAAACACAAGCATGGCCTGTGGCTACATACAGGATAAACACATGTACATTACACACAACACAGGCACTGTTTGTGTCTACATACAGACGAAACATGTATCCATTACAGACAACACAGACATGGTTTGTGTCTAGAAACGACATCCGTGCATATTATTGGCAACACAAGGATGGATTGTGTATAGATACAAACCATTCGTATTGCTAAACACAATGGCATAGGCATGATTCGTGTGTACATACGGATAAAACATTCGTGCATTACAGACAACACAAACATGGCTTGTGTCTAGAAACAAAACATGTGTGCATTGTAGACAACACAGGCATGGCTTGTGTATGCATACAGGCGAAATATGCGTACATTACAAACAAGAAAGGCATGGCTCGTGCACACATATAGACAAAACATGCGTGCATGACATAAAACACAGGCATGATTTTGGTCTACAAACAGACAAAACATGAGTACATTACAGACAACACGGACATGACATGGGTATACATACAGACAGGTGATACGCACATTACGGGCAACACAGGCATGGCTTGTGTCTGCATACATACAAAACATACGTGCATTACAGACAACACAAACATGACTTGTAACGACATACAGATAAACGTACGCATTTCTGACAATGCAGACATGGCTTGTGCACACATACCGATAAAGCGTACATGCGTGCATTACAGACAACACATACATGACTTGTCGCTACATACAGACAAAACATGCGAACATTGTATAAAACACAGACATGGTTTGAGTCTACACACAGACATAACATGCGTACATTACAGACAACACATGCATGGCTTGTGTATACAAACAGGAAAAGAAAAACACTCGTATTGCTGACAACCCAGGTATAGCTTATACCTATATCTTCACAAAATTTAATCATGCGTACATTACATAAAACGCAGAAAAGACTTGTGGCTACATACAGTCAAAACATGTTTGCATTACAGACAACAAAGGCGTGGCTCGCGCCTACATATCGACATACAGATGCGTTCATTACAGACAACGCGGACATGGCTTGTTTCTACGTTTAGTTTAAACATATTTTATTGTCATTAGATTGAAAACTGACAACAGGATTGGAACACAAGTTATTAAACTTATACAAGTTCCTCTCCTAAAACATTCAATGGCAGCTAACAAAAATATGCGAAAACAAACCAAACAAAAAAAAAAAAAAAACAAAAAAAAGAAACATTTTATATCTACAATACAATAAACATGCTTCAAACCAATTCATAGTAGCTGGAGAGAAGTGAAAGACACGACATGCAGGTATGGGATAAGATGGTATAAAGCAAAAGAAAGCAGATGATAGTAGAGTGTTGTGCCCTTGTCGTACGGATGCGGCCATCGCAAGTCATCATCGAGCCTTAACTTGATGTTGGAGAGAAGGCACACGAAAAAGGGGTAAGGTTGAGAGTTAACTAAAACGATTGCTACCTGAAATAAAGGACTCTACTAACTTAAAAATCAGATTGTTTTCATTTTGTGATAAATTAGGTTTTCCGAAAAGAACATCGTCTTTGGAGGTAATGTTAAATTGAGAAAGTCGTCTAAAGAGGATTTCACGCTGGACTACGTAGTGAGGACATTCGAAGAAGTAATGAAAACTGTTTTCAAGTACGTGTCCACAACTACACCTGGATGTATCAGATATATAATTTGCATATTTATCACCGTTCAGTTCGCTACAGACATTCCTTAACCTACAATGTAGAACGTCCAGTTTCCTTGTTCCGGGGGAGAAATAAAGCGGAGATTTCACGACAGGATTTAATTTTAATAGCTTAATTTTAATTTTAAACTCATTTACAGTTTCAGCTGACGACAAGTATTGAGGTAAATTGTTCCTAGCCACTACCATGGATGACAAGAAGGATCTTTTAAAATGTTCGCTTCGGGATTGATACATGGTAAAATGATCTGCGTTGCGTAGGCTGTAGGTTCCTCGGTTCCCAACACGCGGAGGTAATAAGTTAACTAAATAATCAGGGACTTTTTGATTTACTATTTTATACATTGTGCAGTGTTTGTGTATTTCACGACGCTGTGCTAGACTACCCCAGCCTAACTCCAAAAGAATATTCTCTGTAGAGGTTGATCTTGTTAGACCTGTGACAATGCGTCCTGCTTCCACATGTAATCTATCGAGTTGTTTGAGAGGGTAATTAGGCGCACAGTCCCAAACAACATCCCCATAGTCCACAAGAGGTAATATGTATGATAGGTACAACTTTCCCAAGGGTTTAAGAGAAAGTTTTAATTTAAGTTTCCTTAACTGTGATAATCTGGGTGCAACTTTTTTACAAATTTCGTTAATTTGAACATCCCATTTTAAATTGCTTTGGATAAATATTCCTAAATGTTTGTGAGAGTTACATGGGTGAATATTAGTATTATTAAAAGTAATATATTGAAGGTCAGGATTTGGTGTGTACGAGAGGAATATTACCTTCGTTTTATGGCGGTTAAATGAGACTAGCCATTGCTTGGCCCATATATTTATTTTCTCCATGTCGTGGTTCATAGTATTTACCAGAGTTTCTATTTCATTTCTACAGGAGGTCAGGCATGTATCATTAGCATACATCTGCGCTAATGAATCGAGGACATTGGCCAGGTCATTGATGTAAACTAAGAAGAGAAATGGGCCCAACACTGATCCTTGCGGGACACCCGCTATTACTGATTTGTACTGAGAGAAAGTATTGTTAATCAACACTCTTTGTTGACGACCTTGTAGGTAGTTTTCAATCCACAAGATCGTTTTTTCGACCATCTCATATTCTTTAAGTTTAAAGATCAGTCCCTGATGCCAAACTCTTTCAAATGCTTTCGAAATATCGCAAAATATCGAACAGGTCTGAAGTCTGTTATCCAGAGAATCGCACAGATAATGATAAAGTTCTATTAGATGATATGTTGTGCTATGGCCAGGAATGAAACCAGACTGATATTGATAGAGATTATTTTCTTGGAAGTAAGAAAAGATATATTTTAGGGCAACTTTTTCCAGTACTTTACCAAGACATGGCAAGAGTGATATCGGTCTATAGTTACATTTATCTGCTGGGTCATCCTTTTTATACACAGGTATAACAGTTGCTTTCTTCCAACTATCAGGGAACTTGCAGGAACTGAATGAAAGCTGGAATAGTAAATACAGGGGAGCAGAGATACTTAGCACTGTACCTTTTAACATTCTCACGTTGATGTTATCGTGACCGTGTGCTTTGTTAGCTTTCAAAGAGTAAATAGCCGAGACAATGTCTTCGACGTCGAAGGCAATTTCATTCAATTTAAGACTAAATTGAGCAGCGAATTTCGGAAGTTTGTGATCTGCGTCTTCAATATCTCCGTTCTTTATAAAAGTATCGTTTAATAAGTTTGTCTTTTCTTCATCTGTTATCGCTACATTACTGAGCGTGCTTTTATCACATGTGTATAGGGGTGGAATCCCGGATGATCTTCTCCTATTGAGCAATTCCTTAATAACGTGCCAGAAATTCTTTGAGGATGTTTCAGTCAATAATAAATTTTCAAGGCTGGATTCATACTGGCGTTTGGCATATTTTTTCATATTATTTACTGAATTTCGTATTGGTTTGTATTTATTCCAATCTTCCTGTAACAAGGACCTCATGGCCTTTTTCCTACATCTGTCTCGCTGACGTATTTTACATCGCAATTCTGATGAAAACCAGTGCTTATCTTTCGGGCGGATAACAACTGTAGATTTTGGGATACATCTATCTATTATATCCAAAAATGTGTGAGTAAAATTTTCAGTGGCAACACTAATGTCTTGAGTATTTTGAATTAAATCACCCCAATTCACCTGGGTAATAAGATCATTAGCAAGATCGAAATCTGCATTTTTTTGTTTCTACGTACAGACAAAACATGCGTACATTACATACAATACAGATATGGCCTCCGTTTACATATAGACAAATACGTGTATTACTGGCACCACAGGCCTGGCCTGTGCATACGTACAGACAATGCATGCGTATTACTGACAACACAGGCATAGCTTATATCTACATATATAAACAACTAGAGTGCGTTACAGGCAACACATATATGGCTTTTGTTTCTGCATACAGACAAAGCATGCGCACTTTACACACAACTCTATCACAGCTTTTGTCTACATACAGACAAACATGTGCATTACCGTAGACACATGCTTGCCTTGCGTATACATACAGGCAACACATTGCAGACATCACCGGCATGGCTTACGTTTACATACTTGCAAAACATGCGTGCCTTATAGACAACACAGATATGGATTGATTCTACATACATACACATTATACGAACATTACATACGACATAGGCATGGCTTGTGTCCATGTACTGACAAACATGCGTAATGCGAAAACGCATGCATGGCTTGTGCATATCAACAGAGGAAACATGACAACGCAGACATGACTATTTGTTTACACACAGATAAAACACGAGTCACTACCTATCAAACAATGCTTTGCCTACACCCAAACAAAACATGTGTATATTACTGACAGCACCTACGTCCTTAATGCGCACAGACAATACAAATGTATACATCACAAGTCAGTCATGGCTTATGTCTAGAAATAAGATGTGGGTATATTACGGAGAAGACAGACATGTGTGTGCACTGCACTTACGAGACAGATATGACTTTTGGCAACAGAATAAGAATGTGTATATTATTGACAGCACATACGTGGCTTGCGTATACAAAATGACAAATTTATAAATTTTCTATTTATGGAAGCCACATCATCAGCTAAGGGTATATCGTGGCGAGAGAACGACGGAAAACACGCTATGCTCAATTACAAAGTAAAATGATTGAAAATGAATAGGAAATTATGACAATGATGATGCCAAAGATAAGAGTAGTTTGTAGAGTAATGATGATGACACGAAACAAATAATACCTTGCAGATCAATCTGATGATTTGAGACTTGTAAAGTCTAGTTTAATGGAATAACAATTTAAAACTTGATGAAAACGGTTGATTACCTTTAGATATGACACAATCCTGAACGGGATCCTTTAAAAAAATAAATATCACAGAAGACCTACACTGAAATATTGCCCGCTGATATGATTAAAATGTTCAATGTAACATAAGGTATTCCACTGTCAAAATGTCTTGGAAAGGAATACACCCTGGTCGCATGTTATTCTCTAACAAAAAATAATGTGTAAGTCTTGGAAGATCAGTATAACATCGCGATGGAAAAGTTACAAGATAAGTTATGATCGAAAATATCTGATCGGAAGAGGTGGTGCTTGTTATTTGATATTCCATTCCATTTGCCCTGCCACACACACTTCACGCATTTACTCTTGTGTGGTTTATAATCAGTGAATGGGCTCTTCAAATCAGTGATAGGCTTTTATAAACCTTGCTTTGCTGCACTATCTGCGCTGTTGTCCCCAGGGGAAAACAAACTGTACCCACTTGACCGGATAACCAACACTGATGCTTAACGCTACATTCGCAGCAGGACAAACAGTTATGTAAGACGTCAAGTTGCCATCAGAATGGGTGGTAATTGTTTGAAACCATGCAAAATGAGCATTGGCGTGAAATAAATTGTGAGGACTGTACTGCCGTGACTGTAGCTGTAGTGAACAATGATAGCATACTTGCAATTGAAAGAGTACCGTCTAAATCAACCAGATTACAAAACATTTTTGTGAGATGTACAGTTAAAACGAGAAGTCCTGTCACGAACTGCGCGCTTGTCTAGGCTTAATTACGTGTAGAAATTGTGCGCAATTGCCATATCGAATGCCATCCATATCATGGCAGGTTCTCGTGGTTGCTCATTGAAAACACAGGCAATGTCTCTGTCAATGGACCTCAATGTCTCTGTCAATGTTACCCGGAGGTCAATTAGCTGAAACATTAATGTGCATAGGCCATATGTACATATTTTGAAACATTGATGTGAAGAGACCATATATTTTCGTGCTGATCGACGTGCTGTTTGTGCGCAATTCATGACATGACTTCTAGTTTTAACAGTAGCAAAACGATTAAATGCAACTAAAACGTAATTACAAAGACTGGTTTCTGTGAGAAACGAGGTAATCTGGTAGAAGTTATTGCATAAAATAGTTCTCTTAAACACGGTGCATTTTAATGTCGCCGTCTGATGTCACTAAGACCAGGACATTCTGCATATTTTGGTTAGGACTGCTGATAATTCGTCTAGGGTTTCTCTGATGAAGCAACATCCAAAATAATAGAATGTTCCCTGAGATGCTCAGGATGTATAAGTGGTTAATAGTTATCTTTATCAAGCACCCGGGATATATGTATCACCTTTATCCAGCCCCCTAATAGCTACCTTGAGAGGCATATCATTTCGTTGCCAAGTACAGTGTAGTGGGGAATACCTTATTTGTGCCTATTTCCATAGACTTCCATCCCAAATTCGATACAACTGCGCTAAAGTCAAGGGGCGCAATACGGCAGAATTCTCTTAAATGTATATAAAACATTAGTATGCTGATGATGTAGACATTGTTTGAGGCAATAGAAACTGAATATTTACAACATATTTTAGGTATTATAAATATTAAATAAGTGCCGAGATCGGAAAGTTGATGGCGTGTTACTAGATTCCATGCTTAGATTTAGTTTGATGTATGCGGATGTGAAAGTAGTTACGCTGTGATCACAGTCACAGCGTAACAGCTTCCAAATAATGACACGTTATTGATGGGAGGAGCTGCCGTCTTGAGAGGGGTAGATAGATTTTTTTTTCTTTTGACAAACCAGTTCAATAGAGGTCTGTGATGAGAATCGTTATTTTTTTTCTGAATCTTGATGATCCATTTCCTGTCTTATTCTCACTAAATACCTATCGACTCTCTTGCTATTTATTTCGGGAAGATATATATATGTTTTGTTTAATTTTCAGATACTGAAGACTACAACTTTGGAGCAAACGGCGCAATGGGTAAATGACCACTGCAGAAGACAACATGAAGTATTGATTTAGGTCACCATAGTTTGTTCTTTTAAATCGCAATGCGAGTAAATAAAAAAAAAGAAAATACTGCTCTAAACAACAGAGAAAATAAAGTAATTCTAAAAATGTTAAAAAACTGTCATCGTTTGCTTCTGTTTAGTTGATTTGGTTCATCGTAGATCCGTTAAGAGGATACAATACCAATAAGTAGTATTTATACTATGCTCACCTGTGTTACCACCTGTGAAAAGCGCATATTTCAAGTTTTAGCCTTTAACCACCCTGGCAGTGTAATGCTTCGATCGCATTTAAAACGTTTTTCAATGGGAATTTCATAACAAAAATTTACACCTATAGTAGGAAAATCCAACTGGACCTTTGGCATGACCCAAATTGTCGACTTCTATATATTCACATTTCGCGATAGTTCATCCAACATACGATGTTTTGTGGTACTATATGCTATGTGCAATGACTTCTTAAGTTTAAAATACCTACAATTAAATAGTGAAAATAAAATTTAAGATTAGTTAATAGTAAGAATAACTTGACTGAAAAAGCAAGGTGCAAATTCAATAAAGTTTGACGACGTGTTAAGCTGTCAATCAAACATTCTCGTGCAGCCGGAAGCACTGCCCAATGGCTCAGATGTAAACAATACAAACTCATGGGTGTGTTTATTCTCTATTTTAAGTGACAAAGTTGATTATTTATGAAGAGCATGGTATAAATAAAACAAACGGGTACTAGGGCCAGTAATCAGATTTAAACCACTCGTAAAATAGAGGCTTTAACCACACGGCAGCGCCTCGTGGTTAAAACGCTTATACTACTCCTGTAAACGGAACACAACATTAAGAGTTCTGGAGATGTCCCGACATCTGGATTGTTGACACGCTCATCTTTCACATTATAGTAAAGTGTTTCAAGCGCCGCCATATTAGAGGAGGAAGCAATTTCTGCTATAAATAAACACTGCTCAGGAAAAAAAAATCCCTTCGCCTTGCAATCGTCTGTCGCTTTTTAAACAATTTTCTATGATGTCTGTGAAAAATAAATATATTGAAGACGAACGCATTTAGGGGCAATGCAAATTGAATATTCACAATGTATTTCAGTTATTTAAGAAATAACTGTTGTTTTCCTTAGGTTTATGCGATATAAATCGAAAATTGTCAGCTCAGGTTTCATAACTCGCGTAGCGAGTTATGATTAAGCTTGTGCTGAAAAAAGAAATCGGTTTACATCGCATAAACCGAAGGAAAACAACAGTTATTTCTCATAATTTAATCCGGCTGTAATATTAAAATATAAAAACTATGTGTACGTGAACGAAAAACTTTTAATTGTCGCAAAAAGACAACAGTCAAATTCAGGAAAGTGTTCCACAAACATGTCACGTCAATCATTGTCAAATTGTTTGTTGTTTTGATTTTCGATCACAGACGACAAATATTTAGCAAGTCACGTGACAATATCATTAAAACATTTTTAATTAAATTCCCCCAAAATCATGTTTGGATGTATGATCTTTTATTCGTCTCCCACTTCGGTATATTTTATTAAATTCAACCGTTCCCGAGAAATTATCATTATATTCTCGCTGACTGGAGGCGATGAAAAATCGATCATTGATCTTTGTTTACAAGCTTGTTATCCATCTATCAGTCTCCCGTCACGCCCTCACGGTGACAACTGGTTTGAGTGGGCGGGGCTTCCAGAGTCTTCAAAGTTGGATCGGATGTGCGAATGTGTGGACATTGCAAATCATTACGTGATTTAGTTTATACGATTTTGACAACTTCCACGCTGTATGCTTTCAAACAATCAAAGGCAGAGGCGGGGCAAATGATTAAATTATTAATGATTAAAACGAATTTTAAGATTGGAGAGCTGATACCGTGTTACTAGTTTGAGTGCCAGGTTAGCAACATGACTGCTGATATCAGAGTAACAGCTTTCAAGTCGTCAACCGCCATTGATTCGGCGGAGTTATCACGTTGATTGACGTGATGCAATTTTAGGCGAGGGGTGGGGGGGGGGGGCAGTCTTAGTCGCGATGTTTTCTCTGATGTTATAACTATCCATCTGTATAGATTAAATGAAGCCCTCTAGCATATAGCAGAACCTGAAATATAATTTAGAATTATTGAAAACTGGTGGTAAATTGTTTTGTGTAAAAGTGCTGCGGAGTGCGATGAATTTCCCCAAACGGGCCAAAATAGAATCGAATCGTCCCGGAACTTGCCAAAACGGACCGAAGTGTGATAGATTTCAACTGAAAAAAGCCTATGGGACAAAGGCGAACAGTAGGGAAGCCGTGGACTGGGAGGCCCACCCCACTGTTCCATCACCTACAAATGTTCTGCCATCTATATGGGACGTCAGCTAATAAAATTTGACGTGACAAATATCTCCAAACAGTGGCATGGTCGACATGTATCAGCGATACTTGGGGGTAGCGGTTTCAGAGATCAGGAAATGCTTCAACCCAAAATACATAATGGGCTATGGAATTCAGAATCATGTATACAAAACAGACTATCCATCCCATAATGTTTGCTGATATCTTGCACCCTAGCTTCGCATCACGCTGTGTAATTCGGTTTCAGAACAGAAGAGACCAGATATCACGCTATACGCATTTACTAACAGAGAGACGAGCTCATAGCCAACATTAAAAAACGCAAAGCCGTTGAGTTGAAAAAGAGCCCAGAAGAGAGCTGGAAATCGATGGTAACCACCAATAAGTTGGATGTAGCACGAGTGTGATTAAAAGGCTAGCCAACTGGTACCTCTACACGCTAACCTTTCTCCACATTCAAAGACCGTAATTTGATGTTTCTGTGACAAATGAGGTTCAAGCTGACTTGTTTTATATCATGATTGCTTGCCCCATTAAAAACTGTTCAAAACGTTTGCCATAAAGGTGGTCGGTGTGACCAGCTGCTACAAAGGCGCCGGGTCTCTGAAAATGGAATCAGCTGTGGCAGCTCGCGTTCTCCCATACATCTCCAGTCGTGGGTCCCAGTCTCAGTTCCGCAAAGTGTCGTCGAGCAAGACTTGGACTTGTATTGAGCTATTGAGAGGGTTAAAAATACAAAATGTATATATTCCATTTCAATAATTCCGGGTACAGACGAAATCCCCTCGACAATCTCCAACATAATCCCCCGTCCTGACAAAAATCACCTGGACAACATCCCTCTAACATTCTACTACTGTAGTCAAAATCCCCTTCTTCTATATCTGGATTGATTTTGATGCTAAGGCGGCAAGATATGTAAGGTCATGTCATCTTCAATTTTGTATCGTTTGCTCTTGGGTTCATTGATCTTTTCATATATGTTAATGGACCCATACAAACAACCAGTCCAATGGGCTAGTTCTATTGACACCAATATCTGTTTGGTTTTAATGACAAAGCGACAAGATATTTAAGGTTATGCAATGTGTAATTGCTCTTATTTTCTCTTAACCCTTTACCCAACGTAACGGCCAAAACCGGCCAAAATTCTCAAACATCACCAATTAACTGTCAATAATATTTCATTTTTTGTCTCACAAACATAGGTTATGACCCGTCGTTGGAACGAGCTCGCTGAGCTCGTTCCAACGAGGGGTTATAACCTATGTTTTTGAGACAAAAAAATGGAACAAAATAGTTATTCAAGAATACCCATTCCCACACGTTCATACTCCAATAAAGATTATAAAAATCGCATTCAAGTCTTATAATTACATTCCGTAACTGTTTAAACTACTTTTTACCAAACAACAAAGCAGAAAGACGAAATACAACATGTACGAACGACGAACGAGGCGAAAAACCACCCTCACACAAAAGACAAAGCGCACAACTCTGATTTTTAATTTTCACAATTTTCGAAATGAAAACGAGTATTTTAGTAACATTCTGTCAACTGTGCTCTACCGTAAATGCGGGTCAAAGTTCGACCAAATGTATTCATTGGAAAATGAATTACATTTGGTCATGACGTTTTCATCCAGCTGAACAATGGAAATTGAGTATAATTACATTAACAATATCATTACTGCTATAAGTATTTCATTGCCTTTTCTTACTCAGTTGGTCTCATGTTGATTGAATAGTTTATTTTTATAGTTTGTGTAAATACACAAAAAACAAGAGGCCGCAATTAGTCTTAATCGCTCACCTGACAAACTGGTTCTAAAAAAACAGTTTGGGTCACATTCAGTTAGACAGAGGTCATGAAGACTGCAAATGATTGAACGGCCAATTTTACGGAAAATCACTCCGGAGTGGATATGAACAAACTTGAACCTAACCTTCCCCCACACCATAGATAGCCCAAATATTAAACCAGACACTTAAACTGATCAAATTTGAATTTGATTCCCCTACATATATTATATACCAAATATGGAATAACTTAAAGAAATGTCCTCACATTGCACTAAGTTAAACTGTGGATTATAAACAGAGAGCCAAAATATTAACCCAGGGGTCCGATTTGATTAAAATTGTATCTAACTCAAATTGAAATTGTAAAAATCAAACGTGAAAGCCTTCTGACTGGTGGATCGGAAGAAGAAGATTTTTAAACATATATTTCCGCATATTGCACTACGTTCAGATTCTGGCTCCCATTGGAAACCCACATATCAAACCCATCGATCCAATATGAACAAAACTTGAATCTGACCCCTCTAGATATGTTGCATACCATATATCAAACTATTCTAAATGCCGCTTTTTGGAGAAGATTGTTATAGTTGTTTTCTCATCTTGCACTAAGTTAAAATCCAGGCTCCAATAGAGTTTCGAAATATTAACCAAGGGGTCCGATTTTACTAAAATTGAATTTTGCTCTACCAGAGGTTGTTTGCCACCAAATATGAAAGCATTCTAACGGCTGGTCTACAGAAGACGATTTAAAAAAAAAATGTCCTAATATTGCACTCTCTTGATATTTGGGTTTCCACTGAAGCCCAAATATTACCAAGGGACCCGATTTCCAGAAACCTTAAACTGATCCAGCTGGAGATATTGTATACTAAACATGACGGGATTCTGACTGCGGATGTTAAGAAAAAGTTTTATAAAGACATTACACCACACTGCACTAAGTTAAAATTCGGGTCGTCAAAGGGGCCCAAATATAAACCCAAGAACTAGCTTTTAAGAAACCTGAATCTGAACCCCCTAGAGATGTTGTGTACCAAGTATAAAATGATTCTGACTGGTGGATCCAAAGAGGAAGATTTTGAAGAAATCATCTTATATTGCACAAAGTTAAACTTTGGGTTCCAATTGAGAGATAAAATATTAACCCAGTGGACCGATTTGAATAAATTTGCATCTGACTCAAATTGGAATTTTATATATCAAACGTGAAAGCACTCTGACTGGTGGATCGGAATAACAAGATTTTAAAAATATATTTGCGCATATTACACTACGTTAAAATTCAGGCTCCCATAGGGAGGCCAAATATAAACCCAATAACTTGATTTTAACAAACCTGAATCTGAACCCCGTAGAGATGTTGCATATCAAATAAGAAGGATTTTGTCTGGTGGATCCGAAGAGGAAGATTTTAAAGAAATTCTCTCATTTTGCACAAAGTTAAATTTTATGATTGTTGGCTCTGCAGAAGATTTTTAAAGAAATGTCTTCATTTTGCACTAAATTGAAATTTGGGCTCCCATAGGGTGTCCAAGTATTAATCCAGAGATTTTCTTTTAATAAAACTGAATCTGATCATCCTTGAGATGTTATATACCAAATATCAGAAAATTCGAAGGAATGGATCAGAAGTCGAAGCTTTATGTAATTTTGGAAAACAATGAATACAAGGTATAGATGTTATCAGAGTAACGCCCATTATGGTGCCCCTTTTGAGTGTGGCAACTTTATTTGAATAAACTTAAACTGGCATACGACATGGAACATGCATGTAAAATTTGGGTGAATTTAGTCCAGTGGCTTGTGAAGTGAAGTGGATAGTGTGAAGTTCACGCCGACGTACGACATACTACGACTGACAGTCATGTGACCAAATTATAATTTATCTTAGTCAGACATTTAATAATTTGTAAGTTTGTTTCGTACATTTAGGGGGTGTCGTCAATAGAGAATTGGTTGTATGGGTATATGTATGGGGGATTTGGCCTAGAGTGAGGGGTTATCGCCCCTTCAAATATTTCTTAAGAGTGAAATGTGATTCGAGAAAGCCACCAAGTGTGAGAATGGAAGGAGGTATCAATTTTCTTCGATTGCATCAAATACAATCATTGGGACCCATACAAAGGTCTTGAGAGGGTTAAATTAAACATGTTGTGGGCGACATTGTACCCTATCTGTCAGCAGCCACCTTTACAAGCAAAATTAGCATAAATTGTGTGGCAAAAGTTAAGTCCTTAATGTTAAATTTGATTCATGTTGAGTTTGTAAGAAAGCAGACTGGTGAGAATTTAATTTTTCTTATTTGGGTTTAGGTTTTCTCAAAACAATAGTCAAATAGGAGTATATTACTAATTATAAAGAAGAAGTGTTATTCAATTAAGAATTGAATGCAATTTTTATAAACTTTATTGGAGTATGAACGCGTAGGAATGGGTACAAATTATGTATGAATCCCGAAGGATTGAATGCAATTTTTATAATCTTTATTGGAGTATGAACGTGTAGGAATGTGTACAAATTATGTATGAATCCCGAAGGATTGAATGCAATTTTTATAATCTTTTTATAATCTTTATTGGAGTACGAGCGTGTAGGAATGGGTACCCATTCCCACACGTTCATACTCCAATAAAGATTATAAAAATTGCATTCAATTCTTATAATTACACCCCGTAACTGTTTAAACTACTTTTTACCAAACAACAAAGCAGAAAGACGAAATAAAACATGTACGAACGAACGAGGCGAGAAAACACCCTCACACAAAAGACAAAGAGCACAACTCTGAGTTGAGCGCCGGTTCCGTCTAAATGGTATCCCAAAGGCAAATAAGCTTTAATTTTCGCAACTTTAGAAATGGAACCGAGTATTTTAGTATCGGGCTTTATGCCACAGTTGTGAAATGTCACCAAACAAACAGCTGCGGAGTTGATCACTGCGAGAAGCGCTAAAAGTTAAAAACCCGCCCAAACACCGCCCGAATTACATTCTGTCAACTGCGTTCTACCGTAAATGCGGGTCAAAGTTCGACCAAATGTATTCGTTGGAAAATGAATTACACTTGGTCATGATGTTTTCATCCAGCTGACCAATGGGAATTGAGTATTTGGACCCAAAACGTATAACTACATTAACAATGTGATTATCTTATAATACATGAAGACTCTGCATTGTAATCGTCATAACAACTCTCACATCAAACATTTATATTTCATATAATTAAACATTTACCTGACAAATTGAGTAAAGCTGAAGAATAGGACACAGTTGTGCTGGCTTAAAAAGAATACCTGATCTCAATTTTGTGTGTTTAGTTTCAATCCATAGCGCGTTCCCAACAATTATTCGTTCTGCGTAGTGAACATGCTAAACTAAATTACCATTTCAAAGTCCACTGAATTGGAGTCACCTATAATGGTTTAGGTTCAGTATACTGAGTGTAAGGGTTAGCCGTGGCATAATAATCATTACTTTTACCATATTGACCCAATTATTTCTTTCATGTTTTCCCTACGGTAAATGGTAATATATTATACATGTAGAGTACAAACAGGGAAATAAATATATTCAGTACTATCTACCATTGTCGCGCAGCCCTTAAATAGATATATAAAAATGACACAAAAAAATCAATTTGTTTTACCAAATTTAGTGAAACATAAAAAAAAAGTTCAGAAGACTGGATATTTTTTAAAATAAATTGCAGGGACCTTTATTCTGCAGCTTTTGCGTGAATAGAAATGTTGCAGGCAAAAACCTGTCCCCCTATAATTATCCTCCTTGATAATCTGAATATTGTTGGTATTATGTAATGTGAACACTTCCGCGGTGATATTTTTTTGATTTAGTTGTTTATACGATCAAAGGAATATAGCAAGCGTCACGACACAACATTTCATGTCAGGTCTGTTATTGCCTGAGCCATTTTTTTCCATTTCAAACATAAACATTTTGAAGCGTTTTGTTGTCACAAGACATGTAGGCATGCAACTCATGTCGAATCTATTAGTGAACAACAAATCAGAAAAAAAAGGTTCGGAAAAGTATTACGAACAAATAAATAAGATTGTTCAAATCAGTAAATCAATAGCATGAATTTTGCGATAGCTGCTGAATTTTTACGGTTCTCGGTAACTTGAAAAGGATTGTCTCAAGAGGGAATTTATACAGTTAAAACTAGAAGTTCTGTCACAAACTGTGCACTTATCTAGGCTTAAATGTGTGTGGGAATTGCGCGCAAATGCCATATCCATCGAGGTTACCTGGAGGTCCATTGGCTGAAACATTGCTTGTGCACAGGCCATATGTACAGAATTCGATAGCCTTACTATGGATATAAAGCAAAGATTAACGCACAGATCGACGAGCTATGCGTGCGCTTCTAATGATAGGAGTTTTCTAGTTTTAACTGTAGTCGCGTCGGGAGTGGTACTACTCGTTAATGCCCGACAAAGACTGGTACGAAAAAAGACCGGTTCATTTTAAAACGAAACCAAGAAATAAATTAGATAAAGAAAAAGATATTGTATGTTTCTTTGAACGATAATACATAACGTGTGTTAATTTGGGTAGAATAAACTTAATTTCTGGTTTGTCAAAACTGAGGTTTATAAGTTTTTTTTTTCAGCTTGTTTGTACGCTCATCACTCTCTCTCTCTCTTTCTCTCTCGTATTAATTGATCTAATCGCTGCCTTTCTCACCATGCCTGAGAGGATTATCAGCCAGAGGATAAATGCCATTATCTACGATAGGTAATATATAGCATTCTGCGCATATAATTAATTGCAATTTACTAGATATAAAAAAAACAAGCAAAAAGCTTTTGTTTTCTTTAGCAGATTAAAGATTGAAAGTATCCAATAAGATACGTAGTCACACTCGTGTTGTGACAAGTACTGTTACCTCACGTTGCAATAAACCAAAATCGCGTGTTGAAAATACTTGAGGCCCATTGGAAACTGTTCAATACCATCGTATGTCTTCCGATGCCGCCATAGTAGTATAGGTCGCATCGTTAGGGCCACACCACCCGAATCTCATGCCGGATCCCATGTCATAAGTGGTGTTAGTGCGCATGCCCAGCGCGTCGTCGAATTAGTTACTTTCTAAGGTACCACGTGATTGCTATGTTACTCAAAGGCTTCTTATAGGACAGGGCTGTGTTCTGGGTTATGTTCGATTGAATAGTAGTATAAAAAATTGCTCATATGAGCCCGAGAATGACCGAAAATCACCGAAATGATAACCGAAATCACCGAAACAGACTTATCCTAATTAGAATATTTGATGTAAATAATAGCACGTAGTGCTATAAGGTAACTATAGAGTGTGTTCCATTGTACTAGACATTATTTTTACTAATAATTACCCAAATGAGCACGAGAATGACCGGGAATCACCTACATGATTACCGAAATCACCGAAACGGTCTTATCCTAACTACACAGCGCTATAAGGCAACTGTAGGGTGTGTTCCATTGTACTGGTGTATTTTGTTACCAAGATTTACCCAAATGAGGGCGAGAATCACCAAAATCACCCAAAGGTGTTCAGATTACCTAAGAATCCTCGTCTACGTAGACCATTTGTACCTATTATTCTTTGATCTATAGTGACTTCTGTCTAGTAAGCTGACCCACCCGTATGTGTACATAAAGGCCATGAAGCTATTTCTCGTGATCTAACCTCGAATCCCTTATGTTTACAGACAGGATTCCTCTTTCGGATACCTATTTGGGGATACTTATCGGAGAATACCCATTCGGGGATGTTTTGACAACCCGGAAGAGAGACCCATGACACTATTTATCTTGATCTACCCTCAAGCCCCACATGTTCTAAGCCAGGTCTTTAATATATGGGAATGTTATACTAAAAAGACAAAAAAATAATGACACATTCTTTACATTTGAATATATTTTATTGAATAACATATCACAACTGTTTTATGCTATGCAGATTTTCTGGTATTCATAAACTGCCTTTCTGCAGATTGGACATCTTCTTAGTGATTTACAGCAATCAGTACATACAGTACGTGGAGAATGGATTGTACCTAAATCACCCGTGGAGTGGAGTTATCACCCAAAGTATCACTTTCAAGTTCTGCACATATCGACAAAAAACACAAGCAATGTTTCAGCCAATGGACCTCCGGGTTGAACCCGGAGGTCCATTGGCTGGAACTTTGTTTGTGATGTTTATGCCTTCAACAAATTTGCAATTATTGCACGGGTGGAATCTCCACTCTGCGGGTGATTTAGTGACAATACACTCTCCACGTACTGTAGGCACAAATGATTACATGGCCGCGGAGCGACATTGGCTTCATTTAATAAACACACACATCGTTTCCGTGAATCTTCTTTTCTGACCGTCTCTTCTTCTTGTTCTTCGTTGGATGTTTCTTCCTCTTCCATCAATGCGGGTGGGTTGTAAATACAATAAAATGCTGGAGCATATTGTCTATGTTCTTCTATGATGTCATCTTCTTTACCAGAATCGCACACCCATTCTACAATGAACACATTGAGTTCCTTCTCCTGTCCTCAAATAAAAAAAAATCCAACTCTCGCCATTTCTTTCGGGTTTTTTGTACTTTCTCTTTGTAACATGTTTTCGAAAGTCTTGATGGGGTGTTCTTCCACTGTATACTTCATGTGGCGCTGTGCTCTCTGTACTTGCTCGAATTTCTCTAGAGCAATTAGTGAACGAGAGTCTCCACGTATCACCTGTTCCAGTACTTGTAGAACATCCAGATAAAACGTTCCAACGTCCATTCTCTCAGCATTCACTCGTCGAAATGGATTTCTCGAATCTTGGTTTCTAGTTTCTTGGGTAAATTCATTTAGAGCCATCGTGATCAAACATGGAATCGTGAAAATTCTTTCTAATCATCTTTCTACTTTGGTTTTCTGCCTCTCTTTAATTTTGTAGTGTCTTCTTGATTCTGTCCAATGTTTCTCATTTTTGCTATGGTCACTGCTTTGGTGACCCGATCCCAATCTTCTGTGGAAAACTTGAATCCAACGTCGTTCTTCAACAGTTGAATATGTAATTCGTTGTTGGTTTTGAAGACGGTTATGCTAGTAGATATCCTTCTCATTCGGCTGTCCACACACAAATGGCGAATTTTAAATCGAAATGATTTTAACACTGGAAACGTTCCGTTTATATTTTTCTGCATAGCAGAGACATCTAATGGCAGAGTTCATTTATGACATCATCACCCAGCACGTCATTGTCTATTAGATCGATAGTAAGCATGCCGACTATTTTGACAATACAACAGTAAGTCATGTCATTGTGAAATGAAGAGATCTTCAATTTCGGAAATAAAGTGTCACTGTCACTGTCACCTTCCCAAACTCGAATGGTACATTGGCTCCTGTGTCGCCCCTTATATACATCCTGCCGGTGCCTAAATTATTTCGTTCCTGTGGTACGTATTACACGTTCTCAAACATTTTGGAGATAATACTTTTATATTTGCCTCTCACTGGTAAGATGCGAGGTAGAGGCACCCTCGTTTCTCCCTCGACTTGGTCACGAACCAAGTTATAGTAGATATACAGTCAATAGAAACCTTGGTCGACATCGGCCACTCGAGAAAATTCGCAAGAGCCAACTTTGAACACACACTCGTCAAACCAAAGATCTTTTGGAGAGTCGGACTTAATGTGACTACGACTTCATCCTGTATCTTGATTCGAACTTTACCAGTGACCTCGTCCAATTCAAAAATCTATATTGTCGTGTCGAAGAAGCAGTGCTTATTTAATACCATTGATGGCCCGCATTGCATCGGAATGTTCCGAATATCGACCTTTTTGCACCTGAGCTGATAATTTTTTTTTCGAATTCCAATACACTGTGACGAAAGCTTCTTCCCACGAATGTTAAACCAAGAGTTTGTATACTTATTTTCTGCAAAAAACACTTCCCATTCCCTAGTGGGATTCACTGGTTGTGATAACTATGTTAGCGTACACGGTCATTGAACTGTTACTTGGTAGGGTCCAACAAAACATCACTTTTTCTTGGTGGTCGGATTAGGTAATAAATATCCAGACTATATATAGGAACGTACACAGTAACAACCCACTAGAGGTGATTGGTCATAAAAACATTGGGATTTCATGAGAAAGGGACCTGTAAAGGTGGAGATGAAGCTTTCTGAACGAAAGAAACTTAAGAAGATCTGAGGTATAAATAGGCTTAGTTTTTATTGATACGTTGTACGGGCTATGGGTGAGATGTACTATCATGCGGAAGCTCCTGGTAGTTTTGGTGGTGTGGACGCTCAATGGCAAGCGGACTTGGTGGACTTAACAAACCTAAGTAAATTCAACAAAAACATAATGTTTACAACCGATCTAACAGATAATGACGAGTTGGTTGATAATGTTAAATGAAATATGTCACTAGATGTCACTGCTACGAAAAGAAAACCGTAAATGGAACGTTCCAGCAAAAATAGCCAGTTGAGGGAGAAGGACGTCTACTAGCATAACCGTATTCAGAACTAACAACGCATTACAGATTCAACTGTTCAAGATCGACATTGGTGTCAAGTTTTCAACAGACGATCGGGTCACCAAAGTAGTGACCATAACAACGAAGAAAAACATCAAACAGAATCTACAAGACACCATTATACCAAAGAGAGGCAGAAAACCAAAGAAAAATGATGATTAGACAGACTGTTCGCAGGTCCCATGTTTGATCACGATGGCTCTCAATGAATTTAACCAAGAAACGAGAAACCAAGATTCGAGAAATCCAATTCCACGAGACAATGCGGACAGAATGAACGTTGAAACGTTTCGTGAGGATGTTCAAGAGTCAAATAGTGGAGGAGATGCTACATGGAGACTCTAGTTTACCGATTGCTTTAGAGAAATTCGACCCAGTACAGAGACCACCGCGCCACATGAATTATGCATTGGAAGAACATTGCCAAAAGACTTTTAAAATATATTACAAGGAGAACGTGCAAAAACCCCGAAAGGACTAGCGAGAGCTGATTTCTTTCATTTTTGGGACAGGAGACATAACTCAATCTTTCCATAGTGGAATAGTTGTGCGATTGTGGAATAACAAGGACGATATTATAAAAGAGCATAGACAATGTGCTCCGAAATGTTATTATATTCACAACCTACATGAGTTGACGGAGGAGGAAGAATAATCCAATAAAGAACAAGAGGAAGAGGCCGTCTGAAAAGAAAATTTATGGAAATATTGTGTGTGTGTATTAACTGGAGCCAATGTCGCTCCGCGAAAATGTAATCACTTGTGTCTGATTTCTGACTGTTCTAAATCACTGAGAAGATGTCCAATCTGCAGGAGGACAGTTCATAAATATTTGACAATCTACATACCATAAAAAGTTGTATTGTGATTTGTTTTTCAATGAAAGAAATTCAAATGTAAAGAATGTGTTGTTATACTTTCTTTTTAGTATAGTATTCCCATACACTGAAGACCTGACTGAGAACACGTTGGGCTTGAGGGTAGATCCAGAGAAATACGACTCATTTCAGAAAAAAAAATTAATCCACACCAACAGACATATCCTAAAAAAGGATTCCGTAATTGGAATTCCTATCCGACTCCGCTAAATCCGTTCGGTAGTTAAGAATACATTTTTGATTATTTCTGGAATATCGAGTCTATTTGAGTAAACCCACGAAGTAAAGCTACACTTATACAAAGGAACCTGCATGTTATTGAAAAATAAAAAAATCAATCTGGGGTTTCGCCAAGTCCGTTTAGGTAATTTAGGAAGCATTTGGTGATTGGGAGGAATTGACGGGTCTATTTGGGTAATTCTACGATGTACAACTACTCTTATACAAATGAACGCGCGTGTTATTGAAAGAAAACCCAAAATGAGGCTTCGCCATACCCATTTCCGTAGTTGTGGCTAAATTGTGGGTAATTTAAAGGGATTGTTGGGTTTATTTGGGTAATTCTTCGAATCGGGAAAAAAACTCTTATTTAATCGAACATACTCCGGAACATACACCTGTTCTATAAACAACCCATGGACCACATAGCAACCAGGTGCTACCATAAAACCCAAGTTGGCGGCATTCAAATGATTTATTTATTTATTTGATGGTGTTTAAGGTCACATACTTATGCACAATGGCAAATCGTGACTGTGACAGTTTTACAGGCGGAGGAAGTCGGAGTACACCGAGAGAACCGCCGAGCATCGACGAGAAACTGCCAGCTTCTCAACATTCTCCCTCTATTCAAGCTCCGCTCAAGGGGAGCGACAGCGGTTGAAGACATGTGCACCATCGACGTGCAGTACGCCCCAGAATACGGCGTCATCGTGCTCCCATGTAGGAAACCACGATAGAATGCCTTGCCCAAGGACACAACCCGGATCGTCCCGGACGGGGATCGAACTAGCAACCTCTAGTAGCATAGAAGTCAAACAGTCTACCACTGATAACCCGTGGTCCCTCCAGTATACAAAATTGTCGACAGAAATACGTATCACCCTCACAACATGTGCTGTGCAGGCGAACTAGGACCAACTTGGGGATGACGTCACAAGATGGCAGCTGGATCGGGCTACCACGACAATTAAACATGACATAACTAGGTCGTGCGACATGACGTCATCGCCCTCCTTGCTACTAGGTCCCCTCTTTCCCACCTCGGTTGCACTATCCATCCTCTCGTTCTAGTTAGACTTGTCCCTCGTAATACAAGAAATGGTTAGGAACGAATCCAACATAAATGATATGTGGAACATGTTCAAACAACAATTAACCCTTTACCCAACGCAGACGTTATCAAAAATTATTATTTTAAATATCATTTTCTTTTATTTTTTTAAAAAAAAAATTCAACAAAACCATATCATGTGACTCCTCGTTGGAACGAGTCCTAACTGTCTGGTTGGCCTACCAGGTGGATTGTCAGTAATTTTAAATATATCAATGAAAGAAACTGGTAATCTGCCGTTCTGCCAGTCAAACACGAACAGTAGAGCATGTAACCTAAACAAATCATCAACCTTGAGTATCTGGTTTTCTTTAAATAGGGGGGTCTGTATGAGAAATGTAATGTTTGTTATTAATTATTCGTAATGCTCGTTTTTTGCAGGACAGCTTGTTTTTTGATAGCTCTTGAGTTGCCCAATGCCTGGATTCAGTATACCAAATGACTATGTATGAGGGCGTAATACAATGTTTTAGAGCTCCGTAGGGGAGGATATTTTTAACTTTGTTGAAACTATAGTTTGCGCCTGCTATTTTCGAGCATAATCGGGATTTGTGAGCCTTGAAGGATAAAAAGTTCGTCAATGCTAATTATCAATTTGTAATGACATTTGGGTGACTGTCAAGTTTCCACCATCCTGGATCAAAACAACAATAATACCCATTCCTAAGCAGCCTGATAGAGACCACACCAACCCCAGTAATTACAGGCCTGTTGCGTTAACCAGTTGTCTGTGCAAAACCATGGAGGGGATGATCAATAATCGACTTGTCTGTTTTTTGGAATCAAACAATCTCTTTGCGAATTTTCAGTTTGGTTTCAGGAGCCAGATAAGTAATGCGGATCATTTGATCAGACTTGAAACGTTTATTAGAAATCCCTTCGCCAGAAAAGAATATGTGGCCGCCATCTTCTTTGATCTGGAGAAGGCATATGATACTGCGTGGACATAATGGTATTTTGAAAGATATTTGAACTTGGGGTTGAGAGGGCGTATGCCTTTTTATTGAAAACTTGTTAAACGACCGCCAACGTCAGGTTCGTGTTGGGTCAACGTTATCTGATCTTCACGAGCAGGTATTGGGGGTTCCTCAGGGTAGTATTTTGTTTGTTACCCTGTTTTCGGTAAAAATTAATAGTATCATCGATGCAGTTGAGAATATGGTAGATTGTTCATTGTATGTTGATGATTTTTTTTATTCTGCTATAGCAGCAAAAACATGAATGGTATAGAGTGCAAACTTCAGCTGTGCCTAAATAGAATCCAAAAATGGGCTACAGAAAATGGTTTTAAGTTCTCAAAGACAAAAACAAATTGTGTTCATTGTTGTAAACTTCGGAAACATAACCTCGATCCGGAGTTGAAAATCGATGGTAGTTCTATTAAAGTTGTTAAGGAAGCGAAATTCTTAGGTTTATTGTTTGACAACAAACTGAATTTCACTTCCCATATAAAATAACTGAAAATGGATTGTTAAAAAAACACTTGACATCCTCAGGGTGGTTGGTAGCACTGATTGGGATGCTGACCAGAAAACGTTACTCCATCTGTATAGATCCCCTATCAGATCCAAATTAGATTACGGTTGTGTGGTTTACGGGTCTGCTAGAAAGTCATATCTCAATCCTCTTGATGACATTCATACTGATGGCATCAGAACCAGTCTTGGTGCATTTAGAACATCACCAACAGATTCATTGCTTGTTGAATCGCAAGGAGCTTTCTCTTGAGAAGAGCAGAATTAAACTTTGCTCTCCAATATGTTTCAAAACTGCTTTCTAATCCGTCAATCCCTGCTTATAAATGTGTATTGAAACCTCAAAATATTGAATGTTTTAACCGTCACCAGAAACATATCCCTGCACTGGGAATTAGAATTAAAGCCCATGTGGAGTGTGCCAAAATTGAACCAGACACAATACAAGAGAACCGTGCACTAAAAACCCTTCTTTGGCATCTTAAACAAACTTAAGTTATTTTGGCCTTGCTTCCACCAAAAAATCTGATACAAATTATTTGCTGTTTAAACTAACGTATGCTGAAATAAAGTCCAAGTTTAGTACATATACAGGGATCTATACAGATGGATCTGAAGATGGCGACAAAGTATCATCAGCTGCTGTTACTGGTGATCATATCACCACAATCAGAATACCGAACCAGAGGTCTATTTTAACAACTGAAGTTAAAGTTATACAACTCGCGCTTGAAGACATCGAGAATGTGCAGGTCAATAAGTCTATTATTTTTCCGACTCTCTTTCCTCTTCACTTGCTTTACTCAGCCCCTAGTTGAAGAACATTCTCATTTTGGAGCTTCGTGAGCAGTTAACTCATCTCGTGTCTGACCAAAATGATATCGTGTTTTGCAGGTTACTCGGACATGTGGGTATCGCTGGTAACACCAGAGCAGACAATGCTGCACAACAAGCTTTAACCAAGCCTCTCACTGATTTTAAGATTACGTTCAGTGATTTCAAGCCTCATATCAGTAATTACATCAAATCTATGTGTCATGCGAATTGGGATGGGGCAACTAATAACAAGCTCGATCGCTTCCGACCAACCATTTCTGATCACTACCCATCCAGTAACCTTTGCAGAAAGGATCATGTTATTGTGACACGATGTCATATTGGTCATACAAGACTAACACATTATTTTTTGTTAGAGGGTAATATGCGACCAGAGTGTGTTCTCTGCCAGCAGGTGTTCCAAACAGTTGATCTCATTTTCACCTTACTGTGTTCACAGAGTAATGTTATTCCTCATACTTCATATTTCAATGAATGTTTTTTAATTACATCATGGTAAATCTATTTTAGAATTCATACTTTTCATCGCCACGATACAGCCTTAGCTGCTGATGTGGAGTAAAGCACCAATAAATAAACGAGCAAATTGCACCTATCAAGATAGCGACAGAAGTACACCACATTAAATAATTGAACACCGTGGATATGTTTTAAAAATCGAACTGGAATTATCAAAGCTGGAATGCAAGCAAATCGGGTGATAGACGTGTTTTAAGTAATTAGATACATGACACACGCATAATACACTTTATGCCTCCAAATATATATACTGAAACTGAACTTAATGATATAAACGTCAACTCTCCTTACATGTGTACCAACGTTATTAAGCATCAACTGTACGTTCTATAAAACTCTAATGTTCGCAGATCATGCAAAGAAAGCAACGGACATACAGAAAATAAAAGAAGTATATTTCACTCCATTGGATAGTAAAGAGTCTAATCTTTCTATAAAGGGACATATGCTACCATTTAATTAAAACAAAAGCGGACAATTTGATTGAACGAAATTGGCAGAGTACCAGAATTGTTTCCTTTGTGTATTTTTCGAGACAAAAGGTACATTTGCACGGACCAATTAAATTCCGCATCACAATTACGACGGAGTGCCTATGCTTTCGCACCGATTAGTATAGAGAAACATCTGCAACCTTATCTGTCCAGCGGGTGGTCCATTCCTACATCGATTGCTTATTCAAAGAAAATTATCAGTGCACTTTGAGAGCAATATATTGCTTTTGTGAAATCCCTAGGAAGTTCTGTTCAAGTGATTTGCCCGAAACAGCTCGAAAAAAACAAACATTTAATTGAGATTAATATCCACATATTGGTCTGATAAGAAATTATTTATATAAGGAAAGAAAGTAATATTCATTAGTAGTTTAAGACATCTCAGGGGTACCACCCTTCTGAAAAAAAGTTGTAGATCGCGATGTATACTTTCAAAGAACTGCTGATTGTTATTTTGTTTTGCAGTACATTAGAAGGTATGTAAACTTTCTTTTTTCAGTGTTTAATAACAATGTTCCATCACATATTATGATTGAAAAGGACACACCAGAAAAAAAAGTTGAAGTAAACATTTTACATTTTACCTAACGTTGCGACAAATCCCCTGTCGATAGCATCCACATAAATCTTTAATCAAGTTTCATTATTGTCTTTCCTGTGGTCGGAATACAATTCATGACGTAAATGATGAGGTTGGTGCTTGAACAAAACGGCTGAAAAGCGATTTTTTCCAAGGCTACAGAAATGTTTTCCGTCAAAGTGATCAACTTCTTCTTAGTTTTTTAGGGCAGGGAAAACAGGGAAAGGGTTCTTGTAACATCTAAAATACTCCCAGATAATCAATGGTTGTATCTGTGTTTAAATGACTATCATTCCTGGTCATTTGCATATATCCCTTATAAATACATACAATACGACCGCCTTGGACTGGCCATATTCCACGTGTGTGTGTGGGGGGGGGGGGGGGGGGGGGAGGGGGGAGGAAGATATTCCCACGGACGCAATAATATTAGGTTCAAAGCACTAATTACAGAAATAACATCAACAATTTACTTAATGAAGCCCCGCGTATAACCCGGTGCCTCATTATTTAAATATATACTGATGCTGATTGTTATTACATGGTAAGCGTTCGCGTGGACATCACTGTAACACAATGGTGTGTGGATTCTTCTTGTAGAACATCGTGCTGATATTTATATATACTTACATATTGAAACCTGTGGTGATAGAGGGGAATTTGGGGGTGGGGTGGGGGATCTTTGGTTATGGCTATAGACCGTGTGATCCGCTTGCAAGGATTGTTTTTCATTGTTAACTTAATTTGCGAGAAAGCTCTAGAGGTTTTGCCTCAATCGAAAAGAAATTTGTTAAAACTCGATAAATTCCATTGATGCGGCGACATGCGATGTTTGGCCCCTGTAAGTGCTATGGTTTTAGCTGGCGGCGTAATTCAGTCTAGTCGTGGTATTATCTCTCTGTGTTGAGGTAATTTGCATTGCAACTCCACAAGTTATTTGACAATCGCAAATAAACTTCAAGGCACACCACAACATTTACTGCCACTTCGCCATGTGACGTTTGGTCTACAAAGGGCACCATAACTTTCGCTGCCGCGTCGTTGCGTGAAGTGTGAGCTACAGGTGACACCAATACTTTCACTGCCACATTGACGCGTGAAGTGTGGTCTACAGGGGCACCAACACGTTTATTGCCTTGTCGTCATGTGATGCTTGGTCTACAAAAGAGACTACAACATTCGCTTCCACCTAGTCATGTGGAGTTTGGTTTACAGGAGTCACCAAAACTTCCACTGACACGTCGTAATGTGGAGTGTGGTCTGCGTGAGATTTACGGTATGCCTGACACGTAACATTTGTATTTGTTTCTGTTTTCTGTAGATATTCGTCTTGTAACTCTAAAAGTTTTACGTCAATACCAAAGAAGTATTGCTATAACGGACAATCATCACTAGCACGCCAGTCTGAGAAGGTTTGCCTATGTAAGTCTATGGTAATGGTCGTAGGCAGGGCATACATTATTTCGGGCCTCAAATGTGACGTAAAACGTCGAAAATAGCGTTTAATAAACAAAAATAAAAAACAGCTGGTTTTGTTTCATTTTCTAAGCTCTACAGCATGCAACACATTTCATGGAAATTGGACGAACATTAATTTTCTTGTGACGTTGATGTCCAACCTTTATCGTAACGGCTTCCTCAGAGTGATTTACCGGTTGCGAAAAACTGATTTCAGTTTTAGATATGTATTTTATGCGAGAAGGTATTTTCAAAATGTTGAGAACGTGGGTGCAATAACGTGGTCGACATTTTTAAAAGTGCGTATAAAAGACTGTAATTTGACGTTATTTTAGATAAAGCATGAATGTTAAAATTGTAGAAAGTACATTTAATAGACATCATCGCTGCTGTAGTGTGTACAATTTTGTACCTCTGTGTATTATTAATAGACACTGGAAGAAAACATTTTAAGATATTTTTTTTTGTTGGAGAATATATTTTAAATCAATTGAGAAGGAAAGTTTAATTCGCGAGTTAAAATTAAGACCTGAAGAAATCAAAAATGTACTGCAGCTGTAAGAACTGAAATTTAAGGTATATGAGTATGCCAACATTTATTAGAATAAGTGAAGATAATGTGCAATAACTGAGTACCAAGATCAAGCTAGCAAGTCATTCAAACTAGAATAAAAGAAGATAAAGCACAATAACTGATCAGGGAAGGCAGAAAAACGTAGATTCGTCAGGAATCCGAACCAATAATGTTGCTCTAATACAAAAGGAGCGTGATTTATGGCACAAGGTGCTAAAATTATAAGCTCTTGATGGTGGCTTTGCCAAGTCCCTTTTGATGTTTTTTTGATGATTTGGGTGTTTTTGCCGGTCCTATTTGGGTAATTAGATTCTCTCTTTTGCAAAGGAACGCGCCCTCCGAAAATACCCGAGTCCTATTTTAGGCCTTTGGGTCAAGTAACAACCATGTGGCATCATAGAACTCAATATGACAAGCTCCAGTATACAAAACTGACATCTGGAACACATATCACCCCAACAACCCCCGCTGGGCAAGTGCACGAAGACCACGTATCACTAAGGGGACATCCTCACACGATTGCCGCTAACGCGGACTACTATAGTGGCCAAACGTGATGTAACTAGGTCACGTGTCTATGATAACACACTCTAGGTTCCCCAATTGTGGACTATCGGGTACATGAACTACTACTAAGGCCATTGCGTTTTATATTGCATGGATTAGATTATTTTTGGTTTGGCAGATTGGAAGTTAAACAGTAAATTTGTAGAACTGCGTTGTTGAGTATAAGTTTGTTTTGTTGCCACTTTTTGAAAGTTCAAGACAGGCACTACTCAGCATATTGTAATGCATCGAAATACTTATACACGTCAGTTCCATTATACTGTGTGTATTAGCGTGTTTAACACACTCCACTAGTTAACCCTTTACCTAACATGAAAAGCAGACGACACTTGCAAACAAAATTCTTAAATAACTCATTTTTTGTTTCTCAAAAACATAGGTTATGACCCTTCATTGGAACAAATTAATTGGCGATTTTTGCGATTAGCGCTGGCCGGTTTGGAGCGTTACGTTAGGTAAAGGGTCAAAATATATAGTTATCTCATATAATCACCGCAAAAATGCTCAAGGAAAATATCGCTCACAACACGTCTAACACGGTAATGACCATTGAAGTCACGTCGACGTAGTAACGTTGTGATCGAGTTGGATATCCATTGTTATGTTAACAATTTCATCTGTGCTGGAAAACTTTAGTTTATATTGAGCTCAACTATGTCCTAATTGTAAGCTATCTTTCGAATAAGTTACTATATAACATGCTTTACGGGTGTATTTGCTTCACCTCGCATAACTCTGGCACGAGAAAAACATTACTCCCTACGATTTCCTTTTACCCTTAAAACCTTAGATATCCTCTGCTGCAAATCCGAGTGGTTTAGTAACATCGTAGCATGTTGTACGCTACTACCATCAAAGCCGCTTGTTTTTGTGAACACAAACCCGCAGGTTCCATCAGGAAAGGAAATTATCCAGAGTGAAAAGTGTGAAGCAAGTAATTGAACAAAATGCCTTGGAATCTGTACAAACCTTAGATTTTGAAAGGTAATATCAACACTCAAATTGAATAAAGCATCATATGACAGTTGATATGTTGTTTGCAGCAATATTTTGAATACTGGCTGGTCATGTTCAAATTTGGGCACGGTCTGCTTAGTCTAATTTTAAGTGATACCTGATGTTATGTCACTTTTTAACAAATTTGACTGAAATTCGGGGTGAGCTATTGTGATCACCTACTATCCACCGTCTATCATCTGCCCATCTGCCGTGAACCTAGCGTTTGCGACTTCTCCAAATCCACTGGGACGAGTTTAGATAAATTTTAGGTAATCGTTTGAGCTGATATCGCATTTTGCGTTTGTTCAAATCAACTTGCCCAGCCATATAAGGTGGGGTGGTGAAAAATACTTCCCATTTAAAAAAAACCGATCTTCTCATTAACCAATGGTACTGCGACTTGTTATGATATTTGGTACAGGGCTTCCTTTTTGATATAGAATCGGGCTGTTTAAACAACGTTCGTGGACAAAATATTTGCCTGTGTGATAGGAGAGGAAGGATCTTTCGCCCCGCCTGAAATTTCTAGTTTCTGAACCGATGAGCTGATTTGAACCAAATTTATTATGCGGTATTATGCGGTATTATTGAATCAAAAGTACTTGTTTAATTCTAAAAACACCCAGTTTTCTGTGGAAAACCCGGGAGCTCAAACTAGAAATATTTTCAGCCGCCCATATTTTTCAATCCACAAGGACACCATACCTTGTTATTTGGGATAAAGCATCCGTAGACCCAGTGAACCGGAATGGTGAGAGAATTGCCATCGGATGTGCCTAATTGTACTCGGGAAGGAATGGCAAATGTGCTGCGTCAGCATATGTGCAAACAATGACAAATCTCCAGGACCACTGACCATAATTTTTTTGATATTTGGTTTGCATCGTTTCCGGAGTCAGATACAGGTTGCTCAGAACAAGTTCCACATTTAATTGATGGCACTCATGCGGATGTCCAAATTTTAACTTATTGCAATTTGAGGATTACTCTTTAAAAATCTTCTTCTTCAGTTCCACCGGTCAGAAGCTCTTGATATTTGGGATTCAGCACCCTTAGGGAGGTCAGATCTAAGTTTATTAAACGAAGAGCCTGTTTTAATATTTGTATACTCGTTTTGTCCGAATTTAAACTTCGTCCAATATGAAGAATAATCTTTAGAGCTAGCGCCCTCCAGAACCACTAACCAAAATCTATTCATATGTGATATATAGAATCATTGCAGGGGTCATATTCACGTTTGTCCAAATCGAATCCATAGATAAATAATTGGGCTGCAGATGGGGGTCTGAATTTTAACTGAGTGATATGGAGAATAATCTTTAAAAATCTTCTCCTTCAGATCCACCAATTAGAATTATACTGATGTTTAGTATATACCGCCCTTATTGAAGTCCGACCAAAGCTTTTCTACCAAAATCCCTGTGTTGATGCTCTGACTGCCAATTCGAACCCAACTTTTAACTTATTCCAATCTGAGAAATAATCTTTTAAAACTATTTTTTACTGAATCACTCTTCTGAATGTTTTAATATATGGTATTCAGAGATCACATTCCAATTTGTCCAAATGCTGGCCAATGGTTAATAATTGACCTCTTTATGATTTATTTTTTTTAAAGTCACCTTCTTCAGACACATCTCTAAGAATTTGTTAATGTTTGTTTTGTAACATCCGTATGGAAGTCAAAACTAAGTTAGCTCAAACCATATTCCTGTGTTACTCCTTGGTCTCCCTATTGAAACCAGAATTTTAACTTAGCCCAAGTGAGGAATAATCTTTAAACCTCCTTTCTTCAGAATGACTAGTCACAATCTTTTGATATTTGGTATACTCCTCACAGAGTTCAAATTCAAGTTTGTTCAAGGCAAGCCCATCGATTAATAATCGGGCTCTCTATGGGAGCCCGAATTTTAACTTTTTGCAATATGTGGAATAATCTTTAAACATTTCCTCCAGAACCACAATCAGAATACTTTTGATATTTGGCTTGCGGCATCCTTACGGGGGCCAGATACAAGTTTCTACAAATCAAGTGCCACGATGAATATTAGGACTCCCTGTAGAATCCCGAATTTTAATTTGTTGCCATGTCAGTTTATATGAGGAATATTCTTTAAAACATTTTCTCACAAACATCCAATCAGAATATGTTGATAAATGGTAGGAATCATCCTGAGTGGAATCAGATTCAAGTTTCCAAACATGAAGTCCTTTGGTTAATATTTGGCCTCCCTATTAAAGCCTGAAATTATACTTAGTACAATATAAGGAATAATCTTTGAAACTTTATTTTCTCTCGAACCACTACTCAGAAACTGTTGATATATGATATGCAGTATCCTTTCATGGGGATGGATCCAGGTTTGTACAAATCAATGCCCATCGTTTAATAACTGGGCTCCTCGATGGAGCCCGAATTTTATCTTAATGCAACAATCTTTAAAAATCTTCTTTTTTAGATATACCAGTCACAATATGTTGATGTTTGTTAGGTGAGTGGCTTATACCGCATGGTGTCTCTTGTTAAATTCAGGTATTAGTTATTAGCTCAATTGCGGTCACTCGCCATCCGTCATCTGTGAACTAGGTTTTCAGGAATGTATATCCAAAACTGCTGGACCGATTTCAGTTTTTTTTTAATTGATTGTTTGTTCTGGTATTGATTTTCTTTGCTCAAACGAACAACCCCTGTGGGGTGGGGCGTGCTTTTGAGGTGTAGAGTCAAGTTCGTTCAAACTAAATTCGTATAGCAATAGTTGCCTTCTCACATGGGCTTGTTCTCCAATTGATTGTTTGTTCTGACTTTGCTGTTTTGCTCAATTCAGCAAGTTCCACTGGGGAGTGGGTTCTCCAAAAATTAAAAAAAACAAAATTTGTTCATAAACAAATGGGATGAATTATTTGATATTTGGTATTGAGCTTCATTTTGAGGTGTAGACCAAAGTTTGTTCAAACGAAGTTCGTACAACAATGTTTGCCTAAGATGGCAAAATTGAAAATTCAAATAACATATTTCCCAATGTCATTCGAATAAGAAATTAATTATTTTTTTTAACTTTTTAAGCTCTTTTGATTTTTATCGTTTTCGCTGATAAGAAATAATACAAGCAGTCGCATCAACGGGTAGTTTGTATATATCTTTGCGAGTTGCATCCCAAGAACATTATCAGTTGTTTCTTGGCAAGGCTGGGCTGTCTGCATAGGCAGCCATGACTTGTCTAGTCCCAACTTAGAAGTCACACAATGTCGACCGTCGTTGTGAAGCAAAGTCCATAAATATCTTCAGCATTTAATTGTCTAAGAAAATAATATGTCCTTGAGATTACAGAGACTGATCATTATTTCATGTAACAGTTTGCCATAAAAAGTACTAGATGTAATATACATGCAAAGGTTCTGCATTGATGGTCTCAATACAATTTGAAGGTAACCTTTCTTATTCCATGTGAGTGTGTTCTTCCAAATTCCCACTTGGACATTTCATGAAGTGATTTTTTTCAAATGCATTGGCCCCGAACCCATTCCCAAAGAGGGCAGAAGAATCCCTACTAGTGAAGCCCGAATTTTAACTTCGTCCAATATGAGGAATGATCTTTAAAAATCTTCTCCTCCAAAACCACTTGTCAGAATCCTTGGATACATGGTGCACAGGGGTCACAATCAACTTTATCCAATCTATGGGAGCCAGAATTTTGACTTTGTGCAATATGGGGACTATTCTTTACAAATATTCTTCAACAGATTCACCAGTCAGATTCTTTGGATATGTAATATAGACCGGCCGAAGGTAGGTCAGAGTGAAATTTTTTTTATTAAATTAGTTTGTATTTGATCTCCCTAAGTAACCTTCAATTTTAACGAAGTGCAGTATGGGGTATATACGTTAAGCATCTTCTTCTCCAGAACCACCATCAACATGCTTTGTGTTCTGGTATACTACAGCCTTATGGAGAGGGCAGATTCAAGTTTGTTCAAATGTAGTCCCCGATTAATAATTGGACTCCAGTTGTTACACAAAATCTAACTAAGCGCAGAATAACGACGAATATTTAAAAATCTTCTTCGTAAGATGCACAAGTCAAACTATTTTCATATTGGTAAAGAGCATCCCTTCTGAGTTCAAATTCAAGTTTTTTTTTCAAATCAAGTTCCAGGTTTGATGTATATGAGGGCTGGAATTTCGCACAATGCAATATTGGAAATTTTCAGAATATATTGATATTTATTTTACAGCATGCGAATGCAGTCTTTCGATTTAGAAAATGTGAGACACGTTGTATACAGCCAGCTAACATTTGAATTGAAGCACTCTATTGTTGAGTCCTGCCATAATTCATTGTGTACCCTTCACATTTTCGTTCACATATTGTATTGTTTTGGTCTATTTCAGACGAATAGATTTTAAACCTTTTTCAGAAAATAAATATCGATTTTTTTTAATATTTTAATTTTTTTTTGGACCCAATGTAAAGACAGAAAAAAAAACAAAACATCTCATCGCTTTATGCCTCGTAATGAGTTCGATAAAAAAACGACTGGTGATCTGTGTGCAACGCGAGTTGTGTATGGATGAAGTTATACAACTGCAGGAATTCGATTGCATAAAAAAAAATTCTGGTGTTATTGGGTCGTAAGTACTTGACTCATGCAAAAAAGCATGCATCCCCATGGCAAAGGGGCTAAAATCGAATTATATTCCAAAGCCCATGTTTCCCAAACCACACGGAACAGAGAACTAATATATGGTATGAAGCATCCTCATGACCAGTAGAAATGAATTGTAAAAAATGCCATATGTTATGTTAGTGAGTTCTGCAGAGGGCATCGAAATAATGCTGAGTCAGCATATTTGCAAACATTTTAGACAATTTTTTGTTTAGAACCAATGGTCAGAATCTTTTGATAGTTGGTATAGAGCATCCATAGATGGGTCAGATACAAGTTTGTTAAAATGAAGCCCATTGGCTCATATTTGGACTCGATGCCGGAGCCCAAATTTTCTAACTTAGGGAAATATGTGGAACATTCTTTAAAAATCATCTTCAGAACCTCCAGTCACAATCTTTTAATGTTTGGTATACACCATTGTTATGAGGGTCAGATTCAAGATTGTTCAAACCAAGTTCTTAGGTTAATATTTGGGCTTCCTTTGGTAGCCCAAATTATTATCTTAGGGCAATATGAAGAAGATTTTTTAAAAACCTTCTTCTTCAGCTCTCCTGTTAGAATGCTGTCATATTTGGTATACAACATCTCTGGGGGAGGGGAATTTATGTTTGTTCAAATCGGGTCTGTAGGTTAAAATTTGGGCTCGCTACGGAAGCCCAAATTTTAACTTAGTGCAATATGAGGAAATTTATTTAAACATTTTCTTCTTTTGATCCTTCAGTCAGAATGCTTTCATATTTTGTATACGACATCTTTAAGGGGGTCAGATTCAACGTTGTTCAAATCGAGTGGCTGGGTTAATATTTGGGTTAGGGGAGCTGGACTTTGCCATATAGCTGAAGAATTATAATTTTTGTATTCAGTACCCTCTGGATGTTTCTAACTAAGATTCATCTACATGGGTTGTATGAAGGGGCTTTAGAGGGAAGCTCTACATTTTACATTATGATCAACCGAAGAAAAGGCATGATGCCCGGATTATTTGTGTCACTCCTGGGTGGCTCAAGGATTGACATTGCTTCCCATAGAGATGGATTGCTTAATGTTGATTCATTCTTGGTCTCTGTTTATATCGTGTTCTGTTCAAGGTGAGCGCCTTAGGCCCTATTGGGTCTCTTGTTTGTCCATTTATCGGGTTTTAACGACACTTTCGACAGCCAACAGTTAATTTTTTTTGTTTTCTCCTTGAATCAAGTCCTTTGCTCAACTGCAGCTCTCATGGTTCACTGAGTTTTTAGCTCACCTCATTCAGTAAGGGTGAGCTATAGTGATCACTCGCCGTTCGTCGTCCGTGAACGTGGTGTTTGCGTCTTCTCCGCCAAAGCCGCTGTACAGATTTCAGTGAAATTTGAGATGATTGTTTGTTATGACATCGAATTTTGATTTTATTCCAATCAGGTAGGGCCACGCCTAAAAAGTATGCCTAAATAAAAAAAAACACAATCATTTTCATTAAGAAGCAACAGCAGAGGCTTGATATTCGGTGTGCAGCTTCCTTTTGAGGTGTAACTCAGATTTATTCAAGAGAAGTTTTTGGGACCACATCTGCCTTCGTTATGGGAGGGGCTAGAATGTTTGCCCCGCCCAAGATTTTTATTTTCCAAACCAAGATGGACAAAACCATAAAAACTCGCCCGAAAAAGAAACCAAGAGGATAATTTGAACCAACTGTAATATGAAGGACTATTGGGTCATAAGTACTTAATTTATGAAAAAAGAAAATTCTAGTCACCCCATGGGATACCGCAGGAGCTAAACATAGAACAAAATTTAAAATGCCCATATATACAAAACTAGAAGGCACTGAGAAGTCTTATTTGGTGTGTAGCTTCCTTGGGACCAACAGAATGGAACAGTCCAAAAACTTTGCTATCGGTTCTATCACAGGGTACTTTTTCGGTATCTGAAAAAAAATGCTGGGTCAACATATTTTAACACTGTGGGTATTGGGAAAAACATTTAACCCTTTACCTAACGTAACGGCCAAAACCGGCCAGCGCTATTCTCAAAAATCGCCAATTAATTTTCATTATTTTTTCATTTTTTGTCTCAAAAACATAGGTTATGACCCTTCGTTGGAACGA
Source organism: Pictodentalium vernedei (assembly GCA_031216915.1). Lineage (NCBI taxonomy): Eukaryota > Metazoa > Mollusca > Scaphopoda > Dentaliida > Dentaliidae > Pictodentalium > Pictodentalium vernedei. The sequence goes on along the minus strand of CM062288.1, from coordinate 15,044,219 downwards.
GCTCGTTCCAACGAGGGGTCATAACCTATGTTTTTGAGACAAAAAATGAAAAAAATAGTTATTCAACAATTATTTTTGCAAGTGTCGTCTGCTTTTCATGTTAGGTAAAGGGTTAAGACTCTTCTTCTCCCCAAACCACTGCTCCACAAGCTATCAAATTTCACGTATAACATCTCTATATGATTTTTTACATGTCTATTGAAATCAAATCAAATCGATATCTATGGGAGTTCAAATGTTGAAATTAGTGCAGTATGAGGAATATTCTTTAAAAATCTTCTTCTTCAGATCCACCATCAGAATCTTTTGATACTTGCTATGCAGAATTCTTAGGCGGTTGAGATTTAAGTTTGCTCAGGCCAAGTCCCTGGGTTCATATTTGGTCTCACCAGGGTTTCGCAAATTGCGAGAACGGTCATTTCGCTCCCGAGACTTTCTCGCAAATGCTTGATAAGGCGACCCATTTCCCGTTCCCGCAAAATATAAGCATTTTTTCATCAGATAAAATTTAATAAATTTAGATCGATATTAGAGCTGAAACGATTAATGGGTTTTCTTGAACGATTAATTGCCTCGATTAACCTTGATTAACCGATTAATCACTTGCCCTAATAGGTAGCTGAATAATTGCCGTACCGTTGATGATTTATATAATTAAAACTTTACTCAACGCAATGAACAAAACCACACACAAAAATGTCCATTCAAATTTTATAATGTTTTCAATTTTTGTCTCAAAACATAGCTTATGACCCCTCATTGGAACAAGCTCATTGCGCTAGTTCTAATGAGGGTCATATGCTTTGTTTTTGAGACAAACCTTGATTATTTTTAGTAAATTAAGAATTTCTTGTGCAAATATCGTCTGCAACCCGCATTTGGCGAAAGGTTGAGAATGACCATTTCCAGCTACTGATACAGTATATTGCAAGTAAACAAGTGTGTCAGCAGGTAACTGACAGACATTACTCTGTCTCCTATAATTGTCGTGAGCCAGTGTGACAAGGTTTGTCTGTTTTGGAGTAAGTTTGTTACTTAATTAACCCATATAATGACGTATTCAAAAGTAACGGATAAACGGTCAATTACTTTTTTATCATTCAAGACGTTGATCATTGATTAGTTGATTAATTGGTTATCATTATCAGCTCTAATTAATTTCTATGAACATGATTTCTACAATAGCCTTTGATGTGGTGGTTGTACAATCTAACGATCTGTGTATTTGAAGATATATAAGCATAATTCATGTTATTAAGACACATGTTGGAAATGGGACCAGCAGAAAATAATTGGGTCCCGCAAAAAATATATTTGCGAAACCCTGACCCACTGTGCCAGCCCAAATTATAACATAGTTCAAAATGGGGTATTTTCTTTAACCCTTTACCTAACATGAAAAGCAGACGACACTTGCAAAAAAAATTCTTGAATAACTAATTTTTTTTCATTTTTTGTCTCAAAAACCTAGGTTATGACCCCTCGTTGAAACGAGCTCGACGAGCTCGTTCCAACGAGGGGTCATAACCTATGTTTTTGAGACAAAAAAATAAAAATATTTTGAAAATTAATTGGCGATTTTTGAGAATAGCGCTGGCCGGTTTTGGCCGTTACGTTGGGTAAAGGGTTACAAATCTTCTTCAGAGCCAACAGTCGGAATGTTTTGATATATTTTATTACATAAAACTCTAATGTTGGCCGGTCATGCAAAGTAAGCAACGTGAGAAAAGAAAGAAAAAGAAGAATATCTCACTCCATTGGATAGTAAAGAGTCTAATCTTTTTTATCAAAGGACATCTGCTGCCATTTAATTAAAACAAAAGCGGCCATTTTGATTGAAAGAAATTGGTAGAGTACCAGAATTGTTTCCTTTGTGTATTTTTCGAGACAAAAGGTACATTTGCACGGACCAAGCAAATTCCGCATCACAATTACTCTGGAGTGCTTATGATCTCGTGTCAATTAGTACATAAACACATCTGCAACCTTATGAGCCCAGAGGGTGGTCCATTCCAACATCGAGTGTTTATTCAAAGAACGTTGCCAATGCACTCTGAGAGCAATATATTGTTTTTGTGAAATCCCCAGGAAGTTCTGTTCAAGTGATTTGTTCGAAAGAGCTCGAAAAAAAATCTTTAACCGAGATTTAATATCCACATATTGGTCTAATAACAAAGGATTTATATAAAGAAAGGAAGTAATATTCATTAGTAGTTTAAGACATCTTAGTGGTACCACCATTCTGAAAACAAGTTGTTGAATGCGATGTATACTTTCAGAGAACAGCTGGTTGTTATTTTGTTTTGCAGTGCATTAGAAGGTATGTAAACTTACTTTTTTCGGCGTTTCGTAAACATGTACCATCACATATTATGATTGAAAGGGACACATCAGAAAAAAAGACGAAGAAAACATGTTACACTTTACCTGACATTGCGAAAAATGTTCTATGAATACTATCCACATAAAACTTCAATCAAGTTTCATTATTGTATTTCCTGTGGTCTGAATAAATTTCATGACGCAAATGATGAGGTTGATGGTTAAACAAAACGGAAGAAAAGCGATTTTTTCCAAGGCTCCAGATGTGTTTTCAGTCAAAGTGATCAAATTGTTCTTAGTGTTTTAGGGCAGGAAAAACAGGGAAACGTTTCTTGAAACATCTAAAATACTCTCAGTCAATAGTTGTCTATGTGTTTAAAATGCTATCTTTCCTGGTCATGGTAATTTGCATATATCCCTTATAAACATATACAGTACGACCGACGTGGACTGACCATTTTCATGGGGTGGGGGTGTGCGTGTATATTTTCCATGGCCTGGGAAGGGGGAGGGGGTGGATATTATCACAGACGCAATAATATTAGATTCAAAACACTAATTACAGGAATAACATCCACAATTTAATTAACGAAGAACCGTGTATAACCCGGTGCCTCATTATTTAAAGGTTTACTGATCCTGATTGTTATTACATGGTAAACGCTCGCATGAACATCACTGCAACAAATTTTTAAGCACTCCCTTTTATCATTCTAAATTAAAATTTCAGTCTCTGTTCATCTGCTAGATTGAAGAATGGGGGCAAAACTATAATATCTAAAACATGGCAGAACAAAAAAAGTAATTTTGGATCATTCTGGAGAGGGCTTCTGAATACAACACCATACCAGAGCTGTTCTCAAAGGGTGATATGCCCAAAGCAAACCAATATTCAAAAACGTAGAAAATAATATTTGTTTTCATTCTCTATTCAGTCTGATGAAGGCGAAATGCGATTCGCGAAATATAATTCATCCCTTTATCTGTATGTTTGTATTACATTGTCCTGTTGATGTCAGAATAAATAAATCTAAATGATAACTCAAGTGGAATAAGTAATTTGATTTGAAATGGTGTGTGGATTCTTCGTGTAGAACATCGTGCTGATATTTATATATACATATATGTTCAAGCATGAGGTGGCAGAGGGGAGATTTCGGGGTCGTGTGTGGGGGGGGGGGGGGCATGGTTATGGCTATAGGTAGTGTGATCCACTTACTAGGATTATTTTTAATTGTTAACTTTATTTGCGAGGTGGATCAAAAAGTTTTGTATTAATCGAAAAGAAATTTGTCAAAGATCGATAAATTTCATTGCTGGGCGCCATGTGATGTTTGATCTCTACAATCAATATATGGTTATAGCTGTCGGCGTGATTCAGTCAGGTCGTGGTATTATTATTGTGTGTGTTGAGGTTATTTGCATCGGAAGTCCCACAAGTGTTTCTACAATCTCAAATAAATTTCAGGACACACCACAACATTCACTGCCACTTCGCCGTGTCTACAGGGGACTCCACAACTTTCACTGCCGTGTCGTGAAGTGTGGCCTACAGGGGGCACCAACACGTTTTCTGCTTCGTCGCCATGTGAAGTTTGGTCTACAAAGGAGACTACAACATTCCCTTCAACCTAGTCATGTGGACTTTGGTTAAAAGGGGACACCAAATTTTTCACCGACAAGTCGTAATATGGAGTGAGGTCTACGTGAGATTTATGGTTATAGCTGTACGCCTGGCACGAAACATTTGTATTTTTGTCTGTTGTCTGTAGATATTCGTGTTATAACACTAAAAGTTTCACGTCAATACCAAAGAAGTGTTGCAATAACATACAATCATCACTAGCACTCCAGTCTGAGAAGTGTAGTATATGTAAGTGCTATGGTAATGGTCATAGGCAGGGCATGCATTATTCCGGGCTTCAAATGTGATGTAAAAACGTCGAAAATAACTTTTAATAAAAAAAAATCAAAAACAGCTGTTTTTGTTTCATTTTTCAAGCTCTACAACAGGCAACACATTTCATGGAAATTGGACGAACATTATTTTTTTGTGACGTTGATGTCCGACCGCTATCGCAACCGCTTCCCGAGAATGACTTTCCGGTTGCGAAAAACTGATTACAGTCTTAGATATGTCTTTTATTGGAGTGTGTATTTCCAAAATATAGAGAACGAGAGTACAGTACTGTGGTCGACATTAAAAATGTGTATAAAAGACTGTAATTTGACGCTATTTTAGATACAAGTACATTTAATAGAGACATCATCGCTGTAGTAATCTGTACAATTTTGTACCTCTGTGTATTATTAACCCTTTACCTAACCTGAAAAAGCAGACGACACTTGAAAAAAAAAATTCTTGAATAACTAATTTTTTTCATTTTTTGTCTCAAAAACATAGGTTATGACCCCTTGTTGGAACGAGCTCGTCGAGCTCGTTCCAACGAGGGGTCATAACCTATGTTTTTGAGACAAAAAATGAAAAAAATAATGAAAATTAATTGGCGATTTTTGAGAATAGCGCTGGCCGGTTTTTGCCGTTACGTTGGGTAAAGGGTTAATAGAAAGAGTAAGAAGATCAGCGGTGTTTTAATGAAAAGGGCCCATAAAGAGACAAAAAAATTGATGTGACGCGTTTTAACATAAAAATAACGATAAATCCAAAAACTAAAAAAAAACATGCATCTCTTACCTTTTGAGCTCTACAACATGCTAAGAAGTTTATGAAAATTGGCCGACATTTATTCTTTGATGACGACGACACAATTAATATCACCTGAGAAATCGGCATTAATGGTTGAGAATTTTTACTGGTCGGATCAACAATTTTAGATATTGGTTTTGTTGCAGAATATATTTTAAAACAAATTGAGAAGGAAAGTTTAATACGCGAGTTAAAATTAAAACTTGAAGAAAAACGTTTGAAGTTTGATCTGCTTCGGATAAAGATGTAGAATCAAAAATGTACAGCAGCTGTAGGAGCTGAAATTAAAGGTATATGAGTGTGCTATAATTTATTAGATTCAGAGAAGATAAAGTGCAATAACTATGTACCAAAATCAAACTTACTATCCAGATAAGTATTTGGGTAATTAGATTCCCTCTTTTTCAAAGGAACGCACCCTCCGGAAATACGCGATTCCTATTGTAGGCCTTCGGGTCACGTAACAACCATGTGGCATCATAGCTCTCAATATGGTAAGCTCCAGTAAACAAAGTTGACATCTGAAACACATATCATCCCAACAACACCCGCTGGACATGTGCTCGAAAACCACGAAGCCTGTGCACAAGATTGCTGCTTACGCGGGCCACCATGGTGGCCAAACTTCATGTAACTAGGTCAGGTGTCTATGATAACACACCCTGGGTCCCCCAATGATGGACGATCGGGTACATGAACTACTACTAAGGTCATTGCTTTTTATATTGCATGGATTAGATTATTTTTGGTTTGGCAGATTGGAAGTTAAACAGTAAATTTGTAGAACTGCGTTGTCCAGAATTTGGTAAGGGCGTCAGACATAAATAAGGTTGTCTTGTTGCAATTTTTTGAAAGTGCAAGACAGGCACTACTCAACAGATGTAATGTATCAAATTACTAAAACACATTAATTCCTTTATACTCTGTGTATAAGCGTGTTTTCGCACACAACTAGTTAACCCTTTACCTAACATGAAAAGCTTGACGACACTTGTAAACAAATTTTTTAAATAACTAAAATCGCCAAATAATTATCATTATTGTTTTCATTTCTTTCTCAAAAACAAAGGTTACGACCCCTCATTGGAACCAAATCGACGAGCTCGTTCCAAAATGGGATCATAACTTATGTTTTGGAGACAAAAATGACAAAAATAATGAAAATCAATTGGCGGTTTTTTTTTTGCGAATAGCTCTGGCCGGTTTGGGCCGTTACGTTGGGTAGAGGGTAAAAACATATGATTATATCATAATCACCGCAAAATAGCTTATGAAAAATATCGCACACAACACGCCCAATACGGTAATGACCATTGAATTCACGTACGCCGACGTAGTAACGTTCTGGTTGAGTTGGATATCCATTGTCATGTTAACAATTTAATCTGCGCTAGAAAATTTCAGTTTGAAATGAGTTTAACAATTTTCTAATTGTAAGCTATCTTTCGAATAAGTTACTATATAATATGCTTTACGGGTGTATTTTCTTCACCTCGCATAACTCTTGCATGGGAAAAACATTCCTCCATACGATATCTGCAATGATGAAATTTCCTCACCTTTTTCAGAACTCTCATGTACCCTTAAAACCTTAGATATCCTCTGCTGCAAATCCGGATGGTTCAGTAACATCGTAGCATGGTTTTCGGTACTACCATCAAAGCCGCTTGTTTCTGTGAACACAAACCCGCGGGTTCCATCAGGAGAGGAAATTGACCAGAGTGAAAACAATGAATCAAGTAATTGAACAAAATGCCTTCGAATCTATACAGACCTTAGGTTTTGCAAGGTAATATCAGCACTGAAACTGAATAAAGCATCGTATGACAGTTGATATGTTGGTATGCAGCAATATTTTGAATGCTGACTGGTCGAGTTCAAATTTGGGTTCAGTTTGCTCAGGTTTAGTTTAATTACTACCTGTTCTTATGCCTCTTTTTAACACATCTGACTGAAAGTCGGGATGAGCTATTGTAATCACCCATCGTCCACCGTTTCATCTGTCCATCTGCCGTGAAAATAGCCAATGCGACTTCTCCAAAACAACTGGGACGATTTCAGATAAATTGGAGTTAATCGTTCGTGCTGACATCTCATTCTATTTTTGTTCAAATCAACTTGCCCAGTCCCATAAGGTGTGTGTGTTTGGGGGGGGGGGGTGGAAATGCTTTCAATTTAAAAAAAGACGTTCTTATCATTAACCATTGGTACTGTGGCTTGGTGTGATATTTGGTACTGTGGCTTGGTGTGATATTTGGTACTGAGTCTGGTGTAGGTTCGGGCTGTTTAAAAGATGTTCGTGGAAAACTATTTGCCTGTGTCATAGGTGGGGAGAGATATTTCGCCACGCCTGAAATGTCTATTTACTGAACCGATGATCTGATCTTAACCAAATTTGGTATGTGGTATTATTGAGTCATAAGTACTTGTTTATCTCCAAGTGGGAAACCCAGGAGCAAAATCAGAAATATTTTCAGCCGCCCGTATTTTCCAATCTACACGGACGACATACCTCTTACTTGGGAAGAAGCATCCGTAGAACCAGTACACTGGAATGGTGAAAAAATTGCAATCGTCTGTGCCCTAGTGTACTGCGGAAGGAATGGAAAATGTGCTGTGTCATATATGTAAAAAATGACAAACCTCCAGAACCACAGAACAGAATATTTTGGTATTTGGTATTTGGTTTACCTCGCTACAGGAGTCAGACATAGGTTTGCTCAGAGCAAGTTCCTCATTTAATATATGGGACTCCTGTGAGTGCCCAAATTTTAACTTTTTGCAATTTGAAGAATAATCTTAAAAATCTTCTTCTTGAGTTCCACCAGTCAGAATCTTTTGATATTTATGATTCAGCACACTTAGCGAGGTCAGATCTACGATTATTCAACCAAGTCCCTGTTTTAATATTTGTGTTCTCTTTTTGTCCAATACGAAGAATAATCTTCAGAGCTCGCGTCCCCCAGAACCACTAACCAGAATATATTCATATACGATATATAGAATCCTAGAAGGTGTCATATTCACGTTTGTCCAAATCAAATCCATAGATTAATAATTGGGCTGTAGATGGGAGCCTGAACTTTAACTGCGTGATATGGAAAATATTGTTTTTAAATCTTCTCCTTCAAATCCAGCAATCAGATTTTTTCTGATGTTTAGTATACAGCATCCCAGTTGAAGTCCGACCAAAGCTTATCTACCCAAACCCATGTGTTGGTGTTCTGACTCCCTATTGGAAACAAACTTTTAACTTAATCCAATATGAGGAATAATCTTTTAAAACTATGGTTTTCCTGAATCACTTTTCTGAATGTTGTTATATATGGTATTCAGAGATCACATTCAAATTTATCCAAATGCAGGCCAATGGTTAATAATTGGGCTCTTTATGGGAGCCCAAATTATAACTTTGTGCAATATGGGGGATATTTTTTAAAAGTCATCTTCTTCGGACTCATCTGTCAGAATATTTTGATGTTTGTTATACATCATCCGCAGGGAAGTCAGATCTAAGTTAGCTCAAAACATATTCCTGTGTTACTATTTGTGCTCCGTATTGGAGCCCGAATTTTAACTTAGTCCAAGTGATGAATAATCTTTGAACCTCTTTTCTCCAGAACAACTAGTCACACTATTTTGATATTCGGTATACTCCTCACTGGGTTCAAATTCAAGTTTGTTCAAATCAAGCCCATCGGTTAATAATCAGACTCTCTACGTCAGACCAAATTATAACTTTTTGAAACATGTGGAAAACTCTTTAAACTTTTTCTTGTGAATCACAGTCAGAATAGTTTTGATATTTGTTAGACAGCATCCTTACGGTGGCCAGATTCAAGTTTCTTCAAATCAAGTCACACAATGAATATTAGGACTCCCTATTGAATCCCGAATTTTGATTCGTTGCAAAATAAGTTTATATAAGAAATTTTCTGTAAAAATATTTTTCTTACAAACATCCAAGCAGAATTTGTTGATAAATGGTACAAATCATCCTGGGTGGAATCAGATTCAAGTTTCCAAACATGAAGCCTCTTTGTTGATATTTGACCTCCTTATTAAAGCCTGAAACTTAACTTAGTCCAATACAATGAATCATCTTTGAAATATTATTTTCTCCAGAACCACTACTCAGAATAGTTTGATATGTGATATGCAGAATCCTTTCATGGGGATGGATCCACGTTTGTACAAATCATCGCCCATCGTTTAATAATTGGACTCTTCATTGGAGCACGAATTTTATATTAATGTAGTATGGGAATAATCTTTAACAATCTTCTTCTTCGAATATACCAGTCACAATCTCTTGAGGTTTGTTAGGTGAGTGGCTAATACCGCATGGTGCCTCTTGTTAAATTCAGCTCACCTGACAAATAGTCAGGGTGAACAATTGCGGCCACTCGCCATCCAAACATGGTTTTCAGGAATTTATATCCAAAACTGCTGGAACGATTTCAGTTTTCTTTGAATTGATTGTCTGTTTTGGTATTGATTTTCTTTGCTCAAACAACCCCCGTGGGTGGGGCATGCTTTTGAGGTGTAGAGTCAAGTTTGTCCAAACGAAGTTCGTATGGTAATATTCGCCTTCTTACATGGGCTTCTTCTCCAATTGATTGTTTGTTCTGACTTTGCATTTTTGCTCAATTCAGCAAGTTCCATTGGGGAGATGGTGCTCCAGAAATTAAAAAAAAGTCATATGTTCATAAACACATGGGTTGAATTATTTGATATTTGGTATTGAGCTTCCTTTTGAGGGATAGACCTAAGTTTGTTCAAACGAAGTTCTTACAGCAATGTATGGCTATGATTGCAAATTTCAAAATTCAAATGAAATATTTCCCAATGTCAGTCCTCATTCAATTAAGAAATTAATTATTTTTGTTAACCTTTGAAGATCTAACTTTGATTTTTTATCGTTTTTACTGATAAGAAATAATAAAAGCAGGTGCATCAACGGATAGTTTGTAGATTGCTTCGCAAGTTATATCCCAAGAACATTGTCGGTTGTTTGTTGGCAAGTATCGGCTACCTGCTGCATAGGCAACAAGGACTTGTCTTGTCTCAACTGCCAAGTCACACAATGTCGACTGTCGTAGTGAAACACACTCCATAAATATCTTTAGCATTTAATAGTATAATAAAAGAATATGTCCTTGAGATTACAGAGACTGATCATTATTACATCCGACAGATTGCCATAAAACGTACTAGATGTAATATACATGCAAAAGTTCTGCATTGATGTTCTCAATACAATTTGAAGGTAACCTTTCCCATTCTCTGTGAGTTTGTTCTCCCAAACAAATTCCCACTTGGACATTTCATGAAGTGACTTTTCCCAAAGGCATTGGCCCCGAATCCATTCCCAAAAAGTGCAGAAGAATCTCTGCTAGTGAAGCCCGAATTTTAACTTCGTCCAATATGAGGAATAATCTTTAAAAATATTCTCCTCCAAAACTATTAGTCAGAATCCTTTGATACATGGTACACAGGGGCCAGATTCAACTTTGTTCGGTCTATGGGAGCCGGAATTTTGACTTCGTGCAATATGGGGAATATCCTTTACAAATCTTCTTCTACAGATTCACCAGTCAGATTCTTCGGATATGTAAAATAGACCGCCCGTAGGAAGGTCAGATTGAAGTTTTGTTTTTAAATTGGTTTGATATTTGGGCTACCTAAGGGAGCTTTAATTTTAACGGAGTGCGATATGTGGATTATACGTTAAGCATCTTCTTCTGCAGGACCACCGTCAAAATGCTTTGTGTTTTGGTATACAACATCCTTAGGGAAAGGGCAGATTCAGTTTTGTTCAAATGAAGTCCCCGATTAATAATTGGACTCCATTTGTTACACACATTCTAACTAAGTGCAGAATAAGGATGAATCTTTAGAAATCTATTTCGTCAGATCCACAAGTCAAACCATTTTCATTTTGGTACAGAGCATCAATTTTGAGTTCAGACTCAGGTTTGTTCAAATCAAGTCCCAGGGTTGATGTACATGGGAGCTGAAATTTCAGGCAGTGCAATATTGTGTACAGCCCGCTAACATTTGAGGTGAAGCACCCTATTGTTGAGTCCTGCCTTAATTCATGGTGTATCGTTCACATTTTCGTTCACTTATTGTCTTGTTTGGTCTATTTCCGACGAATAGATTTTAAACCTTTGCAGAAAACTCAGAGAGAAATGTTGTTATTTAAATATTTTTTGGACCCAATGTAAAGAAAAAAACAAAACTATGTGACTCCCCGAGTGTGTGTAGCTTTATGCCTCCGTAATGAGATTCGATAAAAGGTGTCTCGTCCAGATGAGTGTTGAGTTGTAGTTGTATGTTCATTCCACTTTCATCCCTTTGCGTGATCAGCATCAAAGTTTCTGAATTTTTGCTTTAAACCTGTAATATAATCTGCCGAAATTAATCCCTGAAAAAATACCTTTTTGCGACTTTTGCGAATGACGCTAGCCATGACATTGTTTACGTTACGATTCGGCGACTGTGTGCAACGCGCGTTGTGTATGGATGAAGTTAAACAACTGAAGGAATTCAATTGCATAAAATATGTTCTGGTATTATTAAGTCATAAGTACTTGACTGATGCAAAAAAAACAAAAAAAAAAACAACGCATCCCCATGGTAACCGCAGGAGCTAAAAATCGAAATATATTCAAACGCCCATGTTTCCCAAACTGCACGGAACAGAAAATTGTTATATGGTATGGAGCATCCTCATGATAAGTAGAATTAAATGGTAAAAAAATTGCCATCTATTATGTTTGGGAGTTATGCAGAGGACATCGAAATAATGCTGCGTCAGCATATTTGCAAACATTTTAGAAAATATTTTCTCCAGAACCAATGGTCAGACAGAATCTTTTGATATTTTGTATACAGCATCCCCTAGATACAAGTTTGTTAAAATAAAATCCATTACTTCATATTTGGACTCGATGCAGGAGCACAATTTTTTAAACTTAGGAAAATATGGGGAATATTCTTTAAACATATTTTTCAGAACCTCCAATCAGAATATTTTAATGTTTGGTATACATCATTGTTATGAGGGTCAGATTCAAGATTGCTGAAAGCAAGTCCTTAGGTTAATATTTGGGCTTCCTTTGGTAGCCCAAATTTTTATCTTAGGGCAATATGAGGAAATTTCTTTAAATATATTCTTCTTCCGATCCGCCAGTCAGCATGCGTTCATATTTGGTATACAGCATCTCTACGAGGGGGGGGGGGGGGGGGGCAATTTATGTTTGTTCAAATCGGGTCTGTAAGTTAAAATTTGGGATCGCTATGGTAGCCCAAATTTAACTTAGTGCAATATGAGTAAATGTATTTAAAAATGTTCTTCTTCAGATCCTCCAGTCAGAATTATTTCATATTTGGTATACAACATCTTTAAGGAGGTCGGTGTCAACTTTGTTCAAATAGAGTGTCTGGGTTAATATTTGGGCTCCTTATGGGAGCCGGAATTTGCCATCTAGATGAAGAATTAGAAATTGTGTATTCAGTACCCTCTAGAGGTGTGTAACTAAGATTAATCTACATAGGTTGTATCAAGGGGCTTCAGAGGGAAGCTCTACATTTTACATTATGATCAACTGAAGAAAGGGCACGACGCCCGGATTATTTCTGTCCCTCCTGAGGGGATCAAGGATTAACAGTGCATCCTATGGAGATGGATTCCTTAATGTAGATTCATTTTACGACTCTGTGTATATTGTGTTCTGTTTCAGGTGAGCACTTCAGGCTCTGTTGGGCCTCTTGTTTATTTATTTATTGGGTTTTAACAACACTTTCGACAGCTAACAGCTACAAGTTTATTTTCACCTTGAACCAAGTCACTTGTTCAACTGCAACACTCATAGTCCATTGAGTTTTTAGCTCACCTGACTTTCAGTCAGGATGAGCTATGTTGATCACTCGCCGTCCGTCGTCCGTGACCATAGTGTTTGCGCCTTCTCCTCCAAAACCGCTGAGCCGATTTAAGTGAAATCTGAGATGATTGTTATGACATCGCATTTTGATTTTGTTCAAATAAAGTAGGACCACGCCCAAAAAGTATGCCTAAATTAAAAAAAGATCTTCTTCTCATGAGCAAACAGTAGCAGAGACTTGATATTTGGTGTGCAGCTTTCTTTTGAGGTGTGAACTCAGATGTGTTCAAGAGAAGTTTATTAGGGCTTACTGTGTCATAAGTACTTAATTTATGACCCCAAAAAAATTCTCGTCGCCCCATGGGAACCACAAGAGCTAAGAATATAGAACAGAAATTAAAACGCTCATATCTCCAAAACTACACGGCCCTGAGAATTCTTGTTTGGTGTGAAGCTTCCTTGGCACCAACAGAATGGAATGGTATCGGTTGTATCATGGGGTACTTTTTCGGGATTTGTAAAGATGCTGAGTCAACATTTTTTAACACTCTTGGTAAGGGGGAGCGCATTTAAGACTCTTCTTCTCCCAAACCAATTCTCCAAAAGCTTTTAAAGTTCACACATAACATCTTTGGAAGAGTTTTTCACATGTTTTTTTTTTTAAAACAAATCCCTTGGTCCATATTTGGGATCTCTATGGGAGTCCAAAAGTTGAAATTAGTGCAGTATGAGGAAAATTCTTTAAAAATATTCTTCTTCATATCCACCATTAGAATCTTTTGATATTTGGTATGCAGCATTCTTAGGCAAGTGAGCTTTAAGTTTTTTTTCAATCCAAGTCCCTTGGGTCATATTTGGACTCATCAGGGTTTCGCAATTTGCGAGAACGGTCATTTCGTTCCCGTGACGTTCTGGCAAATGTTTGATAAGGATACCCAATTACCGTTCCCGAAAAAAATATAAGTATTTTTTCATTTGAAAAAATTGAAAAAAATTAGATTAATTTTAGAGCTGAAATGATTAAAGGGTTTTCTTGAACGATTAATTGCATGTATTAACCTTGGTTAACCGATTAATCACTTGCCTTAATAGGTAGCTGAATAATTTCCGTACCCTTGATGATTTATATAATTAAAACTTTACTCAACGCAATGGACTAAGCCGGCCAGGACCATATACAAAAATGTCCATTCAATTTTTGTCTCAAAACATAACGTATGACCCATTATTGGAACACGCTCATTGAGCTCGTTCCAATTCGGTGTCATAAGCTATGTTTTTGTGATAAACATTGAACACCTTTAGTAATTCAAAAATTTATTGTGCAAGTATCGTTTGTAACCCGCATATTGGTGAAGGGTTGAGAATGACCATTTACAGCTACTGATACAGTATAATGATTATGCAAGTCAACAAGTACTTGCATAATCATTATACTGTATCAGTAGCTGGAAATGGAAGTTTAAGGAACAAACTTGCTCAGGCAAATATTGTCACACTGACCCACGTCAATTATATGAGACAGAGTAATGCATGCCAGTTACCTGTTGACTTGTTACATGACAAGTTACCTGAGCATGTTTGTTTCTTAGTTAACCCATATAATACCGTATACAAAAGTAACGGTTAACCGATCAATTACTTTTTTTATCAATCAAGACGTTGATCATTGGTTAGTCGATTTATCGGTTAACAATATCAGCTCTAATTAATTTCTGTAAATATGAACACTGCAATAGCCTTTGATGTGGTGGTTAAACAATCTAACGATCTAGGTATTGGAAGATAAATAAGCATAATTCGTGTGATTAAGACACATGTTGGAAATGGGTCCCGGAAAATATAAATAGGTCCCGCAAAAATATATATTTGCGAAATCCTGGCTCACTGTGGGAGCCAGAATTATAACAGAGTTCAAAATGAGGAATATGTTTTCAAAATCTTTTTCAGATCCAGCAGTGGGAATGTTTTTATATTTGGTATGCAGAATCCCTAGGGAGCTGCGATTCAAGTTTTTTTTTTCACGCCAAGTCCTTTGGTTCATATTTGGGCTCACTGTGGGAACTATTACTTAGTTCAAAGTGAGGAATTTTCCTTAAAAATCTTCTTCTTCAAATCCAGCAGTCAGAATCTTTGGACATTTGATATACAATATCCTTAGGGAGGTGAAATATAAGAATGTTAAAACCAAGTCACTGTGTTCATATTTGGGCTTCCTGTGGGAGCCTGAATTGTACCCAAATGTATATTTACCGAACTGAAATGTCGATTTCAAGCAAATTTGATATGACGGCTTATTGGGTCATATGTACCTAATTTGTGCAAAACAAATTTTCCCGTCGCCCTATGTGAAAGGCAGGAGCTAAATAGAAAACAATTAAAACGCCCATATCTTCAAAACTACAAGGCCCTGACAATTTTTATTTGTTTGTGAAGCTTCCATTGGAAGAGCCAAAAGGAATGGTCGAAAACAAATACCGTCGATTTTATCGTAGGGAAGTTTTCCAGGACTTTGAACAAATGCTGAGTCATCATTTTTGAACACCGTGAGTATTGGGAAAAACATTAAAGAATCTTCTTCTCCCATAACACTGCTCCAAAGGCTTTTATATTTCACATATAACATCTTTGGAAGATTTATTCACATGTTTGTTGAAATCAAATCCCTGGGTCCATATTTGGGCTCTTTATTATTAGATTGGTACATTATGAGGAATATTCTTTCAAAATTTGCTTCTTCCGATCCACAAATCATAATCCTTTGATATTTGGTAAGCAGCATCCGTAGAGGAGTGAGATTCAAGTTTACTCAAGCCAAGTCCCTAGGTTATATTTGGGCTCCCTGTGGGAACCCGAATTATAGCTTAGTTCAATAAGAGGAATATTCTTTAAAATTCGGTAGTCAACAATATTTTGATATTGGTATACAGCATCTTAGGGACGTGAGATTCAAGTCTGTTAAAGCCACTTCCCTGGGTTCATATTTGGGTTCCCTAATTATAACATAGTTTATTATGGTTGGTATTCTTTAAAAATATTATTTTTATTCAGATCAACCAGTCAGAATCAGGTCCCTCGGAGCCTCTTGTTTTCTGTTTGACAACATTATCCTGGCTCTTTTCTCTATATTTTCTCTATATTTTTCATTATAAGTCAGTCACTACTTGTTTGTAGGCTTCCAAAATGTGTAATGTCTGTCCTTCAGAGGAAATGTTCTTTGTTTTTCATTTGCCTGGCTCTACATTTTAAATACTTTGCAGCTATCTTTCATCCTGCATCCCCACGAGACCCCCCCCCCCCCCCCCCAATACACACACATAAATCAGGGAGGGGGCGAGTATTGAGTACTTTGTCAAAGAAGTGGTACTCGAGTACTACGAGTACTGAGTACTTTGGACCCAACCCTGTCACAAATATATTAAACATCAAAGAGTGTTATATTCTTCAAACAAATACAGTACAGCTACTGTGTACTGCTCACTTTTCACGGATGGGCAATATTTCCACGGATACAATAATATTTGATGCCAAACACTAACTATAGGAATAATCATCCAGCATTTAAATAAAGAAGCACCAGGTACAATCCGGTGCTTCATTAATTAAAATGTTGCTGATGATGATTTTTATAGTCTGGTAAACGCATGAGTGGACATCACTGTCCACGCGTGTATTACAACCAGTCCACGGCGACTAATGTAACTGATTTGTTCTCTTTGAGAACATATTTTCTACAATTTCGCTCCTTTTGACAGAGTGTGTGCCTTTGGGGATTAAAACCAAAGCAGTGAAACTGCACTCGTGCATACTTGCAGAACAAGCACAGCACCAAATAATATTTGATGATTTTTGGAATGTTAACAGTGTCATGAGACACCACAATAGCAGGTATTGGTCATTGTGTTGGACAAAAAATCATTATTTTATCACTCGGGGTGCCTTAACTTAGAAAACTGATTATTTTTTCTTTCACAGATTACAAAATAATCATCAAACACAATGTGAAATGTCTTCACAAGCCAGATTAAATATTAAATAAAAATGAGAAATTCAATATGTGTCAACATCAAGTAATTTATAAATGAATGAACTTTTATGGAAAAAGGCATACTGAAGGGTGTGGTGGGCACATATATTTTACCCTGTCACTGGGTAAAAGAAAATTTAACATCATTTGATTAGATAAAATGGCACTTTCTATTGATATTGGTGAATTATATAGCCTCAGCCAGGGCTTTTATTTCGACGAGAACCTGAGAATCGATTTACATAGAGATCCGTGCAACAAAACCAGTGAGAAACCATGTAGAGATTCGTGGCACCGCTGCTAGGATTCACGTGAAATGAACTGAGTCAGTTTAACCCTTTATCTATCACAAAGGCAGCAAATTAACCAATACAATACTAACATGACCTGGAATATCGTGACTCTGGCAATAGAATTTGTACAATTAAGGCTGTCATTGGAGCAGGTGTGACAGGAATGGAAGTCCGTAGGAACGTTAATCCCTCTGGACTATTATTCCGTGGAATTATAATCCTAGGTCTAACATTTCTAGGAATAGTAGTCCGGCGGACTACTATTCCTAGAAATGTTAGACCTAGGACTATAATTCCGCGGAATAATAGTCCAGAGGGACTAATTTTCCTACGGACTTCCATTCCTGTCACACCGGCTCATCAGCTTGTTCCAGTAATATCCATAATGATTAAGCTTGATGAAAATTGTTTTATTTATTGTCACCTGACTGTAAGTCGTGGGAGCTTAAGTGGTCACTTTATATCTGTCAACCATCCGTCCATCTGTCCGGCGTGAACTTTGCAGTATCAACCTGTGCTCATAAACAACTGGGCCGAATTGAACCAAATTTGATATTCATGTTCCTTATCATATACGAATTCCAGTTTGTTCAAATAAAGTTGCCACGCCCACCGGGGGCCCCAAAAGGGGCATTTCTCTGATAACACCCATAAATAGTTTTCCAAAATTAAACAATAATCTTCTCCAGAGCCATCTATAAGAATATGTTGATACTTGGTATACAGCATATCTAGGGGAGAGGAGGGGGTGGGCAGATTCAAGTTTATTCAAATCGAGTCCATGAGTTAATATTTAGGCTCCCTATGAGCACCCAAATATCAACAGGGCAATATGAGCAAATTTCTTTCAAAACCTCCTTGAGATCCACCAGTCAGAATGCTTTCATATTTCGAATACAACATCTGTAGTATGTGTGTGTGTGGGGGGGGGGGGGGGGGGGGGGAATATTGAAGTTTGTTTGAATCGGATCTCTCGATTAATATTTGGTCTATATGTTTTGAAGCCCAACGTTTGATTTTTTGCAGTATGAGGACATTTCTTAAAACATCTATTTCTTCAGATCACCAGTCAGAATTCTTTCATATTTGACATATAGCATCTCTAAGGGGGTCAGACTCATGTTTCTTTTTTTCAAAACGAATCTCTGGGTTAACATTTGGGCTCGATGTGGAAGCTTAACTCGGTGCAACATGACAATATTTCTTTAAAAAATATTTTTCTTCTGTCCCACCAGTTAGAAAGCTTTAATATTTGGTGTACAACATCTCTGGGATTGTCAGATCTAAATATGTTCCAATTTGGTTCCTGGGTTAATATTTGGGGTTTCTATTGGAACCCAAAGTTCAACTTAGTGCAATGCGAGGAAATTTCTTTAACAAACATCTTCAAATCCAACGGTCAGAATGTTCTCATATTTGGTATGCTACATCTCGAGGAGCGGGATGGGGCAGGGGGCTGGATCGCCGCATTCAAGTTTGTTCAAATTCAGTCCCTGGGTTATTATTTTAACTTGGTTCAATATGAGGGGGGGAATCTCTTTAAAAATGTTCTTCACCAGAACAATCAATTTCATTTTTTTTTTTTTTTTTTGATATTTGGAATACAACATCTCTAGAGGGGTCAGATTCAAGTTTGTTCAAATGGAGTACCTGGGTTAATATTTGTGCTCCCTATTGGAGACCGAATTTTAACTTAGTGCAATATGAGGAGATTTCATTGAAAAATCGTCTTCAGATCCTGCATTCACGGTGCTTTCATACTTGGTATACAACATCTCAAGTGGGATCAAACGGAAGTTTCTTCAAATCGGGTCCCTGGGTCAATATTTGGTCTCTGTGTTTGTTCATTTTGAGTCTCTGGCTTAATATTTTGGAAGGGGCGGGTTAGGTTCAAGGTTGTCCATTAATGTTCAAATCCATTCCTTAGAGTTGTTCCATAAAGTTTGCCTTTCAGGCTGCAGTGGCACAACAACCCTTGGAAGTTTTTCAGTACTTGCCGACAGCTGACAGGATTGGAAGCAATCAGGAAGACCTATGCTAATAATCATCTGACATGTAACTCTAGTGGGTTATGAATAATTTCATAGCATTGTTCCTATGTAGTGTTGGTGAACCATGACTAACTGAATGTGGAGACCGAAAATACTTCTCTGAACCACTTTGTCAGGCAGGTGAGTAATTAAGGCCCCTTGGGGATGGGTGGGCGGGGCTTGTTTTGTTTTAAATCAGTAGTTGGTGTTTTGAAAATTAAAAAGCTTTATTGGGTAAAGGGTTAACACGTGTTATTAGAATACAACAGAGGTTCAGCCATAATAGCCTCATGAGATCCTGGGGCACTCCTAGCAGATCTGACTTCTCGTAATGATATTCTCAAGAATCCAAATAGATTCTCCCAAATTTAGAGGAATTATAAACCCTACACAGCTCCGATTTTGAAACAAAATTGATATATTGTTTCATGGGGGTGGGACACTATTTATCTTGCTTTATGGTTTATTAAGTCAGCAGATTTTGTCAAAAGGTAATGTGCGCTGATGCAGATTTAAGTTTTATTTTTGGATTTGGGTAGTTTTCAAAGAATGCTGTGAATTCTCATCCCTCCCAGCTTACTCATTAGGTAACAGAGAAGGAATTCTGTCCGAGGCAATACCAGTTTTTAAGGCCATTTGACACAGATTGGACATTTCTCTTCAAAAGAACAAATTCCCCATACTTTTGACTGGGCAGAAGGCAACAGTTGAATTCTATTGCTGAAATGATTCTTTCATGAAATAAACACTTGAAGCATTATACTGACATATTGCATTACTGTTGAATGCTCCAGATAAATAAAGAGGGTGATTTGAGGACTTTTTTGCACCTAAAAAATCATTTGACCATTGGTGTGTTTTGGTTGGGAATTCCACTTCCTTTCCTGTTAGATTTTCTCTCTTATCTGTTGCATGACCCAATGTTTAAAGATCAAAGAAAGGTTGTCTGAAGGGCTATACTTGACAAAAGATATTTGAATGCCACATTTAAAATGATGCGACCATATTTTTTTCGCCTAAACCTTATAATGGTCACCTATGTGGAAATATTAGAACTGTAATAAGTATATATGTTTGGCTGAAATTGAACAATTGCAGGAATTCGATTGCATAACACGTGTTTGGAGTAATGGTTGCGGAGAGAAATATTTCAATATATTGGATACTTTGGGGTTCCTTCTTACGCCATGCGTATTGTCATATTACAGGTACCTGTTTGGGACAAACTTAGATCTAACTTCACTAAGGGTACTGTATACCAAGCAACAACAGATGTTTTTTCATGATTGTTCCCCCCACACGGCACAAAGTTAAAATCTGCGCTTCTATACACATCCCGATTATTAACCTAATGACGTCATTTGGACAAACTTGAATTTCATCCCCGCAAGGCTTCTCTAAACCATATATCTACAGATATTGATTTGGAGTTTTGAAGAGTTTTAACCTTTTACTCAACGCAGACTCGAGACGATATCAAAATTTATTATTTTTAAATATTATTTTTTAATTCCTTTACACAAGTTGCAACACAACTATATCATGTGACCCCTCATTCGAACGAGTTCGACGAGCTCGTTCCAATGAGGGGACACATGATATGATTTTGTTGAACTTTGTTGAAAAATACTATTGTTTCAACAGCTGAATGTTCATATTAGGCGGGCGGTTGCGGCCGATTCGTTTGGTAAAGTGTTAAAGATTACTCCTCACATTGGACTAAGTTAAATTCCTGGCGCCAACCTGTCTGCCAGGGAGAGACCGTGTCTGAATATTTGCTTACCTGGTAACGTGTTAGTTACACTTAGAATAAATGCTTTATATCCAACACCAGAGCCACAAGACACTTTTACCAAACCATTAACCTGTTGAAACGGAGAGGCCGTTTTTGCCTGCATTGAAATGCGATACGTGAACATCTCATTAAATAGGGTGGCTGTTGAGTCAATACGTGGTGTAGGGCAATCATTACTTTCAATGTCACCCCCCCCCCCCCCCCCCAAGGCCGTAAGTTGATAATATTATTTAGTTTATCCCCAAATAAGGAGCATGGGATCCTCCAATTGCTGCCATTGAACTAACATGGAAGATCCCACCAGGGTTCAAAGGATTAACACATCATCCTCAATTAACTTGTCATGAATTTGTTTTGACATGTTATAAATACATGTCTTTTAATTACCTCCAGTTTTTCATGATTTATTTCCAAGCTCTTGTAATATTCTTTCCTCCACACTTCGAATTTTGACAGTGCAAATCATTACATCTTGCGATACTCTGGCAGCCCCACCATCGAGCTTCCATTCCATATACTTTCCGCTGTATATGGGTATTACTATAAAGAAATGCAGTTCAGCAGTCGGGTCTCACAATAATTATCTTGTTAAATATATGATTAGACAGCTGTCAACAGATAAGAAGCTTATGAAGGAATTCCAATCGGAAGGATTTGTCTGCTGTCAGTCCTATGCGTTGTCGTCAGTATTCTGCTTTTGTAGTGGGACATCAGTGGGTGTAAATTGGTTTCCACAGATACTGGGTCAGTGGACGAGTCTTTTTTCAATATTGCATTATAATAAAAGATAGGCCAACGTAAAATGTAGACGACGATATCGGCAAATTCGGGGATCGCGGTGGCTCAGTGGTAGACTGTTGGATTCCTATGCTAGGGGTCCCGAGTTCGATCCCCGTCCGGGATGACCCATGCTGTGTCCTTGCGCAAGGCACTTTATTCCGGTTGTGTACATGGGGGCACGATGACGCCGTGTACTAAGGCGTACTGCACGTCGATGGTGCGTTTTGCTTCCAGACTTTTCACCACCAATCGGAAAAGACTGGAACCAGCGTGGTTTAGGTTTAAAGTTTTAGTTCCCAAAGAGAATACAAGCAAAATGAATTGTGGAATTAATATGCCATCAGTCCATGTTAACTTAACATTATGTAAATCATAGAGGTCAGTCCAGTTTTTGTATACTGAAGTAGGGCTGCACGGTATTCAAAACTGAATACCGGTATCGGTATTCACAAAAATATCGCGGTATACTGGTATATCGAAAACTGCTCAGACATATGAACACAAGTATCACAATCGAGACTCGAGACATCACAGTTGGAACGAATTAGAATGCCTTGATGATGCGATTCGAAACACTTTTACCCAATGCAGACGATATCAAAATTTATTATTTTCAAAATTAGTTTATCAAATTTTCCCCAAATATTTCAAGAAAACTATATATCATGTGACCCCTCATTCGAGCGAGCTCAACGAGCTCGGTCCAATGAGGAGTCACATGATATGGATTTGTTGAAATTTTTTAAAAGTATTTTTTCAACTGCTGAATTTGTATATTACCAGGGCACAAGCAAGCGATTCCTTGGATAAAGGGATAATATTATTAATTCGTGCTTACAGTTAAAAATACTCAAGACATCTTGAATATTAAATTCTGGGTAAACAAATAATGACGATAAACCAATATTTGTTTGTAATTACTCCGGTATTCGATCGATATTGGTTTGAATACATATCGGTTGAACGATATACCGTGCAGCCCTATACTGACGACTGGTAGAAACTGGAAAGTTATATTGAAGATTATGTCAGTTTACCCCCCCCCCCCCCCACCCCCTCCCCGCTTTATAATAATAAAGTTGGATCTAATACTGACCTTCAACATCCGCGTAGTGAAGTCCTTAATAAGTATATCCTGCGAAAGGTTATTCAGGAACGTAGACAAATGACAAACATTTCGATCACTCTTCTCTGCCCTGTTTTTGTGAGTGACAACAAAATAGTCTTACACTCCTACGTACTTTCCGAACTTAGATCAGTACCTGCAATTCGTCCCCTCAGTTACAATGCGCCCTATTTGCGTACTGGCAGCCTACTGTCACATAAAACACATTGGGACTCGGGGGACGATTTTTTGACTGGCACATCGAACAAATTAAAAAAAAAAAAAAAACGGAAAAAATCGTTTGATCGAGAACCGTAATCAATTTGACTTCATCAGCCCTCCAGAGACACATCTGACGCAGAAATATATGGTTTCGATCAAATTAGGGGTCCTAACCTATATTGTTGAGATGGAAAATGAAACAAATAGTTATTCAAAAATTGTGTTTGCAAGTGTCTGCTTTTCATCTTAGTTAAATGTTAAAAAATGATGCATGAATGTCACCTCTGTATTGCAATACTGGTACTGTGGTAATTACTATTATACATTACCCATTATGGACCTCTTGTGGCGGCTTACACTGGCACTACAACTTACACACCGCACTCCAATCAAGCCACATCCGTACTAAAAGAGTGGTAGCATGTACTACACAGATCCAGGGAATTGAAACAATTCTGTTAGTAAAATATTTTTTTTAGTGAGAAACATTGTTGGGAAACATTAAGCTGGTAACTAACCCAGGCCAACTTCCTGTCAGAGCACTTGTTAGAACATCCATCGGCTGTACATACCGAAATTTATTAACTAAAACGGGGGAGGCGTTACCTGTTTTAAATATGTTAATTTATAAATATTTTATTGATTTATTATTTGTAATAGCCATTGGTGGAAATCCTCATAGCAGTCTAGCAACGCATTGTTACAATCCAGAGAATCAGTGTTACGGTGGAAAAGTATGTAAACGCGGTGTGTGTCAATGTGAGAAGTTCTACACAGGGCATAACTGTGAAAATGCGATAGGTGAGTTATTTATTACACGGCTTCTTTATGTAATCCCCATCTCCAGCAACACTAAACAATGCGGAAAATGAAAAATGGAAATCATTAACGGACTACTTTTAAATAGAAGCGAAATTTCACTGGAAATGTTCTACAAATCGTGCAATGGAATTACAACTGAAATCGCTAGCGATGGCGGAACATCGTCCCCAGTGTTACAATGTCTTCAATGTGCCAGTGGGCACATATGATACATGGGAAATCAGGCAACGAAACAATAACACGGGTTTCCTTCACAGAACAACACGCGCGTGTGATTGGGTTAAACGATTGGGCACTTGTGCCATCGCAGAAAGATAAAACTCGAGGTCTGTGGCCTCTCATTCTATCCTTTCGCGCTGGTACTCGTGCCATATCGAGTAGCCCATTGTGCTATAATTGAAGAGTATGTAAACTCGGTGTGTGTCAATGAGAGAAGTTTTGCAAAGGGGCCTTTTGTAATGATATTATAGGTGAGTTATGTATTATGATTTGTCTCATGATATCTCCTCTTTGCTGGATAATTTATAATGAATTCCGTTGATCATAGTGCAGTGAGAGGTATCGAAACGTTGTTTCTATTCAACAAAACACAAGTAAAATATCTACCCTTTGTAGGCCATTTTTTTATTTTTGTTTTTATTTATCTTTATTCATGTCTTGGTAAGGATACTTTTTTGAATGTGTTCACTGGTTATTGTTATGTTTCGAAAAGATATGTGGAAATCAAATCAGCGATTCTCCTTAGAGTGAACTGGAGTTTTGATGGTATGAATCAAGTATTGTTTGTCAAACAGGATCAAGCAGTTTGAGCTGACTTTTCGGTTAATCTTCTACCTAATGAATATGTTGTATATGCCCGCGTGATATACTACATTAGCAGTTGAACACATTTAATACCGTCAATGTTTGTGGAATACTTAATTATTATGTATTGGTGTCTTAACGACACATGAGGGGCTAAAGCTATATCGTGGGGATAAAGCGGTAGAACATAAAATGCATCAGAAAAGTGATTGATTAAAAACATAAAACAATTACAATGGAATGATAAAGACATGTGTAGTTTGAGCAGGAAGTACTGCCTGTTCTTAAGCTATCACTTTTCTTCGCTATTGATAACGATGTATTTCATTTTCAACCATTTTCTCGTACCGCATTCCCCCTGTGGGAAGGTACCGTCAGAATGACAGATCATGGTGCATTACATTTCCCGCGATGGGCACAAGTTACTTCCCCCTTTAGAGTTTGGTTATTGGAGAGGCATTTCTTTAAACATTTTTTTCCGATCCGAAATTTTGTGATAGATTTTTGGCTTTTTGTGGGACTTTATCTGAGTCTACTGTCAGTGATGTTTCGTCTTGGTGGGACGATTTTGAAAAGAACATTTAAATTTTCATTCAACATTAATCTAAATGTAAAACTCAAACATTTCGTGATCGTTTGAATCCTCCTTTTGGTTGAACAGTCCAGACACATAGGGCTGCACGATATTCAAAACTGAATACCGGTATCGGTATTCAAAAAAATATCGCGGTATACCGGTATATCGAAAACTGTTCAGATATATGAACACAAGTATCACAATCGAGACTCGAGGCATCACCGTTGGAACGAATTAGAATGCCTTGATGATGCGGTACGAAACACTTTTACCCAACGCAGACGATATCCAAATTTATTATTTTCAAAATTAGTTTATCAAATTTTCCCCAAAGATTCCAACAAAACTATATCATGTGACCCCTCATTGGAAGGAGATCAACGAGCTCGTTCCAATGAGGGGTCACATGATATGGTTTTGTTGAAATTTTTGAACATTATGTTTTCAAATGCTGAATTTGTATATTACGAGGGCACAAACAGACGATTCCTTGGATAAAGGAATAATATTATTCATTCGGGAATGCAGTTAAAAATACTCAAGTAATCTTGAAAATTAAATTCTAGATAAATAAATAATGACGATAAACCGATATTTTTTTAATTACTCCGGTATTCGATCGATATTGGTTTTAATACCGGTATATATCGGTTTATCGATATACCGTGCAGCTCTACGGTCACGGTTCGTGTACTGTGATAGTGAGGAGTTTTATTAAGGAATAATATTCCGAATGAGCTCGATGCACTTTTATACGTTCGATTATGTTGATAGTTTTAAAAGTCTGTCCAGATATTTTATCAATCGGAAGTTCATAGTGGCAAATCTAACTTTATTAAACCTTTAACTAACGAATCGGCTGCAACCACTCTTAATTTTCAAATTTAGCACTTGACAAATATATATTTTTCAAACAATTTTAACCGCATTCGTTATTTATTTATTTATTTATTTATTTATTGGTGTTTAAGGTCAGATATTTCTGCACAATGGCTAACCATGACCGTGACAGTTTTACGGGTGAAGGAAGCCGGAGTACCCGAAGAGAACCACCGAGCAACGGTGAGCAACTGTCAGCTCCCCAACATACCAACTCCACACAGGCAGGGTTAGCATTGGTTGAAGACATGTGCACAGTCGACGTACGGTACCTCTTAGTACACAGCGTCACCGTGCCCCCACGTGGGCAATGGGGGTGAAGTGTCTTTCCCAAGGACACAACGCGGTTGCCGCAGGTGGGATTCGAACCGGGGACCTCTCGGCTTGCAGCCTGCACCTCTACCAACTGATCCACCGCGCCCCCAACCGCATTCGTTCCATTGGGGGTCACATCATATGGTTTCGTTGATATGTTTTGTGTTTTTTTAATTGTTAAAAAAACAATAATTAAAATAATAAATGGTGAAATCCTGTGCTAGGGGGCGGGGTGTAAGGGGTTAAGGAATACATGTTGATTATTCTATTATTGAATATTCCACTGAAATTTCCCATTTCTTAATATTTTTCGGACTTATTTTTTGAGGAAATTATTGACGCTAAGGTCGCAGATGAATTCCTAGCTGGTCCACATCAATTGCCTTCTGCTAACGTCGAAGCCTCAGTTGTTGACATTACAGCGGATGAGCTTGAGAAGACTATCTCCGATCTTTCACGAAATAGGTCCCCAGGATCTATTCGGACGGCTTCAGAATTTTATGAACAAAAATGTTCGGCAACTCTAGCACCTTGGCTTCGAAGTTCTAAACTTGTTGTTTAGATGTTCATCGTTTAGCCTCTCCTCAGCAGTTGTATTCTATTACTTTATTGTCAAAAGATACCACACATACCGAACTTGTCACCAATTATCGTCCTATTAGCCCCTTTTATTGCGATTACACGGTCCTTTGAAAGGTTCTTACTAATCCCTTGAAGTATGTTAAGAGATCCATCGTTCAACCATGTGAGTCCGTTCTATTTTTTGATAATGTCCATTTGGTATGCAATATGTTTTACTATGCAGAGGCCAATTTGTATAGATCAGGCCGGGTTAGATATCAATACTTGGTTCAAACTTTAAAAACATTCGGGTTTGGAGATCGTATTCTCAAATGGATATATTGTGATATATCGTCTTGTGTAGTCGTGAATGCTTCCTTTTCTGACCTTTCTCTTTAATTAGGTCGGTGCATCAAGGTCGCAACTTATTTCCCTTGCTGTATGTCATATGCTATTCATGTACAGAAGGGCCCTGATATCAAGTATCAGGCTATTTTCAGGTCCCAATGCTATTTCAGTATATAGCGATGACAGCACTGGCAATGACTTCAGAAAGCTCGAGACAAGGATCCCCGTATTGGTGTCACCATTTCTGTCGTGCTTGTAGTTCCAAACTTAACCTTACTGAGACAAAATGTATGGTTTTGTTTTTTGTTTTTTGTTTTTTTTTGTTTTTTTTGTGGGGGGGGTGGGGGTGGGGTGGGGGTGACATACTCGATTCCAACATCTCTTTGGTATATCGTGGTCTTACAGTTTTGTAATTCTTGGTATTCCATTTCGAACGGCACTTACTCATTTACATTTATTATATTCTAAAATATTACAAAGACCTTGTTTTTTTAAGGGCACGACCTTCTATTTTTGGTAGAACGACTTTGGCGAATTCTTGCATGCTAGCAAGTTGGGATAGGTATGCGCAGTTATTCCAGTGGTCTTACACTGCCGCAGGTTACTGCAGCGTGCAACTTTCCAATTAAGTTGGGTCAGTAGGTGTGAAACCTTTGCTCGTTCTGCTATGCACCTACAAGAAATTGTAGGTTGACATGGCATTGTTAATGTATTGCAAAAACAAAAGAGCACTTACGCTCTCTCGATTTCCAGCACATTGTATTCCCCAATGTGAGGCAAAGAGGAAACCAATCGCCAAATATTGTATGTGTTGTTCCTTTCGCCAATTACATTTTACCATATCACGATTTCCAGCTCCTCTCAATCCCCAATGTGATGCAGAGAGGAAACCGTTCTCTAAATATTGGATGTGTTGTTACTTTCGCCAATTAGATTATTCTTCGTTTTATTTGTCTTCTAACTTAATACCACACACATCCTGGAAGCGCAGCTTTTATTCCTATTGTTGGCTTGTTTTTTTTCGGATATAGATAAGAAATCTATTGTTTTTGAGGGGATACCGAAATTATCTCATAAGTGATCGAGACAAATGTTTATTTTTCACGAGCTCTTGTGTGAGCGCAAGTAAGCATTTGTCTCTGTCACAAGTGAGATAATTTTCGGCATTTACTCAAAAACAGTAGATGTTTCTTTTATTATATGTTTTTAATAAGAATGTGATAATTCCTCTCGTTTCAGCCTTGAATTTATACATGAAAGTAAACAGCGCATATTGAATAATTAATACGCGGAAGTGATTTGATAGATACTCGGAACAGGTAGCGTCTTGCGATCTGATTCTGCTGGGGAGTTTCAAGTCCAATCCTGGTCTGAAAGTCTATAATATAAGTCTTTGGTTTGTTACAGCCTTCCTTTGAAAGGACGCACCAAACCCCCAAAATTCAATACAGACTTCCAGGCCATGTTTGAACTAGCGGGTTCCATGAATCAATTCAAGGTGAATACGTGTTGACTTTTTGCTGGAAATGATCGGTATCCACTTACAAACATTAGAATTACAGTTCGAACAAATCGATCATTTCCAGTGATAGTTTGACTCGTATTCTCCTGGGAGTTACGCTTTGAAAAGCCGCCATTTTGATTGATTGATACCGTGGAAGTAAAACAATATGTATCTTCACAGTGGGGAATGCGATTTCTGTTTTTCGCAATTACTTCGATAATTTATCGATTAGCGTATAATACAAATGTGTTACTCTCTTTGGTGTTTTTACTACTTTGTCCACTCGGCAGTATTATTCGCTTATAATTTGTCTATACTGTTACTTCAAGTCTTAAGGCGAAAAATCGTACTGTTGACTACGCTACGGTGTTGATTACGAAATGGTTTGTGTGGCCTGATCTTCAACGCACCTTCATTGACCATTTTTGCCGTGTTCAGTTCTGGAAGTTATTGCATGTGGTTCTTCTAATGGGCCTCAGCCCTGTTAAATTGGGTTTCTCTGCCATTGATAAGTGCCAGTTTTATCGTGTTTTCTCAGCTAGGGAAACTTATCGTTACTTATTCTGCCTACCCCTTGGTTCAGCATCAAATGGGATCTTGTTTTTCGCTGGACTACAGGTCTCGTAAAATGTGTCATATTGCCAAATGAAACCACTATTTTGTTTCCTGTCCTTTCTCTGGTGGTGACCCTTTCTCTGCTGCTTCATCCTAATGTCTAATCACTGACGCAGTGTCTGCTATCTGGTTTATGCGAATGGTTTACGTTTTCAACCCGAGGCCGCTACTACACCAGCATCATTAACCTATTGTCTTGGTCGCTTTCGTTGCCGCCTCCGGGTTAATTCTAAATGTCTCCCTCGAACTTTTATCCAATCGTGTTGGATTCCAACCTCTGTTTTCGTACCGATGATCGGGATCATGCGGTTTTTTCCCCCTTTGTTAGTTTGTCCCTTTCTTTGAGACATTTTAGTAAATGGAGTAGTGCTTGTCGGCTGTGGTAAAGATTTACTTTTGGTTTTGGTCATTTATGATAGCGGCGGACACCCTCTTCTTAGGACAATATACGTATAATTGCTTTTTTGTTCGGTCGTTTCTTTTATGTGGGAAGTGAAGCAGTGCTCGTTTACTATGATGCGCAAGCTCCATTTACTGGTAAAATAAGGCCCTAGCCCAACTGCTTGAGATGCTCGTCTTCTAGAATGTGTCAGCGTTTGTTTGCTGTAGTGAATAAACATTTGCTTTTTGTACTTGGTCCTTTATAACTGATGTTTGTGCCTAGACCCATTATCCAATGTTTGAGGTGGAAAACCATCACTTCGTGCGTACTTTGGATATAAACTGTTGCTTCCTTTATTCTGTCCTTTTTCCCGTGGGAACCCCGAGAACTCAAATTGTTCTCGTTTATTGTGGTAAACAGGTTCTTTTTCACAGATAAAATCGGACTCACTCACTAATATTTTCGATGCAGGATCTGTTAAAAGGTACCATTTTCGTTGTGGGTAGGACTAGACATTGTTTAGAACTATGTGACTTTAAACGACAATATATTATAATTAATTGTTTTCCTGAGCAAGATAACTGTAATTGTTTTTGTGTGAGTGTACTTGCTGCGTAATTCATGGAAATGGAGGGCAATGCCACTTATTCTTGGAATGCATAGCGTAATGGACAATCTTGGTATAAACGATTTGGTTTCCGTGAATTTATCCAGTGGTCGTGGACATTTTTGTTGGTTACTTATTAATTGACGCTCTGAGTGTTAGCCTTTGTTTCACTAGTACTTCTTGTCCTCACTTATTTTACTATGCAACGGCCTTGGACTATTTGTTTTATTGCTGGCGCATTTGTAACTATGAATAAATAAAAATGAGATAAAAGAAAACAACGCAAACAAACAGATCACGAAATAAACCTCGACTTATAAACTTAACATTAATAGTAGAGCTCGATTGCATGTGACGAGATGAATTACTGCATGACAAGACGACCACAAGAAAACCGTTTACCACATAATAGGTTGTGGTCGAGCCAATAGTAGTAGACTATAGGGTGATGTGGGTATTCGGAACCGTGAGGGAGTTTAATCAAACAATTACATCGAGTAGAAGATTACTCACGTCTGTGTAGTTACAGGCAACATTTCCCACTCGTGGATGAAGTATAATTTATTTGTGCATGCTGATATACGCTCGTAAGAAAGTGACATAAAATGAGCTACGGCACATTCACAGATGCTATATGTCTCTTATTTTTATTGCAGTAAAAGACTGTTCTGGTTGTCGGCAGGATTCTGGTAACTGTAACGAAAATGGATTTTGTGTATGTTATGGTGGATACACAGGGGAGAACTGCGATATATGTACGTATATGGGTTACACAATTTTGACTTCGTAGTACTGAATAATTCGCCAAGTATCAACTTGTCAACACCATATCGTTTTCATTGGTTAACCCTTTGAGACTTTAATTATCCTGACGTTCAAAAGTTACGGGGAATTCAGTTTCCTCAACGTTTTTCAAAATGCGACGTCAAACGTCGGAAAGTACAAATAACAAGATATTTTTCACATTAGTGATTATCTGGTTGAGGGCGAGATTATTTTTGGTGGTCTGAATTTGTTATTCAAATCTAGTTTTATTACAAGTTATTGGAGAGAGCCCACAGGCAATCTCCAATATGTGTAATAAAGCAGATTTATATCAACAACATATTATTTGTGTTTGACTCAATATGAAATATCATAAGCAAGGAAAGTGTTGTCTTTTGCTCTGGTGTACTCATTTTTGGAAAGCCCTGATATTGGCTTCTTGCACTCAACCAATTAAGAAGTCTTGACTGCAGGATTACATTATTATTCTGAGCTGCGATAACATTTGGCTCAACGGTTGTCACTGAACACTAATCGGCAGAAAATAGGAATTGGGGTTGAAACATTAAAGAAACGAAAAATAATAACAAAACAAATGACCACAAAGTATCAAGGCGCTGTTTGCTTTCGTACGTCATAAGACGTACAAAAATATCAACGCACTGTTTCAGTT
Organism: Pictodentalium vernedei; assembly: GCA_031216915.1. Lineage (NCBI taxonomy): Eukaryota > Metazoa > Mollusca > Scaphopoda > Dentaliida > Dentaliidae > Pictodentalium > Pictodentalium vernedei. The sequence continues at coordinate 15,012,197 of CM062288.1, read as the reverse complement.
CGTAGGTCATAAGACGTACAAACGTATCAACGCGCTGTTTGAGTTTGTACGTCATCAGACGTATACAAGTATCAAAGGGTTAAGGGAAACAGGATCGGAAGATTGCCACTCAGACACTACTAAAGTGGAGTATTAACCCTTTACCTAACAGGAAAAGCAGACGACACTTGCAAAAAAAATTCTTGAATAACTTATTTTTTTCATTTTTTATCTCAAAAACATAGGTTATGACCCCTCATTGGAACGAGCTCGACGAGCTCGTTCCAATGAGGGGTCATAACCTATGTTTTTGAGACAAAAAATGAAAAAAATAATGAAAATTAATTGGCGATTTTTGAGAATAGCGCTGGCCGGTTTTGGCCGTTACGTTGGGTAAAGGGTTAAGCCATAACGCAAAGAGGGTTGAATTCGTGGGAATGGAATTCACGACCCGTGTTGTTGGAGGCGCCAGTTGAAGGCAGAACAAAACCCAGTAAGGGTCGTTGATTCCTGTCCCTCCCCGTACACTAACCGAATTGTGTTCTGTTCTGAGTGAACGACTCTCATATTTTCTTAAACAAATGGCGCCTTCGTCGGTCTGTTCTACATTCTTGCTTGACATTATTTTTGTCGAATCATTTTAGTCACGTTATAACGCCACTCAGGTGTGTAACTATAAATCATATCTTACATGGCATTCTCGAACGTGGGTCGACCTCCAAATATGGTGTACCTAGCATATTTCGAATGTGTTGCATCGGGCAATGTTCAATTGGCTATTTGGTGTTTTTTTTAAGTGCACATACTTATGCACAGTGACTAATCGTGACCTTGACAGAACACGGAGAGAACCACCGAGCATCGACGAGGAACTGTCAGCTCCTCAACATACTAACCCTGTTCAAGCTCCGTTGAAGGAGGGATACAGCGGTTGAAGACATGTGCACCATCGACGTGCAGTACGCCTCAGTACACGGCGTCATCGTTCCCCCATGTAGGCAACCGGGATAATGTGCCTTACCCAAGGATACAACGCGGGTCGTCCCGGACGGGGATCGAACTCGGGATCTCTAGCATAAAAGTCCAACAGCCTCCCTTTGAGCCACTGCGCTCCTGGCAATGTTGAATACACACGGCGATTATGATAAAAAACAATAGGTAACTGTTCTGTTTTGTTATAATTTTTATTTTCTAGTGGAAGGCAAAGGGTTTAGTTTGACGACAAGTTTACACTGTTTAAAAGAACAGATGTTTTGTCAACTTTTTATATTGATACTCGAATGGCAGCCAAAGAAATAAATATTAGTGAAGTCGAGGAAAACATGAAAAAAGAAATGTAACTCCCAACATCAACAATTAAGTTGACTAATTAGAACTATTTAATATGAAAACAAGTGTTAACGTAAACAATACAAGTATGTAAAATTGTTACTGAAAATGAAAGTATTGTACTGTTCATTCATATGATTGTCTGATCACATCAAATTCAATTTCAGCTAAGGTTGTGACACGTGGGACTGATTTGTCGCCAGTACATGCATATTGGTTTATCAAAATGTTTATGGTGGAATTATTGATCGTGCCTCGTCGAAAGATGCTCCAATGTGATGCTGTATTTAAGTACTTTGCTACTAAATTGTCATTACGAGCGACTTTGGATGTCCAGCAGGCGACTGATGTGTGTCGTGCGGTGTAAGAAATTGACATATTTCGTGCGACAGTTGAGTGTGCCGCTTGTGTAAGGCTGTTTGTGTTGGTCGTGCTATTTGCAGGTGAAAAATTGGATAGGACACTGGATATATATCCCTGGTGATCACTATTCAGTGTAGGATAATTATTAATGGGGCTGGTGTTTTTTGTGACATGATATCTGAATAATTCGATTCGGTGGACTTTGATGTGTCTTGGAGCTGCGGTTGGTATGGCGCTCATCACCTGATAGGTGGCCGACCATTTTCGCATCTTTCACGATACTAAAGATAATGTGTATGCCCATCATTTCAGTTGTAAACCATTAATGCCCACGTTATGCACACTTTTTTCAAGTTGCTTCTGTGTCCTGGAAAGCACCACAAACAGACCACAATATAAAGTGGCGAATCATGCTTTGACACAACCGCAGGGCTTTTCTCACTGAATATTTTGTAAATCTATACAGGATGTATTACAGTGTTAGCTCTTTCAAACACTTTAGCATTCAAAAACCTTGTACTGAATGATTTTAGGCCGGTCCTATGTATTAGTTTGTCTTTCCTGGTCAACAACAATAAAATGTGTTCCAGCCTCATCCTCACCGAAATTTATACCCCCCCCCCCCCCCACACTTCAAGTCATATATCACCTGCGCGCCACGCATTCCACAGTGTGTTGCGAGAGTCAACCAGAGGCAAATGATAATAGTCTTTTGTGAATGAGGTCCTAAAACTTTTCTGGAATACAACATTTCAATTTCTCAGTTTGTTATTTCCTCGACTCCATGCGTTTTATTTCCTTTCCCCATTTATTTTAACGGTTATTTTTTTGGTTTTTTGGTTTTTGTTTTCTTTCATTGTTTTTTTTTTCTCCTTTGAATCTAAGAGGTCAATTATCAAGCATGTGTTGTTTCCACTTCTTTTAACCTTTTACCTAACCTGAAAAGCAGACGACACTTGCAAAAATAATTCTTGAATAACTAATTTTGTTCATTTTTTGTCTCAAAAACATTGGTTATGACCCCTCATTGGAACGATCTTGACGAGCTCGTTCCAACGAGGGGTCATAACCTATGTTTTTGAGACAAAAAATGAAAAAAATAATGAAAATTAATTGGCGATTTTTTAGAATAGCCCTGGCCGGTTTTGGCCGTTACGTTGGGTAAAGGGTTAAATAACGAATAGTACTTGAACAAAAAATCCCTCAAGGTTCTACCCTCAAATTTACAGGGTTTATTTTCTAACTGCTATTAAGTTATATATTTATTTAATGGTGGTTAACGTCCAAGTAGCAGTGAAGGTTATATCGTGGCGAGAAAAAAAACATGTTATTGTCAAGTATTAGGTAAAAACTATTAAATAAAAATAGAGAGTAATTACAAATAAAATATCAAAGACAGGTGTGATTTAACCTTTTACCCAACGTAACGGCCAAAACCGGCCAGCGCTATTCTCAAAAACGCCAATTAATTTTCATTCTTTTCTCATTTTTGTCTCAAAAACATAGGTTACGACCCCTCATTGGAACGAGTTCGTTTCAACGAGGGGTCATAACCTATGCTTTTGAGACAAAAAATAAAAGAAAAATAGTTAATTAAGATTTTTTTATGCAAGTGTCGTCTGCTTTTCATGTTAGATAAAGGGTTAAACAGTAATGAGTTATGGGACGTGAAATGAATAACTTATAAATCAGTCTGATGATTTGAGTCTTGAAGAGTCGAAATTGAAAGATTAAATCCAAATTGAAAAATTTATTAAAAAGGTTGGGGAGCTTTCAGAAATGAGGGAATTTTGTGCTGGTTCGTATGATAAAAGCAACACACTCAGGTCGCATACCACTCTTTAATGTGTTAATTGTGTTTGACCAATATGAATAACATCGTGTGGAAACTACGAGATTTTTCCACCATAGGTTCCTAGATGAGTGGTGATCAAATACTTGGTCGGCAGCGATGGAGCTTATTATTTGTCACTGCATCTCAATCCTCCTGTCACACAGATTTGAAGCTATCGATTTTTAACGAAATATGTTGGGCTGTCTTATTTCCAACTTCTAGGCGTAAAGCGACGCAAAATCCGAATTCAAAGCCCATTAAAAACTATTGTAGTCCGTGTAATTACTGACCTATTGTATGTTTCATGGGCGAAACTATGGAACGGAAGGTGAAGGATGAACTTGTCTGGTTTCTAGAATTGAACAATCTGTTTCTGTGCGTCCCGTGCGGTCTCAGAAGGAAGAGAAGTGCTGCCGATCATTTGGTTGAATTTGAAACTTCCACAGAAATCCTTTTTGCAAGGACAGATCATGCGGTCGCGATCACTTTTTGACAGGAAATGACTTATGATACACCATGAACGGAGGTTAAAATATATTTTCAGTATGGGGTTGAGGGGACGCATGCCAGCGTTTCATAGAAAGCTTTTTCAATGACCATTAATTGGAACTTTGTGTTGTTCTGAAATTTTTGATCCACACGAGCCGGAATTTGTGGTCCCTGGGGGTAGTATACTATCTGTATCTGTTGAACTGTTCACGATGAAAATTCACGGCATCATCGATGCAGTTATGAATATTCTAGACTCTTCATTGAATGGCGTTAACTTTTTATAATGTCTTATAGCAGCCAGAACATGAACGTCATCGACCGCAAACTTCACCTGTGTTTAAACAGATTTTAGAGATGGGCTACTTGAGATGGTTTCAGATTCCCCAAGTCAGTCTAAAACAAACTACGTTAAGATGTTGGAGATCGACAATAAACTTATTGCCTACGACGCAGAAAAAGAAGAAGCTATCAATAACTGCGGAATATCTCCGATTGGCCACTCTACCCAACCCCCCCCCCCCCTGACCTCCACGTCGATCGGACCAAACAGAGTTGAAGGGTATAAAGCTAACACCTGAGGCTGTGTTGGAAGCTCTGTATTCAATCGACGTATCCAAAGCCAGTGGCGACCCTGGCAAAGTCAGTCCTTACTTACTAAAAATATGCTCCTCCAGTTTATACATCCCACTAACTAGTCTGTTTCGGAAAATAGGAACTCTTTATTAACATCGTACTAAACAATGGAAAAATGGTAATGTAACACATGCCTTTAAGCAAGGCGACAATCGTTTGTTACAAAACTACAGACCTATTAGACTACTCAGCTGCCTGGACAAAGTCTTCGAAAAATGTATTTCTGAAAAAGTTTTAACATTCCTGAAAACGAACATGCTGCTCCCCCACTACAGTCTGGCTTTCTAGTATCTGACTCTACAGTACTATAACTCACTGGCATTTACAATGCATGCAGCTCAGCACTCGACGAGGATTAAGAAATAAGGGTGGCATTCTGTGACGTGAGTAAAACGTTTGGCAAAGTCTGGCATAAAGACCTTCTTTACAAACTTAAAAGCATTGGAATAACAGGTCGTCTCCTGGACTGGTTTGAATCCTACCTGCGTGAGAGGCAGCAGCGTGAGGTCCTAAACTCAGCGTCATCCCACTGGGCAGCAGTTACGGCAGGAGTCCTCTAGCATTCGCTTATCAGCCCTTTAATGTTCCTGATCTATATCATTGACATTGTAGACAATATTGCTAGTACAGTTAAAACTAGAAGTCCTGTCATGAAATGCGCACAAATAGCACGCTGATTTGCGCGTTAGTGTTCGCGTTAATCCCATGGTAAAGTTATCAAAATATGTACATATGGCCTGTGCACAAGCAATGTTTCAACCAATGGACCTCCGGGTAACCCGGAGGTCCATTGGCAGAAACATTGCATGTGTTTGCTATGAGTAACCAGGAGAACCTGCCGTGCTTTGGGTGTCATTCGATATGGCAATTGCGCGCAATTCCAACGCGCAATTAAGCCTAGACAAGCGCACTATTCGTGACAGGACTTCTAGTTTTAACTGTAGAATAAAACGTTTGGCAAAGTCTGGCATAAAGACCTTCTTTACAAACTTAAAAGCATTGGAATAACGGGTCGTCTCCTGGACTGGTTTAAATCCTACCTGCGTGAGAGGCAGCAGCGTGAGGTCCTAAACTCAGCGTCATCCCACTGGGCAGCAGTTACGGCAGGAGTCCTCTAGGATTCGCTTCTCGGCCGTTTAATGTTCCTGATCTATATCAATGGCATTGTAGACACTATTGCTAGTAGAATATGACTGTTTGCTAATGAGACCTCGTTGTACTTATTTGTTGAAGACCCAAATGCTGCTGCAGACCTTTATGCAAGACGATTCGAATTGTGGGCTAACAAGTGGCCTGTTAATTTTAATCCACAACAAACAGAAACATTACTAATCACAAGAAAAAAACAGCCAAATAAAGCATCTTACCTTGACAATGTGACCCACAGGAGTCAAGGAAGTCTCTCCACACAAACATATTGGATTAACATTCACTAACATAGGGACATGGTCAGTCCATCTTTCCGAAATCAAAGCAAAATGCTGCAAAAGTATTAATATTCTGAGGCGATTTAAGTATCGAATTGATCGGAAGACCCTCGAAACAATTTACTATGCGTTCGTATGTCCAGTCCTCGAATATGCAGATACCGCCTGGGATAACTGCATGGCAAGCGGAGCCAACGAGCTTGAAAAAATCCAAGTCGAAGCATTACGACTTGTGACAGGGGAGGGGGAGGCATAAAAAGCTAATTCAAAACCCACTTATACACTGGAATAGGGTGGGATAAACTCGAATCTAGAAGGAAAAACCACCGATTCAAACAATACTGCAAAATGGTTCATGGATTAGTTCCTGCTAACTCATCCAAAATAAATCCACATGCAACCTCAGGCTCCCAGCGTTACAACCTCCGACATCGTAATCTTACTATTCCTCTATGCCGAACGCAGCTACATTACACGTCATTCCTACCTTTTACGACTCGTCTATGGAATGACTTACCCATTTTCAATAAGAGAAAATAACTCATTGTCCAATTTCAAATCATTTCTCTATCGAAAAATACGCACTGTTCCCTCTTATTTCTGCCGAGACACTTCGCGCCAATCACAGAGCCTGCACAGTAGCCTGCCCCTCGGCTACACTGGATTAAACAACGATCTACTCAACAACTAACTGGATTCATTCTGAAGCAGCTGTGGCGAACGTGATCATTGCTTCTTCCATTTTATCTGATACGATACGAACACAAACTATTGGCACCTTACATCTCTACATTAATGCTGATATCTGGCAATACTGTAGTGAAGACTACAGCTCCGTAATCAACAAATCCATTTTCAACAAGATTCACAAATTTATATCTCCGATAATACCGGGACAGTCTGTGCAGCAAAAGTGGCTTTAAATAGCGATTACATTTTCCTTTTGTTGTCAGTAAATGGTGAGTCACAAATGGCGATTAGCGATTATTTTTTTATTTGCGATTGGCCAATGGCGATTAGCATTTGTCGATTAGCTAATGGCGAATGGCATTTAGCGATGAGCGAATGAAACAAAAGCGGTATGCATTTGATTATTGGCAACTGGCGACTCGTGTGATTGTCAATCGCCATTCGTCAATCGCTGGTAGATAACTGCCATTCGTTTGTGAGCTATTCGCCAATTCTTTCAGAGGCCCACGCGTGGGTCAAAACTTGGCAACATGTGAACAATGAAATCGTTTGCCCCCTTAGTTGATTCTTTTAAAATGGCTTGAAATATTTCGTTAATTGTACATAATCATGATATGACAAAACTACCTTTAAAGGGGATAAATTTATAACAATACAAATATTACAGTTTGATACCAAACACATTACGTTTGCCTCGCGACCCATATTAAGATTCTGAACTTAAGTATAAGACAAGGTTGGACTGAGAATGTGCCCTCCAAATTTTGTAAGTTGAATAATATGAATGTGTGAAGTTACTATGTCAGTTGAGGGCATTAATGGTAACGATATACAACCGTTCCAAAGGATCCTTGTTACATGACCGCCTGAACGATGCCCCGTTCCAAAATACCGAATATGTACCAAAAACTAAGCTATTAATAAGCGTGTATGTAAATATATGTGTATTTTCCGAAAAAAGAAAAATAAAATATAATTTTACCTCTGCCCCAATGCCCCATGGCGGGGATTGGTGGTGGTGTGGGGGGGGGGGGGGTGGTAAATGTTTTCCAAACCATGACTGCTTGTAAATTATCCAACAGAATGCAAACACCGGGCAAATGGGCATTAGAAATCAACGCAACATACAAATCACGTAAATTGCAAAATCGGAAATCGCCTTTAAACACACTTTTGCCCACATTGAACCTATCGATACATGAACCTTTTTGTTGTTATTGTAGCTAGACTGAGCTCAGGTCGTACCTCTTCACGTATAGGTCTCGAAGCACTATGATTTCCACAAATCCATGTCCCCACCCTACGCTGCACCCCCCCCCCCCCCCCACACACACACACACTTTCTATACTCAGCCATATAATTTTTACAATCTAAGAAACCATTTTCACGGTTGCTCGTAAGTACAATGCACATCACAGCGGATCAAGACGTTTTTAAAGTAGCACTAATTACCCACACAGTTAGTCGAAGCTAAAACTTAAAATCCGCAATAAAAATAATTAGTTTAGTACAGTCACTGGGAGTAACAAACAAAACGAACTTACATTGAGGCATTCAGTGTTGGACTGCGGCATAAATAGACTAGCAGTGGTAAGGGTGGGGGATTACGAGAGGATAATATCCGTGTAGTTTGGTGGGAGTCCTTCTTTCTGAAACATTTTTTTTAAAAAGACTGTCAAAAATCGTATTCTCAATAATTCAGAGACTGTTGTCTATGAACTTCCTCCAAATTATTACTTGAAGTGTTATTCTTGGAACCATAAATCCAAGTGATGTTAGCAATACATGTATTTATAAAGGAGCGTCTGCTCATTTTCAAGGGAGCACAAGTTGTCGATAGGAAAGCATTTCCACAGAACTCCAACAGTAAATACAGAGCTGCATCCCCTCCCCAGACCTGCACTTTTCTCTCCTCACCGTTTTTGAAATCCGTACGTTCCCTAAATCACACCTGCCTACCGGACCTTCAGTTGCCGTTCTAAAGCTTGGAAATCGTTTTTTTGTACCTTATTAATTTTGATTTCACTTCACATGGTGGTTGTGATATTTTATACTGAAAGTAATATGCTCAGCAATCGAAGGCCGAAATGATCAAGAGCAAAATTGTGTTGTGTTGCACGTCGGTGAACCTGATTGGTGATTAACGAACAGCGATTGACGTATCGGTTAGGGGTTTCCATATACGATGCACATTTAATCTCATCGCGATGATAAATGTACGTCCACCGTACATTTATTATTCATCCAATGGAAACTGGTAAATCCAGGTGCACCGCGTTTCCAAAAGTAGATACCCGTCCATCGCTCATTTTGAGTTAGCCAATAGGAATTGGTAGATGCAGGTGCATCCGGTTTCTAAAAATAGAAATACACGTCCAACGTACATTTTAATCTCATCGCGATGAAAAATGCACGTCCGACGTACATTTCCAGGTGCACCGCGTTTCTAAAAATAGATGCACGTCCATCGTACATTTTGAGTTAGCCAATAGGAATTAGTAGATGCAGGTGCACCCGGTTCCTAAAAATAGAAATACACCTCCAACATACATTTTAATCTTATCGCGATGTAAAATGCACGTCCGACGTACATTTCCAGGTGCACCGTGTTTCTAAAAATAGATGCACGTCCATCGTACATTTTGAGTTAGTCAATAGGAATTGGTAGATGCAGGTGCACCCGGTTCCTAAAAAAATAGAAATACACGTCCAACCTGCATTTTTCAACGCGATGAGGTTAAATGTACATCGGACGTGTAATTTGGCGATGCACCTGGAAATGTATGTTGGATGTGCATTTCTCATAGCGATGAGATTGAAATGTACGCCGGACGTGTAATTTTAGCGATGCACTTGGAATTTATCGTTGCAACGCTATTTTTGAATGTGGGTGCACCTGTAAAAATACAGGTGCATCGCTATTTTCGAATATCTCACGATGGGAAAATACATGTTGGACGAGTGAATGCACGCTGGACGTGGATTATTTTCCATGTGCATCGATATTTTTGTAGGTGCACCTACATTCGAAAATAGCGTTGCAACGCTAAAATACAGGTGCATCGCTAAAAAATGCACGTCGGACGTGTATTTTGGCTAACATGTATGTAAGACGTGTATTTTTTTCCAGGTGCATCGATATTTTTGTAGGTGCACCTACATTCGAAAATAGCGTTGCAACGCTAAAATACAGGTGCATCGCTAAAAAATGCACGTCGGACGTGTATTTTGGCTAAAATGTACGTTGGAAGTGTATTTTTTTCTAAAAACGCACGTTGGGCATGCATTTTTCATCGCGATGAGATTACAATGCACGTCGGACGTTTAATTTTATCGATGCACCTGGAATTTATCGTTGCAACGCTATTTTTGAATATAGGTGCACCTGCGAAAAATACAGGTGCATCGCTATTTTCTGTTTAGGAAAATCTCATCGCGATGGGAAATGCACCTCCGACGTTCGTTTATACATCGGATGTATAACATACAAGTTGGACGAGTGAACTGCACGCTGGACGTGGATTATTTTCCAGGTGCATCGATATTTTTGTTGGTGTACCTACATTCGAAAATAGCGTTGCAACGCTAAAATACAGGTGCATCGCTAAAAAATGCACGTCGGGCGCGTATTTTGGCAAAATTGTACGTTGGACGTGCATTTTTGCCTCAAATTGCACGTTGGACGTGCATTTTTCATCGCGATGAGATTGAAATACACGTCGGACGTGTATTTTTATCGATGCACCTGGATTTTATCGTTGCAACGCTCTTTTGGAATGTAGGTGCACCTACAAAAAAATACAGGTGCATCGCTATTTTTTTTATTTAGCGAAATCTCATCGCGATGAGAAATGCACGTCCGACGTGGAAATGCACGTCGGACGTACAAATTGCACGTTGGACGTGGATATTTCCAGGTGCATCGCTATTTTTTCCAGGTGCACCTACATTTAGAAATAGCGTTGCAACGATAAAATACAGGTGCATCGCCTAAAAATGCACGTTGGACGTGTATTTTAATCTCATCCCGATGAGAACAGACTTTTGACCCAAATGGTGCGCCATACATATTCTGGGGATGTGCGTCATGTTACCTTCGAAATGAAATTGTTTGATATGCATGAAGTTGCCTTGTTACAGTTAATGGGATTGGAACAAGGCAAAGACGCGTGAACACATTGTGAGAATTCTCTCATTTAATTTTGATCGCTGTTGTTATCAGTTCTGTGCATCGATGCAGCAGTCGTTAAGATGTATTCGTTAGACAGTTTGTTGGTGGCCTAATATGGTATAGCTGCATAACATTGCAGCGAAGCTCGAGTCCAATATGGAATTAGCTGACACCATCTATACCATATTAGACCACCAACAAACTGTGTAACTAATAATATTGGACATTGATGTTATGATTTATCTGGCTTTTTAAAACTTTTTTTTTTTCACATTTTAACCTCTGTGTCTCGGAGCATTACGTGTGCCACCTTATGCGTCACGGATGTCATTTTGTGATGTCATTCCCATGGCATGTGGTTCATTTCTTCTATGGTAGAAGCTTGTACTGAGGAGGGCATTTGGTCATTTAAATTATGCGTATGGCGTTTGGAATTACACTGAATGCGTGATAATTTGGTTGAATAATCATGTCGGTGTTAATGTATTCATATTGTGCATTGACGTTACGATTTCTCAGGCGCTTTTAAATCTTATTTTATTTTCACATTTTGCCTTCTGTGGAGTCATTTTTCCTTTTTCCGGACAGGGCAGTCGTTGGGTGATAACGTGTGATGTTGCGAAGTCGCCCAAAGGGGTTAATCAAGCTTGCTCTAAGAATTGCAGCTCGTATACGATTTTAGGGCCATGATAGTTTTCATAGACATTTCTATTTGGTAAATTAGACTCAGATTTATTAAGAGATTTATTCAAAGCTAAAATTCATGGAATCACAAAACGCTAACGACCTGAGTACGGGCGTACTTTGTGGACCCACATAGGAGTGGACGCCAGATGTTCTGTTAACAATTTTGGGCATAACATTGCAGGTCAATATTGTCAACAAGCAGTACAATTATAGGAATTGTTGATATATAGTATAATAACATTCTGCAGAACTTTCTGGGATGGTATTGTTCGAGCTGTCAAGAAATCATAACATGCACCTGGTGGAACATCACTAGATACCATCAAATATCAGGTGATGCTAGGATTGCAACTTACATATTCCACCGGGACATTCTGGCAGAATACTATTGACATGTAAAAATTTCATAGACTGCATGCCGACTGATCGACAATCAGAACGCCAGTAGGAGTCCACAGAATGGATACCGCCACGACAGGGGATTTCCCCTATAATTCCGTTGACTTATAGTCGCGTGATAAGGTATTGCGTCATTTTATAGGCTTGTTACACAGTTCATGGCTTTGCGTGCCGCTTTGCAGCTTATTGGTTCACCCATTCTGTTCTATTAATGTGCATATTTCTGGCATTGGACCCATCGAAATGGATATGCAATATACAAATCCACTTTGATGTTCATAAATCAACCTGGATAGATGTTCGTGGTTGAAGAGAATCTGGTTTGAACATATAAGGGTCGTGTATTTAGTGTTTTGCCCTCGTGTTTAATTTCAATATTTCTCACATCGGTTAGACCCTGAGGTTTGAATTCAGTTTGAACTGCAAGTATACCGATGCCAGATAACCCTCCTTTTTCTAACTACACCTCTATCGCTGTGAAGTGTCCCGGGTATACAAAAAGCATTGACTCCCATATCTGCTGGTCTATTAGTGTTCACTAAATTCATGCATGTACCTCCTTTGTACATTCAATCAGAATTGCTGCCCCATTTCTTAGATTTTTAACATGTTTAACAGTAACTGCTTTTTAAAGCTTTGTGTTAAAGCAAACGAGCAAGGCTAAAAATAATTGTTTTTCGATTGCTGGACAAAATGTCCTACCCCAAGTTGTTGGTACAGATCATTTTAATTTGGTGGAGGTCATTTTCAGCATATTGCTTTAGTCATTGTAAATTGACATATGGTGATTACTAAATGAGGAACTGATTTGTTAATCGCCATGGAATTTAACCATTTGAAAACGAGAGGCCGCTTTACCCGGCGAAGGACATGGTACGTCATAATAGCATTAAGTAGGATGCCTGCTAATTTAACGGTGGGTTAGACCAATCATTATTTTCAACATGAAGTCCCATGTCTGCATGTTGAAAATATCCAATGCTCTACCCCCCCCCCCCCCAATAACGAATATGGACTGTTCCAGTTGCAGTGTTTCAACTGACATGGAAGAGACTACCAGTGTGCAAAGGGTTAAGATTATACCGAATTAACAGTGATTTTTTTTTTTAACTCAGATTCTAAACTTGGATGAAATGAAGAAAGTCAAATTGATGAAGTATGATAAATAAAACAATAGAGCGAACACAGTAATGAAAAAATGAGATCAGCTTGTTAACTGTTTACCAAACGCAGACGATATCAAAATGTATTATTTTAAATATCATTTTTTTAATTTTTCAAAAAAATTCAACAAAACCATATCATGTGAACCCTCGTTGGAACGAGCTCGACGAGCTCGTTTCAACGAGGGGTCACATGATATGGTTTTGTCGATTTTTTTTTTTAAATAATATTTTTTTTCAAATGCTGAATTTGCATATTACGCAGGCGGATGCGGGCGATTCGTTGGGTAATGGGTTAAAGAATACCAGAATCTGAATAAATCTCGAATAAAGACAGAACCTTAAAATAATGTCGTCTGACAAGATTGCAATATGTACAGTGCAAAAGAATGGGGTCCTCTGTCAACGCCCGCTGACAAGGAACACATTCTGGTCGCTATTACCCTCTACAAAAAAAGAAATGTGTAAGTCTTGTATGACCAATATGGCATCGTGTCAGCATGGTGTGATCTTACCCACAAATGTTACTAGACGGATACCTCCAAGTAAGAGTAGTTCGGAAGCGATAGAGCTTGTTAATTGTTGCTTCACCCCATTCCACCTGCCACATAGATGTTATGTACTTACTGTTATGTGGTTTAAAAACACTGAAAAAATTGAAAAAAAATAGTAAAAGGCTTTGATCAAGCCTGTTTCGCTGCACTATCTGCCCCGGTGTTATCGGAGATACCTACATGTCCAGGTGACCAGCAAAACACGATACCATATTGGTCAAACATGTGTGTATTCAACTGCTCACGAAGTTTCAAAATTAGAGGATTCTTCACCCTGGGTTGAGTAAAGCTAGCAAAGAGACAAAAGAGTCGGAAAAAATAATCGACGTCCTTTCGGGTACATTTTCAATGTGTTCAAGTGCTAGTTGCAAAGCTTTAGCTGCAGTGGTGAAAATAACACTCTTAGTTGGTATTCTCATTGAGATGATATGATCACCAGTAAGAACGGCAGACGTTACTTTGTCACAATATTTAGATTTATCTGCATACATTATTGTATATACACCTTATTAAGACTTTATTGCGGCATGTGTTTGTATAAATTGCATAGAGTTTGCCTTCAAGTTTTTAAAAGAAGCAAGGCACAAAATGACTTTCGTTTTCCTTAGATGTCACGGAGCAATGTGTGACACACAGGTCTCTTTTTCTAAATCAGATTTATGCGTGGTGGACTACTTAGGGATTCAATACTAATTCCCAATAGAGAAATATGCTTCTGGTGTCTGTTGAAGAATTCTATTTGCAGTTCGAGGATCTGAGGCACAATGATAAGCGGGGCTTGATGTATCACCCAGTGCTTTGGAAGTATTTTGGAGAGAGAGAGTATAATTTTCCGGTTCTCAAGAGACGTCTCCTCTCCATCAACGAGCATCGATTCATCTCGTGATGTTCTAAAAGCCCCAAGGTTAATTATAATGCCACTATTACCTGTTGTATCAAGCGGTTTGAGGCACGACTGTCTCGCAGAACCGCAAACCACACAATTACTTTTGGTTTTCGATAATTTGAAACCGTTCCCTGAAGCATATCTTTTAATTCTCTTTAAACACACCTGAAGTTTGCACTCGATGACGTTCATATATTTCCTTGATGGCATATTAAAACGTTATCAACATATAATAAAGAGTCTACAATATTTTCAATTGAGTAAATTATGCTATTTAGTTAAAAAAAAGAGAAATACTACGCTGGGGGAACTCCCACCCCCCCCCCCCCCCGGTGGGGATCAGATAAAGTAGACTCAAAATGAACTTGGAATTGTCGATCCTTTAAAATATATTCTATAAAAAACGGCATACGCCCTCTTACCCCCCATATTAAACATAACTTTTAAAATCGCATCGTTCCAAATTCTATCATATGCTTTCTCCAGATCAAAGAACATTGCGACCACATGCTATTTTGTGGTGAAGGCATTACCTTTAAGTTTTCAAGTCTGTCCAAATGATCCACCTTTGCTTCTCTGACCCCTGAAACGTCATTGATCATCCTGTCCATGATGGATCGATAACTTGTCAATGTTAGAGGTCTGTAATTAAAAGAGTTATTCTGATCTTTATCCGGTGTGACAGGAATGATAGTCCGTAGGAACGTTAGTCCCCCTGGACTATTATTCCGCGGAATTATAGTCCTAGGTCTAACATTTCTAGGAATAGTAGTCCGGCGGACTACTATTCCTAGAAATGTTAGACCTAGGACTATAATTCCGCGGAATAATAGTCCAGAGGGACTAATTTTCCTACGGACTATCATTCCTGTCACACCGGCCTTGGAATTGAAATTATTATAGTATTTCGCCAGGAAGGTAGACACTGACAAGTCGCAAATATTTAATTGAAAATCGATAATAGAAGCCACCGTGATGAATGTGGCAGATGATTTAAAATCTGATAATGTATTTTATCTGGTCAAGTGGCAGTATCCCTTGCTTTATGCAAAGGGCTATTCAACTTGTCCATAGAGAAAGGCTCATAATAAACTTGTAACATGTCAGAGATAAATTTGATCTTATGTTTTTCCTGTTGCTTTCTATATTTAATGAATTAGGAATTACAATTTTCAGACCACGAATGTTTTGAAAGAGTTGCAGTTAATCTGTTTGATAATTCATTCTACGATGTAATTGGTGTCTTCTTGTTGTTGTGGCGTTGTACTCTGGATTTTGTTTCTCTAACTTTATTTTTTTAATCGTTTTCCAAATTTTATTGATGGATGCATTTTGCTTAGGGTTGGAAAAATAAGCTTTCCCAAAACATTTTTGATTTTGTTTTATAACTCATTTTGTGTTTGCGCAGTTTCTACTCACTTTATCCAAATTATTTGTACTTGGTGACTTACTAACTTCCCGTTCAGTATCTTGCGATCCATCATAGCGTATTTGCGATCTTTGTCAAATCATGGTTTTCTGAAAGGTGGTTGATGTGTCGATTCTTTAGGAATGGTTGCTTTGAAAATATCAAGCAGTAGCTCAGTACAATGTTCTAGTAGATCAGCATTTTCTTGACATATTTCGTGTGAAAGCCGATTGGAATAAATCACCGAGAAAGTGTCCCTGTTTGCCTTTTTTTAAAGTTCCACTAGGGCACCCTCTCGTCGTCCGCCCGAACACAAGTGGACAGTGGTCACTGCCGCATAAATCTTTTTTTCAACATTTCAAGCAAAATCATGGAAGGCTGAAGGATATGGAACTGTAAGATCGATAGAAGTGTAAGAACCAGCTGTGCGGCGTAAATAAATGGCCGAACCATCATTGAACAAGTAGAAGTCATATTTTGAACTAAACTCTTCTACTGTCTTCCCTTTAAGGTCTTATTTGCTGCAGTTGTTACACTGAAGAGGGTTGTGCACATTAAATTATCCCAACAAAATGTACGAGGTTGGACGTTTGTGATCAGTTGCTCAAGGTCATTCAACTGAAGGGTATTATTTGGTGAAATGTAAATAGAACATATTAATGTTACTACTCTTTTCTAAAGTTAGGCGTACTGATACAGCCTGTAAGTTCTGTCTGTAAAGAAACAATACTGTGGACAATGTCGTTTCTGACTAAGACAGACGTTCCATAAACAAGATTATTTTCATCATCCCAGGCATCATACGAAGTGTAACGCTTAAAACCTGAATGGTCTTGTGTCAGATTTATTTAGCTGTGTTTCCTGCAGACAACAGGCAACAGTTCATATTTTGCCTCAGAAGATCCAGTTCATTAAAATTCGCCCTAAAACCGCCACATGTCCATTGTAGTATATTGTGTTCAGTTGTATTGTCCATATTTGGATAGAGATTTAGAGAGTGGAAGTATTGACGAAATATCCCCGATAGATTTCTTCGGTGATTTATTTCTCGGGGACCTATAATGAGATGAGTTCGGACGTAGATATCGGGATGTTTCCTGATTATATTCATCTAGTGCCGTGTCTCCAAAGGCTTCAAACCTATTGTGGGAAACAGTGTATTGAAGGCCCGTAGTGTGTTCTTTGTCAAATGGTTTTGTTTCTTCCTCTTAGTCTGACTCTGCCTCACAAGTTCTTGTCGTGAATGGTGTTTCTGTGTATGTACTTTATTCTGGCCCCTCTGCTTTGATTTATTGTCTGTCTCTGTGTTTTGGCCTAATTTATGTATATCCGTTTGGTCATGTTTTTCTTTTGTTTTTGTGGGCTTTACTTTTGAGGCTTGAGCAGGTGACTGTGTTTGGGTTGATTCTGTCCACGTTTCGGTCCCATCGATGTCTTCGATTGTAATTCGACATTGTCACTTTCACGGTTCGTGGTTCCGGAAGCGCACGATTTTACTCCGTGATTATCCATGAATAATACGTTTTGGGTCCATAGACATGATCGTGGTGTTCCGTAATAAACCCTCCGTCTGCATCCGTTTCGGGCCTGTGAACATGGTCGTGGTGTTCTGGGATAAACCCTCGCGCTAACGTCGCCTAGTTTTTTTCATGGCACCATGTTCAAAATATTTGATTTGTTTTCGGTTAACAACCGTAAGTGACCGTTAAAAGACGTAAACAAGCGAACACAACCGTAGCATATCCATAGTCGATCCGGCATTAACCGTGGTCAGCAATGGTGTCCTGGTTGATCAATGAAAGCGTCGGATAGACTACGAATATCCTACGGTTGTGTTTCTGTGAGAGAACTTTGTCTAGTAGGCCAAGTATATATTATTGACTGGTCAAACCATGGGAGTCAGTGCATAACCGCGACATAACCGCAGATACAGTAGAAGAACCGCTCCAGAACCGTAGCATATCCGTAACATCGTAGCATGACAGTGCCTAAACGGGACAAATCCTAGGACAACCGTCGCATGTCCGGAGCCCTTCCGTTGATGCCGCAGCATAACTGTAGGAAACCCGTCACATAACCGTAAGAATTGTTGATGGATCCTTGGTACTCTCTTGTGACAACCTTAGTACATCCTTAGATTAAATTAGATTAGATTATTTTATTTAACGATATAGATAGAATATGATACAAAATAATAATCGTGGTAAATTATTAAATCCTGCTAAAGACATACATTTATAGAACAGAACAACATCACTATCTATATCGTAGGGAGATGACAAAGCCAGTTTGGCTGTCTACCCGCCATCTCCCAAAGATGTTAGCCAAGTTGTCAGCACTGCACGCAAGCCGTAAGTAAATAGTTATGTCTGAAACTGAATTATTATTACACCTGTTGGGTTTAATGTTTTCTGTTTTCACATCAGGGGCTCCGGACTTGGTGTGCCAGACAGTGTTTCTTTTACTAAGACAAGATAGCAGACACCTGATTTAGCTTTGCTATTGTTTCACGGATGCAATTTGAAATATAAAGGAAGTTTATTAGTTTAGAAATTTACGTAGAATCTTAATTATTTGCATACTTGTTAAACAATATGAAAAATTATGAAAGAACTGGTGCAATTAAACTTACAATCTTGACAATAAGGATCGCAACAGTCTACATTATTTGTATAAAGAGACAGGAATGTCTGTGTTAGAAATATTTTGAATATTTTTTTCTATTTCTATTATTTCTTATTTGTGGGTCCAGTTTATTCATAACACGGGGAACGCATGGATTGGAAGCCTTTCTAGTGCTCTAGTACTGGTTCTACTAATGTGTAGCAATTCTGATTGCCGTGTAGTTCTTTGTGAGGTGTGCCCTGATTGTGTAAATAAGGAATGGAATGACAAAGAAGTTCCCCCTTTTCCCAGTCGAATATGAAGAGGCAAGGTTGGAATGTGAACAGATCGTTAATTTTGTGTATTTTATATTTGGCAAACAGGGGATCAGTATGAGGAATATATTTTTAATTATTAATAATAAAAACTGATCGTTTCTGCATGATAACAATTTTTCTAATTGCTCGTGCGTTACCCCATATTTGAATTCCATATAATAGATGATTGTGGATAAGGTTAAAATACAGCGTTTTCCTAACCGTATAAGGCACGCATTTTTTTCATCTTGTTTGGAGCGTAATTTACCCGTCCTATTTCAGAGCACACTTGCGAGATGTGAGCACTGCGTGAAAGATTGTCGTCAATGTTAATGCCAAGGAATTTCAGTTATTTTTCTGTTTCAGTTTGTCCTACTCATTTTATATTTTTGTCATGTATCTGTATGTTCAGATTTTCTCTGCCTCTCGTATTACGAGTTGGGTCTATAAGGAGATTCTTAGTTTTACTTGCATTCAACACAAGCCGGTTAGCTGAGCACCAGTCGCTTAGTTTATTTAGTTCTTCATTTGAGAATATTGCTAAAGAACTTGCATTAGGGCCAGATGCGTAAACTGTTGTATCATCTGCAAAAGATAGCAGGTTTAACAATGTTGGACGACAGATATCGCTTATGTGCAATACGAATAATAAGGGACCGAGTACAGAGCCATGAGGAACTACACATGTTATTTCAGTCATTTCAGATTTATATTCACCATATTTTGTGTACTGGCTTTTGTTGGATAGGTAACTTCTGAACCAATCACTGCTAATCACCCTGAATCCATACGTTTTCAATTTACTTAACAGTATACTGTGATTTATCGTGTCAAAGGCATTTGAAAAATATATGAATACAGCTAATGTTACGTCTTTAGTCGATTTGTTATTTTCTATGCAAATATGTCTAAGAAACTGCATAACAGGATGTATGGTACTGTGTTGTTTTTCTAAAGCCATATTGATGTCGGTAGAAAATATCAAATGTGTTCAGATGGTTAACCACTCTATTTGCCATTAGTCTTTTTCTGAAATTTTAAAGAAGGCAGGTAAATTACTTATCGGTGTGTAATTATTAAATTTATTTTCGTTCCCGGTTTTGAATATTGGAATAATTTTGGCGATTTTCATTCTGTTTGGCACAACTACGCGGATAAACGATTGATTAGCAATATGGGGGATTATTTGGGCTAATATATTTATACTGTACTTCAAGAGATGTGTCGCAATACCATCACAGTCTTCAGAGTATTCTGACTTTCTACGTTAAACAATATGTATTACTTCATCAAAGGTAGCCGGTGCTACGAAAACATTATTTGGGTAAGGATGATGCAGGAAGTCTCTAAATAATTTATCTTTTTGTATTAGTTCTTCACTGGTGTGACTTCCAATGTTTGTTAAGATGTTATTGAATTCATATGGTATTTCGCTCGGATCATCTATAACGTGGTTATTATCTTTGACAAAAGTAGAAGGCATACTGGCAGTATGTTTCGCTTTATTTATTGTTTCATTTAATATCTTCCTGTTCCTCTCAGATTACTTTGTTTTCCATTTAATATTTTATTAAAGTACATTGCTTTACTTTGCTTTTAAATTCTGTTCAACATTTTATAGTATTTTTTTTTTTTTATAATTTCTTATATTTTGTTCCGTTGGGGATTTAAATTGTTTTATTGTAACGTTTTATCCTGGTATTTGATGATTCCATAAGGCCTTTGGATAACCATGACTGTCGTTTAATATATTCTTTCTTCAGTTGGACAATAACCAAAGGAAATGCCTTTTCAAAAGCAGTAGGATCTATATTCATAAAACTCTCATATGCTATATCTGGACAGCTTGTTTCGTGGATAAGTAAAACATCGCTTTGTGACAGAAGTGATCTGAAGGATGCCAAATTCGCAGCACTGAAATTGCGTTTAAAGGTCATTTTTGGTCTATCCTTTTCGGGGGGGGGGGAGTATTTTCTACATAAAATGTACCAAAAATGGTCAGAGACATCTGTGATAATTATTCCGGAGAGACAGTTAGAGGAAATATTATTTGAGAAAATATAATCTATTAAAGTTGCTGAATGACTAGTTATTCGAGTTGGCCTGGTGATACGAGGTATGAATCCCTGGCTGACCAGATCAACATAAGTTTTGGTTTCAGAATGAGAAAGTGTTTTAATAAGTCAATATTAAAGTCACCCAAAATATATGCTTCTTTATTTTTACGATTAATTTGATCTGTTATTTCGTTTAGTTTTACAAGGAAAAGATCGATCAATATCAGCTTTAGGATGAGTATTAGGTCTACATATAACCCCGACTAACTTTGTAGTATCATTTACTTTAATTTCGATAAATAGGGACTCGATTACATGAGGAATGAAGACAGACAAGTCATTTTGTATTGTAAACGCAAGACCCTCCTTCACATAGATACCAATTCCGCCTAGCCCATCATATCCTTCCGCTCATGTCTTATGGATGAATGGATGATAGCCTTCTAAATAAAAATATATATTCGAAGTGATTCGAAAAAAAATCGGTTAATCCTATAATGTTAAAATCATTTTCGGGGTCCTGCAGATTAGCCAGAAGTTAATTTAGGGAGTCCCAATGGGCACTTTGACTTGGGCAATTTAGATGAAACATTGAAAACTGCTCGGTTCGTTTGGTGTTTGATGAGTTAAAATCATTGGGGGAGTACTATTTACAGTCAAATTCTAAAGCCTCTAAATAGATAATCTTCTTCAGTGGTCATTTCGCAATTTCTGTCGTTGTAGACTTTTATTAGACCAAATTCTGGATACGTCTGCACCTCGCCTAATCCTATATTACCCGCCATTGTTAAAATAAAGAGGGACACCACCAAGTCCTAGTGATATTTCATACAGGGACATCGAAGAGAAGTATTTCGCATCCCGACTGTTAAAATTCCCATTACGTTCGGCTGTTTCCGTGTTCATAACACCTTTGATTTTGGAACCTTTACTCCAACTAGATACATTTAGAGAAGCAGCTCTGTACAGTGCTCAAGGCTGTATATAAACATTGCACTGAAAAGTAAACAAAAGTAATAACAAGAACGTATATACAAGTTTCATTCTTATTTGTAGTTAGGATTTCCAAGAGGGAACTGTGGAACGTAGTCGGGGAAACATTTAATTCACTGCAATAAGGGTGTATACAATACATATACACAATACCTGCAGGGCGTAACACCTTCAAATCGCGGTGAAACAGATCCTCCTTACGAGAGGCATACGCTACTTAACCAAAGTATGTGAAGACGTAATATCTGCCCCACCGCAACCCAGAGGTAATGCATGCACCACACACGCCAGGCGCGTGTATGAATAGTAACTATTTCAGGAGTTGATTACCGCGACCTACAAAGAAGGAGGAGTTGTTTACAGCAATGAACAGGCATTACTCCATATACATGGATTCCCACAGGAGACGGCTGCGAACTGTTGGATAAAGAGTTGAGGATTCGCTAGCCAACACCGCGTTGAAGTCTTATATATTAAAAATATGTATTGGTCCCCCACTACATCTTGGGATAAAGAATGGCAGTCGAAAATGATTCCTTCGGGCGATGAGTTATGGCGCCATATAAGTAATGAAGCTCTACTCCGAAACTAGAAACAAAGAAAAATAAATATTAATTACGTTTTCCTTGTCCGTCCGTATTTGTGTGTGGTTCTTCACGATTTTAAACTTAAAGGAAATGACAATTTATAATGTTTTTTTAATATTTTGACGACACCGAAAACAACACACCATCCACCCCAGACTAAACCCTCCATCACCCATATCGCACCTTAGCATTGTTCAGGAGTTAGATGCCATATCAGCATATAATATCATGGGACTGAATGATGAAAATCGTATCAGACGGCTGGCTTATATAGGTCACTAAACATGTTTTTTTTTATTATGTTCGGTGACGCAGATTGTTTCCATAGTCCATTGATTCAGTTATTGGTCGGGCATTTTTGACGCAACTTGATTTTTTTCCTTATCGTGAGACTGACACAGTTGTTTCAACAAACAAGTATGTCTCGTAGGATTTTAACGTCTTACTTTAAATTTATTCGGGTGGGCATGCATGAACATACCATAACAGATATTGACCCCATTTACCGAATATCTTATTAACGAAACATCATCATAATGTATGAAGAGTCTTCAAACTCATTTGCAAAACCAAGCCCACCACAGCCCAAAATATCTTCCATATGTCTCGACAAATCCATACAAACATGGTATTTGTTTACAAAAAGCTGTGTTAGATGAAGGGTTAAAGCTTTTGAATAAGCTAGGTCAGATATTAACATTATTCTTATCAATTCTTACTTAATACATGGAACTAACCAAGCTCTTTATGGTATTATCTGGATCTCGTTATGTACATATATATAGACAGAACGCGATGTGTGTTTGAATCCGTGGGTGTTTTACATAACGAGTTGGAATGGCGTTGTCATATTTCGCGAGAGCCGTAGGCTCGAGCAAAATATGATTACGCCATTCCAACGAGTTATGTAAAACACCCACCGATTCAAAAACACATCGCGTTCTGTATTTATTACACAACCCATGCATTAAAATTCATTTAAATAAACAAATTTTAATTCCGATGTCTAAACCCAAAGGTGACGAGTTTGTTTTGACTGAAGCTGTACTGATCAAATGGATCGATAAAAAATCAAAACAACTTTTTCGAAACCAGTTTTTGTTGAACTTTGTATCGCTGTTTCTCTTCGGCTGGCGCCTATTTACGCCTAACCATTTGGTGGTTATTACTGTCAGTAAAAATACAAGTAGAAATTTGTGCAGATTTGCAAAACAGCTGGGCGAAACATTTTTAAAAGACGTTCAAAGCCTTTCAAGATGTACGAAGATTTACCGAAATAAAGTTGACCAATTTGGATATAATGGGATCCACAATACGAGACGGCCACGGGACTGGGTTTATGTTCTGGTTGGAAATGATTGTTTTTTTTTTTAATTATCTGATATTTGGCTAACTAATTTTTTGTGAACCGACTTTATTTTGCTCTGGATGTTTTCATTTTCACACTATGCGATAGATGGTCGATGACTGTATAACGAAATTTGGAAACTTTTCGAAGCGTAACTAAACGGTGCGGTAAAAAAAAGTTCCGGCTTGTATATCACCCGTTGAATACAGAAACATTTATATCACAGCGGCGATTCCGTTGAATACAAGGGTTTAAAGTTTAATGGATGTGTAATACATTCCTAAACCTAAGAAGAATTGTGACAAGTTTTTTCGAGTTGCAAAAATGCGAAATTTAATTTCATTTTTAAAAAAGCTGTGTTAGGCGAAGGGTTAACGCATTTGAGTAAGCTTAGTCAGACATTTACATCATTCTTATCAATTCTTATTTTATACATGGAGCTAACCAAGCTTTTTTATGGCATTATCTAGGTCTTGTTATGTACATATATATGTACATATATATATATACCTAAACCATAACACAAATAAGATTATAACAATAACATGATTTTGAAGGGCATTACAGTGTATTAACGGCTCAACAGAAATGGTTAATAACCTTGAGCTTATTAACGGCCCTCGACTTCTCGAGGGCTATTAATAAGCTCAAGGCTGTTAACCATTTCTGTTGAGCCGTTGATACACTGTAATGCCCGACAAAGTCATGCTATTTCTATTATTGCCACTTTCGTACATCGGGTAGATTACAATTAAATTATATGGGAAATAAGATAATTAAATGAAGTTTGACATTTTAGAATTAAAAAAAAAACAGCGATACAATCGTCTGATTTGTTGACAAACAAACCTGGTAACATGACTATTGTCTGATCAGTCTACGGCGAAATTTGGGAAGTTAGATGAAGAAATATATCTTCGAAATGCGAACTTTAGGCAAGGAGTTTATTCAACAAAGATGTCATCACTTACTTTGTGTGTATCGCTTCCTATATTTGATACATTATCTATCCGTGACACAAAGGAAAACACTTGAAACAAACGTGTTAATTGTGTTTACAAATTAAAAAAAAATCCGAATTGAATTTCGATCCCAATGGAAATCTGGGAAAAATATTGTTGATCGGCTGAGATATGTGACGTCATTGTCTATATTTGGACGTGTCGGGCTGTTATTGACGTGTTGGGCTGTTATAGTCAATAACGGTCCAACACGTCACATGACTTGTACTTGTTGAGCATTACGAGGTTTCAACGCCCGGTAAAACATTGTTAATGTGCTAGGAACGCCCGCAAAAGTGGTAATAATATATAATAATATATACATGTTGTATATGTTAGATATATAACTAATCATGTTTCACACATTAAACGTTGTGCTGTGATTATCCTTTACAAATGCCTGAAATAAGATAATAAGGATCGTTGCTGATAATTCTTAACAGGAGATTACCCCATGTTGGCCAACAGACCATTGCTGGGGGAGGTGGGGGGGGGGGGGGGGGGGTGGTATTCACCCATTTAAGTGTCGACAGTATAAAGGTGTCAACAGTAGAAAATTAAGCAATACCTATAATTCAAGACTCAATAATGCAGCATAATTTATCGATTATTCAAGATTCATTAACCCACACGGCTGCAAATGACAGTTAATAAGGGAGTATAACGCATTGACCTACAGTACGTGGAGAGTGCACTATCACTAAATCACCCGCAGAGTGGAGATTCCACCCGAGCAATAATTGCAAATTTGTTGCAAAGCATAACCAGCACCAGCAAAGTTTCAGCCAATGGACCTCCGGGTTAAACCCGGAGGTCCATTGGCTGAAACATTGCTTGTGTTTCTGTCGATATGTACAACATTTGAACGTTACAGCTTGGGTGATAACCCCACTCCGCGGGTGATTTAGTTACAATCCACTCTCCGCGTACTGTATTGGGCCAACGAGACAGTGTTATTGGAGGAGAGTCAAAATATAAGGTTCGACAGTGGTATGTGAGTGTGACAAATACTTCCCTTGTTGTACATGTTATATACATGTTGTTTATATTATATATGAAACGAATGCACCACACAATATTACCTAAAATGTTGTGCTATGATTATTCCTTACATATACCTAATACAAAATAATAAGGATTGTTGCTAGTAATTCTTTATGGGACGTTAATTTGCTTTACATTTTTTTTTTATTACATATGTAACTAATGCACCACACAATATTACCTAAATGTTGTGCTATAATTATTCTTTACATATACCTAATATAAGATAATAATGATTATTGCTGATAATTCTTTATAGACTCTTAACCCATGTAAGCCAACAAACCATTACAGAGGGAGGGGCAGAAAAAAAGGTGTCAGCAAAATAACATTACAGCAATACCGATAATTCATGACTCCATAATGCAGCATAATTCAGCATTTCATCGCTCATTTACCCACGAAGCTGCAAATGACAATTAATTTCCAAGATCATCAAACACAATGACATTTATGATAAATTTTAAATGATTGTAGTACAACCATCGCGAATGAACATGCCCCACTAGGATTATCATAGACGGTTGACAATCTCAGTCAGGCATACGAGTGAGCGATGATTCCATTTCTGCATTTTTTTGTTATATAATATTCATGCAACTCTGCCAGCATAGTATATCAACTCTGTCATTAAGTGAGCATTAGCATGGATAACATACATTAATATACCTTACCAGATACAAGCCCCATTCCCACCCACATTCACCAATCAAATGTGAATAACCATTTTATATAAGAATCCGACCATGTACTGCACAACAACACCTACATGTTTATGCTATTAATATAATTTTATACATATGATTTACAAAATTGCAATTGTGCGGCACTAGCCCATTCAGACATTGAGAAACTATTGGGTAAAGGGGGGGGGGGGGGGGGAGGCATAAGACATTGGACCATTGTTGTTGGAGGAGGGTTACAATATAAGATACCAACAGTGATATGTGAGTGTGACAGATCATTTGTCCATGTTTTGTATGTCATATCCCACATTATTCTTTACATATACCTTATATAAAGTAATAAGGATTGTTGCTGATAATTCTTTATAGGACAATAACCCCTGTAAGCCAGCAAACCGTTACTGGGGAGGCTCGCAAATTTAAATTGTGGACAATACAGAGGTGCCAACAATAAACAATTGAAACTCACAGCAATACCCATAAGTCAAGCCTTTCTGTGATATTATCTATGTTTCATCTTCTCTCCAACAATCTTATCTCAAAATGCCAATAAAATCATGATCTGTGTATTAAAAGATCCGAGCACAGTGAAAGAGGTGGGACCCCAGAGACATCAAATATCCCACCGGTAAAATTAACCGCGTCCACCATTTGCTATTTTATATATTTTTCAACATTGGTGTTAGTCATGGTCTTGTTATTGTCTGGAGACATGCATTAAAAATGTTTAATCTAAACATCCAAAGCCTTAATCCTAAATTAGACAGAATTGAATATGAATCGTCCTCTGTGCGATTTTAGCCTTCACCGAGACCTGGCTACAAAGTTTAGATTTAACATCTGACATTATGATCCATAGCTTCCACGAACCCTTGCGGTTTAACTGTTTGTCGAGGGGAGGAGGGATTGCTGACTACGTAAAGGATGGTTTGTGATTTCGGCGTAGAACTGCTCTTGAGGCGAATAACATTGAGTGCCTCTGGGCTGACGTGTTCACTAATCACGCTAAATCGCTACTATTATGAGTATTTTACCGCCCACCCAGTAGAACTTCGGGTGTTTGGGATAATATTGCGGCCACTGTTGATAAAGCTAAAGATACTTCAATTTATGACCTAATTATTATTGGTGAATTTAACGACAATCAAAATGATTCCCCCAAGGGACACTTTCACGAACTAAGCAACTATTTTAATCTTCGACAGCTCGTGAGTGAGCCAACATGCTTTACCAAGTCATCTGCTACACCCATTGACCTATTTGGTGTTAGTAATATTGTTCGTGTACTGGGATGTGAAGTTCTAGAGCTACTTGTACCTGACATGACTCGCTATCATTGTCCAATATCTATTGAGATTGAATTCAAGAAAACACTGTATACAATCTTTGGCAGACGCATATGGTTGTAGGCAGAGGAAAATTGTGACGGTTTAAA
The DNA here is from genome assembly GCA_031216915.1 of Pictodentalium vernedei. NCBI lineage: Eukaryota > Metazoa > Mollusca > Scaphopoda > Dentaliida > Dentaliidae > Pictodentalium > Pictodentalium vernedei. Next base: position 14,984,109 of record CM062288.1, on the reverse strand, counting down.
CAATGCATACAACAATGTGGACTGGGAAAGCTTGTTTGATCATTCGTGCTCGGACACTATAGTGTCCAACTCCATCGATCAACTACTCGAAACGGCATCAAAATTTATCCCCAGCAAAGTCATAACCTCTAGGATTAATCAGCCCAAATGGAGGCATAACCAGATACGGTTACTAATTAGTCAGAGGACAAGATTATATCGCAGAGCAAAACGCCCTGGTCTACTACATGACTGGACGAAATATAAAACTAAACGTAATGAAGTCGTATCAGCTGTTAGGAAGGCCAAAGCTACGTACATATCCAAAGTACAATCAGAACTAAGTTGTCCAGAAACACCTTCGTCAGTGTGGTGAAAAATTTTGAAAACATTTATCAGTAAAAATGTATCGGGAATCCCGATTATGAGTCACTTGAACAAACTCCACTCAACCAATCTCGAAAAGGCAGAAGTGTTCAACGAATACTTCTGTTCCATCTCAACTTTGGATGACACTAGTGTGTTCTTGTCAGACTAGACTCACCCCTACCTGTCCTACAATCGTTTCACAGTATAATACTGCAAAACAGTGAAGTGTATGAAGCAATCAAGAGTATTAAAGTATCGAAGGTGTCCGATCCTAATCTTATAGGTCCCCGGCTTTTAAAAGAATGTAGAAGCTCACTATGTGAACCACTTACGACCCTTTTCAATAAGTTACTGGGTAATAGTTACCTTCCACAGTTATGGAAAAAAGCCAATGTGACACCAGTATTGAAAAAAAAATCCCTTTAATGTAGTTACCAACTACCACCTAATATCATTGCTGAGTTGTGCTGGTAAACTGTTTGAAAAGATTATGGCATTTCTTATGTGATAATAATATACCAAGTCATTTTCAGCTTACGCTTGGTCGTAAAGTCCTTGACAAGATATATTTCGCATTTCTCAGACCTCTCTTAGAATGCGCTGACTGTGTCTGGGATAACTGCTCAGCAACTCAGTCTGCTGATCTGGAGAAAATGCAAATAGCTGCAGCAAGAATAGTTACTGGTGCCACAGTGAGCTGCAATGAAAGCCTTCTATATTCAGAAACTCAATAGGATTTACTGGAGGAAAGGCGCCGAAAGCACAAGCTTATCCAGTTCTTCAAGATGTACCATAAACTAACACCTCCATATATCTCCAATAAGGTGCCACCAATTATATCATATGTTAACCCAAGCCACAAACTCCGATCTGCAATCAATCACCGTGTTCGGTTCTGTCACACTAATTTATATAAGACCTCGTTTATTCCGGAAGTTACCAATCAGTGGAAAAACTTACCCCCTCAGTAAGAGAATATTCCTCCCTTATAAATTTCAGGACGATTCTAAATAGCGCGAACCAACGACCACCAATATTATACACTGCGACCAAATCCCGTGCTGCCCGAACTATCATTGTCGGTTACGCTTGCACTGTAGTAATATCAACACCCACGTAAGTGGCAATGACCTAACGACATATCCAGTATGCCAGTGTGGTGATCTGGAGACTACTGAACATTTTCTACTGTACTGCCCAATCCATGACGATGTACGTGATTCTTCAATCAATGCATTGCCATTTATCATTGAACCCTCCACACTTATATTTGGGTCAGACCTATTGGATAATACTGAAAATTATCTCGTGTTCAAAGCTGAGCAGGACTGCTTCATGCAGATGGACGCTTCCAATGAATCGCAGTGCACTCATTTTCACATAAGCACATATCGGCACATAAAGCATGTGCCTTTGTGCTAGGTCACATTGTGTCACATTGTGCTTTTTCACATAAGCACATATGACAAAAAAGGGATTCCATAGCCACAGGTGTTTTCAAAAAAGGGTGCTAAATTGGGGTGCCTGGGGATATTGCCATTGGATATAGGCTTTTGTTATACACAAGGGAGATAACCCTGCATACAGATTATGGGAAATCAAGCAATCTGATTGGTTAGTTATATAAATGAAACAACAAGAGTACTTGGAATAGGGTCAGAACTAACAAGAATAGACCAGAAATTGCTAAATATAGCAATAATAAGGTAAACTGTTCCAGTTAATAGGCTCTTCTACACTACTGGAGTATACTCTAGAATAAAGGAACATGGCCAGATAAACGATAACTATTGCATAAATAGATAGAAGCACAGAATTCTGGGTAAATTTGTCCTATAGCACTCCGTGCTATTCTTAATAGGGGAAAAACGTCATGGGATAGGGATCCAAAAAGGGATTCTGGGATAATTCTAAGCCAGAACATTACTCCTGTTCAATCGAATGCACCCCCTTGTACCCCTTAGTACTATAGCACTACGTGCTAAGCCGATAAATTGGGGAAATAAAGTCAATTTCGGTGATTTCGGGTAAATTTTGGTGATTTGGGGAATTGTCGGGTTGTTTGTGGTAATCAGATTTACTCTGATTCAATCGAACATACCCACCGAACATACCCCTGTCTTGTTAGAAGCCATTGGTAACATAGCAATCACGTGCTACCATAGAAACCAAGATGGCGGCTTCTATAAAAAATGGACGACGGAAACACGTATCACCCTAACAACACGCGCTGCGCATGCGCACTAACACCACGTATCACTATGGAGATGACGTCACAAGATGGCCGCTCACGCGGGTTACCACGACAACACAACATGGCGCCACTAGGTCACGTGACATGACGTCATTTCCGAGGTCCTGCACCGAGGTCCTGCATCGAGGTCCTGCAACCTTTCCCTCAAACGTGCATGACATGCTACTGTGGCGTCTCATTGGAACGAGCTCGTTGAGCTGGCTCCAATGAGGGGTCATGGGCTGTCTCTTGGGGCCTGGGAACGGAAATATAATAAAATTTGAATGGGGATTTATGCGATTAACGCTGGGCGTTCTTGGCCATTATGTTGGGTAAGGGGCCAAGCAACTCGGTAACGTGTTAAATGTCGTTAATTTTTTAATATCTCTGAAATGCACGCGCGTTGGGAGCGGATCATGCGCGGGTTCTAGGTCGGTCAGTGGTGGTGGCACTGATGCCAGGCATTCGTATAGGCTGCGCAAGTAACATTAATTCAGGTTTCTTCTATTCTCTGTGCTCTCTTTACTCACGCTATTTCGCATGCTTAAACAATATTTTACATAGTGTTTGCAACTAATATTAAACTTCGTGAGTAAACTAATTCCCACAGAAGATGGCTTATATAATCTTATAGCTTTCTGCTGAATCCTTTCACACAACTTGTCCATGATTCCTTGCTATAATGCATACCACTATAAGTTATTACCTGTATGTATTGTATTACTTGCTGAATAAATAGTGTTTAAACTAAGAATACTAAACAAGTGTTAACATGTAGTGAATTAGTTATATAAACAATGGCAATGTTGGGATTTTATTAAAAGAAAAGACTGATTAAAAGGCCCCCAAATGATATCTGATGTGACATCAATTTATGGGGTTCCCGTTTGAAACGAGGCCGGTCCCACCATTCGTCTGCTCCCGAAGATGGGGGCCAAAGCAGTGAATTGTACAGTATCTCCAAACTGGAGACATCCTTAACCGTGGCACTGTCTGCCCTCAACTGCCAGGATTCCCCTTTACGGGGATTTCTGAACGTACCCCACGAGAGAACAAGGTGACTGCACGAATAATTTTGGTTCAGAGCTACTATAGGATGTTTCGCAGCACATCTGCTCAATTGAGCAGGTCTCCATCTATCCGCCACCCAAGCACCCGCCTAGTAGGGGATGGTCACCCTTTCATAGGCGCACACATACCATCTCTCACTCTCTGTAACATTTACCCTCACACGCACTCCTACAACCTGACAGATAGCAATCATGAGAAAACAGAAGCTAGTTCACGAAGAGGTAAACACCTTTCCACGAACAACCACAAAGCCTAATTACTTGTTTTGATATCGCTCAACGATTGTGTGTCATGCAAGCGTAACATAAGTATCAACGGAATTGTCTGTATGCGTGTGTAGGTCTTGTAGGTAAGGACGTGCACTTGGGCATTTGTGGGGGTATTAGAAGGGAAGAGAATACAGTTAAAACTAGAAGTCCTGTCACGAACTGTGCGCTTATCTAGGCTTAATTGCGCGTAGGAATTGCGCACAAATGCCATATCGAATGCCACCCGAAGCACGACAGGTTCTCCTTGATACCCATAGCAAACACAGGCAATGTTCCTGTCAATGGACTTCCGGGTTACCCGGAGGTCCATTAACTGAAACTTTGCTTGTGCACAGGTCGTATGGGCAGAATTTGATAGCCTTACCATCGTCATAACGCGTAGATTAACGTGCAAATCCACGTGCTATTTGTGCGCGTTTCAGGACATGACTTCTAGTTTAAACTGTAGCTCTTTTGACAGTTCGTGTTATCATCGTCAGATATTGTTCAATAACACACTATATTTACTTTCAGTCACAGGGTGTACATTTGCGGAGCAGACAGATTGTTTGAATCCATCGGGTGTTGCAATGCATCAAGCATTTACGATAGATGAGTGTGAAAGAATTTGTCACAACACGCACACGTCGAATGGAAACCCGAACAACTGTCGAGCATACCAGTACCGTTTCCGGCAGAATCCCGAATGCTTCATCTTCACTGCAAGCCATGTACAACAACTCAAACAGAAATATGGTTTGGCTGTATGTCAGCTTGGCGAAATACTAAATACCAAAGGATGTTATGGCGGTAATTTTTTACTTCTAATATCTTAATTATTTATTTATAGGTGCTTAACGCCACATCAGCAGCTAAGGCTATATCGTGGCGAAAAAACAGTGGAAAGTAAAAAGTAATTTTCATTTGAGAAGTAAGAAGGTTGAATAAAAATAGAAAATAACTACAATAGATCTGTCAAAGACCGGAATGATTTAAACAACAATGGGTGGAGAAGGGAAGTGAATAACTTATAAATCAACCTGAGGAACTGAAACTTAATGAGCACAGATTAAAAGAGTAAAACAATTTTAAAATTTATTAAAAAAGTTGATTTCCTTCAAGAACGACAGAACTTTATGAGGATTTGTACTGTAAAAAAAGGTTTCGAAGAGAGACAACATTAAAATACTGTCGTCTACTAAGATTAAAATCAGTACAATGTAAAAGAATGTGTTCCACTGACAACACCTGCTGGCAGGGAACACACTCTGGTCGCAAATTACCCTCTAACAAAAAGGAATGTGTAAGTCGTGTATGACCAATATGACATCGCGTCAAAACTACAAGATCCTTTCTACAAAGGTTACTGGATGGGTAGTGATCAGAAATAGTTGGTCGAAAGCGATGGAGCTTGTTATTAACTGCCCCATCCCATCCCGCCTGCCACATAGATTTGATGTAACTACTAATATGAAGCTTAAAATCACTGAAAGGGATGTTAAAATCAGTGAGAGGCTTTGTTAAAGCCTGTTTTGCTGCACTGTCTGCTTTGGTGTTACCAGCGATACCTACATGTCCGGGTAACTAGCAAAACACGATATCATATTGGTCAGACATGAGAGTCAACTTCTCACGAAGTTCCAAAATGAGAGGGTTCTTTAACTTGGGGTTGAGTAAAGCAAGTAAAGAGGAACGAGAGTCGGAGAAGATGACCGACTTTCTTTCCTGTGCATTCTCGATGTGCTCAAGTGCGAGTTGATTAGTGGAAGTGTATATAAAGTTGTGTGTCACCTGTTTCAAAATGAAATTAATGGACATGGGAGCGATATATAGGAAACACCATGTATGTTTGGCTGCTGGCCTCTGTCTGCCTGCCTGCCTGCCTGCCTGCCTGCGAGAAAGAGAAAGAGGGATGGAGGGAGGAAATGGGAAAGAGCAGAGAGGATAGGGGTTAGGGGAAGGGAGTGAGAGAGAGAGAGGGAGGGAAAGAGAGAGGGATGGATGGAAAGAAGGGAAGAGAGCAGAGAGGTTAGGGGAAGGGCGTGAGAGAGGGGGAGAGAGGGAGGGAGGGAGGGAGGGGTGGAGAACCAACATTATCTTTACCATCCCCAATTGAAATCTTACCTGTAATTAGCAGGAGAGGGTTCATAGGCGCTGTCACCTTATGATGCGTCCGTAGATTCCTAATATGATTTGTCTCCCATAAAACCTTTAAATTTGAGTAAATTAAACATTTCAGGATCCATATTTGACAAATCGTCCCCCGAGTTCCAATGTGTTCTATGTGCCAGTAGGCACATATAACACATTGGAACTCAGGGGACGAAATACCATGACGATTTTGACAACCTCAAAAAAACAAGTATATCGAGGATGGACTGGATAGAGAAGATGCAGTTAAAACAGCATATACATCACTTCAAAAGAGTGTCAGGGAAGCCATTAGAGCGAAATACATTGATAGCCTAGCGCACATTATAATTGTTTTTGCAACGCCTCAATACACAAGAACATTCTAGATACAGTCAAGCGTCTTCGTGAAGAAGAGGACTTTGAGTTTAAAGAATCCCAGAAATATGCCTTGAAAGATTTCTGTTCGACAACCTTATGACAAACTACTCATTCAGAGTAGATGATGGAGAAGAAGCAGACGCTTGGAGAAAAAAACATAAAAGGAGTGTTGGTATGAAAATAAACTCATTTCCATTTTGAACGTCGAAGAGTGAAGATGTCTGTGTCAACAATAGTGCTCAGATTCAAAGATGACTTAAACATACAGATCTTCAAGAATGAGGTTGGATTGAATCTTACTTCCCAAGAACTAGACCAAGTGAACCGTGTGGTAAATGGAGCCAAGAGAAAACATCTAGACATGGGTGCTGGTGGAAAGAAACAAAGATGTGTGGATGCTGGCCGACCATTAACCACCGAAGTTGCCACGACAACCAAGAGACTAAAGCCAGAAGAATTGACTGATGCTTCCACTACAAACAAGAATGAAGTTACTACTCAAACTACGAAGCAGTCTGAAAACAAGATAATGATACCAGTTCCCATGAAGAACGAAGTTAACTCTACAAATGAAGTTACTCCTCAAATTACGAATGAAGATTCAACGAGGGACCAAAACAATAAAGAAGTTACCACGAAGAAGCCTGAAGTTTCTACTGAAACTAAGAATGATGTTCAGGGGACTGAAGTTACTACTACAAAGCAGTTAAAAGACAAGAAAGAGGAATCCAAAAAGAAGAAATATGCCAAACAGGAAATTAAAGCAACAAAACAAAGGCAAGTTATCAGACAACAATGAGAGAACCTAGCCAGACAACGGGAAGAAGCTCCAACCTACACGAAAATGAGATGGTTAGCCATTGAGAGAAGACAGACAACTACAGACAAAAATGATGCCTTCAGAAATTGAATTGTGTACTCGAATAAAAATGAATGAAAAGTTATATACTGTTGTCTGTTGTTTATCTACTATCTCAAAAGAAGTACTCGGATATAGCATGACGTACCCGGATGTAAAGTTTCTACAACAAGTATCCTATAAAAGGTATCCTCCGATAATACAATGTCATGCATTCTCGATTACCGAGATGAGGCTAAGAGGGACAGTAAATTACATCTCATTGGGGGATTTGTTCATGGCCTCCATGACCTCTAACGAAACGAGGCTAATAGGGATAGTAAATTAGACCTCACTGAAAGCTTCTTCCCATAGCGCTTGTGGCCTTATACGACAACATATCGGTATGCAAAGCCATATGTTTTCAAAAAATGTGATTACATGGGATATGGCTGTTAAATAACGAGATGAGGCTAAGAGGAATAGTAAATTAGACCTCACTGAGGGATTTTCCCATGGCATTTATGGCCTCAATCGAAATAAGATTAAGAGTGATTGTAAATTAGACCTCATTGAGGGATTTTCTCATAGCTCACATGCCTCATACGACTAAAAAGGAATTCTCCAGAAGGTATCCACGATAGGTATCCTAAAATACTGCAATACCAGTCCATAGGTATCCTCAAATACCGAAGAAAGGCTATGATGGATAGTACATTAGACCTCATTGAGAAATGTTCCCATGGCCCTCAAGACCTCAGTCGAAATGAGGTTAAGAGGGATAGTAAATTAGACCTAACCGAGGGAATTTATCGTAGGCATCATGGCCTCATTCAACTAAAACAGGATTCCATAACCATAGATATTTCACAAAAATGGGATTCCATGCAACGTGACCACTGATGAGAATCGTATAGGACTCGCTGTAATAAGGTCAGATAACTTCGCACAATGATTACGGGGAATGAAGCAATCTGCATGGTTGGTTAGCGCAAGGAAAGTGAACTGATTGGGTGATCTAGATAAATGAAACAACAAGAGTACTCGGAATAGGGTCAGAACTAACCAGAACAGGCCAGAAAGCTAAATATAGTAAAAAATAAGCAAAGCTGTTCCACATGATATGCTTTTCTATCTACTCTACTGGAGTATGCTGGAGGACAAAGGAACATGGTCAGGTCGATGGAAACTATTGCATACATAGATAGAAGCAGAGAATTCTGAAAGAATTCAAACTAGTAAAACTTGTCGGGTTCATTTGGATAATTCTACGAATCGAGAAATTACTCCTGTTTAATCGAACATACCCTCCAAACATGCCCCTATTCTATAAGATGGTTTTAGGTAACATAGCAATCACGGGCTACCGTAGAAACCAAGATGGCGGCCTACAGTATACAAAATGACCGACGGAAACACGTTTCACCCTAACAACACGCGTTGCATATGCGCACTAACATCAGGCATCACTATGGGAGGACGTCACAAGATGGCCGCTCACGCGGGCTACCCTGACCACCAAACATGGCGCCACTGGGTCACGTGACATGACGCCACTTCATGTGTCCTACCCGGGGCCCTGCCAATGTGGGCCGGTTCATCGGACTCCTACTACACACTGGATTATTTTTCTTGATTTTTGCTGGACATATTCATAACTGCATATGGATCTATGCTCTGCATGTAAGACTGAAATGTTCTTATCACACTTGTGGAATGTTGGTGTTATTCATAAAACGGTTATGTGGAAGGTTTCTATCCTGTTAAAGCAAGCTACTATTTTTATTACCACCACAGCTTTTGTTCTCCATGTCTGCACTGTGCAGACAAAGAAACCTGTGTTTAACACTTTATGCTTCATGAACAGTGAGAACTCATCAACACTGCTGAGTGTGAATGTTCCTTACTCAACTGCAAATAATCACCTTGAAATAATGGTCATTGAATATAACCCATCTGAACATTGGAAACTCGAATTCTTATATTGGTCATATAATTATTCTAGACTGTAAACAAAATGAAAAAAAAAATAAAGCTTCTTCGGCCTGAGTTTTGTTTGCAGTACCTTTTTTGACACAAGGATAGAGTGTACAATATCTTCAGTGTTCTAGGAAGGAGATGCACCCTGAATTCTCCCAAGAAAAGGAGGTTAATACACATAATTTAACTTATATAAATACGGAGAAGCAGAATTCTGTCACTCCAGTAACACAACCTAATTTGGCCCTTTACAATGTAAGGTCAACAATTAGAAAGTCTGGTGACATCATGCATTTTATTGAGGATAACTAACTCCAGACGGTGGCCGTTACAGAAACCTGGTTACATTATGATAATAAGGACCAGCGACATTTTTCTGAGCTGGTACCGACCGGGTACAACACCGTATTATATTATTTATATATTTATTTATGGGTGTTTAAAGTCACATACATTTGCACAATGGCTAATCGTGACCGTGGCAGTTTTACGGGTGGAGGAAGCCGGAGTACCCGGAGAGAACCACCAAGCAACGACGCGAACAGCAGTCAGCTCTTTGACATCGTAACTCTGAACTCTGCATCGCGGTACAGGCAGGGTTAGATTTGTTGCAGACATGGTACCATCGAAGTCCAGTATGCCTTTGTACACATCATCATCGTGCCCCGTGTAGGCAATCGGGGTTAAGTGCCTTGCCCAAGGACACAACGCGGGAGCGCGAAGCAGCCGCTGAAATTGACACCCATCCAACTACGCGCTCGACGTTGGTTAACTCCGATGATCTGGCGAGAACCGGTTACCGCGATGCCACCGTTCCCCCGTACAACATCATACATGAAGCAGGTATCAGTAGGGGTGATAATATAACGCTTGTAACCCACTGTGGGCTAAATGTGAAAAACTCAAAATTCCCCAAGATGGAACCTAAATCTTTTTTGATTTTCTGGATTATTTAGTGTCGAGTGTTTGTATTCGATCTAGTCATAATAAACAGGCCTCCATCCTCGAAACTAAACCAGTTTACTGTAAACGTTTTTTTTTTATTTGAGGTTTCGGACTTCCTTTTGGAATATTCATCATATCGTTGCAATGTGCTCCTGGTTGATGATTTCAGTTTCCATGTGTAATGGAGTGATGATAGAGACGTATTTTTACAATTCCTAGATTTAATAAGTTGATTCGGATACACACAACATGTGAATGTACCAACACATATTAAGGGATATACCTTGCATTTGATCTTGCGCAGATCATGCGATGAATCACCTATTCTGGCCATTTTGCTGCTCTGGCTTCACGCAGGTTCACCAAACCACATCTCAAAAACCATACTCATGCCAGATGGGGAGTTTTAAGAAAACCAACATTGACAAGTTGAAAAGTGATATTGTGCCTTCTACATTCATGTCAGTTGACTCGTTTCAAGGTTCGGCCAACATCTTTCGTCAATACACCACCATGTTGTCTCAAAGTGTTGATACCATGCTCATTTGAAGGTGAAAACTTTCAAAGTTCATGAAAATGTCAAATGCTTTACAAATAAAATAAAAAAAAATAAGCAAAAACGTCGAAGATTGGAGAGGTTGTTCAACAAAACCAAATTAACAATTCACCGTGAAATGTACTGTAAACAAAAAGTAATCACAGATCGGCTTATCGAAGCCGCTAAAAGCTCATACTACAATGAGCGTATTGGTGTTTGTACCGACAGCAAGGCATTATTTTATGTTGCCAATGACGTCTTAGAAGTCGTAAGATAAATATTCTTTCTAAACATACATCAGTACTAGAATTGGCCATCGGCTTTGGGAGCTATTTTGTAAATAAAGTGGTGCTAATAGACAAGAGTTTTGAAAGTGAGGTTGTATCCATTCTGTTGATCTGTCTCAAAATTCAAATTTTGAACAAATCAGTCTACCTGGGGTGAAGAAGCTCATCTTTTCAAATCCCAATAAAACTAATGGGTTGTATCCCATTCGTACATCTCTGGTTGAAGCAGCAGTATATTATATATGTCCAGCTATTGCTAGCATCATTCAGACATCACTCCAATAAGGGCATGTACCACCAGACCTTAAATTAGCATTGATATCTCCACTTATCCAGAAATCTTCCCAAGATCCGGATATCTTGAAAAAACTATAGGCCAGTTGTTAATTATCTCTTGTGTAAAACGGTAGAAGCTAATCAACTACCGAATTACCTTCAAAGAAATAATCTTCTTGAACCATATCAATCGGGTTATCAGCTAAATCACAGTACAGAAGCCGCCCTTTTGAGAGTCTGTTATGACTTAATTTCTTCGTTAGGTCAACATATGGCAGTTGTCAGGGACTTCTTGGATCTCTCAGCAGCTTTTGATACGGTACGTCACTCACTGCTTATATCGATGTTACGTCAACTAGGAATAACAGGATCAGTTTTGGAATGGTTTTGTATCTTAAAGATATTTAATCCCTTGTGCGTGGTGTTCCACGGGGTCAGTTCTGGGTCCTATGCTAGTTGCGTTATATATTGCCTCATTTGGGTCAAATGCTGAAGGATGAAGGCATTCCATGCCATCTCTACGCCGACGATACTCAGGTGCATGTGTCTTTTAATGTACTTTGTGAGTCAAATTCTCTGAAATCAGTGGAGATGATGCAAACCTCTGTTAATAATGTTCGAAACTGGATGGCTAGTCAAAAGTTACAAATTACGGATGATAAGTCAGAAGTGTCGGTTGTATCTCGTACCGAATTTCCATCAGATTTTCAAAGTAACTCTATAAAAAAATGGCAACTCAAAACAAATAGTATCAGGTAGTTCTCACAACATTGGTGTAATATTTGATTCACGTCGTTCGATGGCAGCACGTATGGGTGCAATTTGAAAGCGTTGTTTTATTCACATTAGAAATCTTAGTCATCTTCGATGTTATTTGAATCGAAAATCTTTGGAAAAGCTTGTTGTTCACGCTTTTATTTCTGCATAATTGGATTTCTCTGATTCACTGTTTGTAGGTCTACCACAATCGCTCATCGCAAAGCTGCAAAATACAAACCACTGCCGCTCGTATTATAATGGGATTCAGACGCTATGATCACCTGACCTCTTTGCCCCACAAGTTATATTGTTTCCCTGTTCAACAACACATTACTATAAAAATTGTGGTGTTGGTCTTTATGTGTCTTAATGGATGGGCTCCAAAATATCTTCAAAACCATTTGCCTATTCAATCATAAACACGCAATTTCTGCTCATTCAAACAGCTCAGGCTTTTTGTTACTTCTTCCCGTTCCAACCTTGGTGAATACCGGGGCCTTTTTTGTAGGTGCACGACTCTGGAACTCTCTGCCAGTGCATATCCAGCTTTCAATAAGCTTAGACGACTTCAAAACAAAATAATTCAAATTCCATATCTTTCGAGAGGTCTTCAGTTTTCAGTACCTAATATGATCAGTTTTTGTTTACATCGGTCCGTTTAGTAGGGAGCTCAAATATGTATGTAGTTTTCAGGAAAGGCGTTTTAGAGTATAGCCTTGTCATTTTACGCTATATAAACCCTGCGTATTATTATTATATTATTAATGATTTATGTCTACAAAAGGATATATGCGTACATTACAGACAATTTTTTACAGAAAATAATAATAATAATAATAATAAATACAGTTTAGAGCCAATGAATCCACGTAAGTGCTCTCAGGCCTTACAAGTAAAATAAAGAAAAACATATGCTTGTGAAATCTCGTAATTTGGTTAAAATTAAATTAATTCAAAATGAACTGGTTCTGGGTATAAGCGAGACATTGACAAGACAACTTTGGCTCATGCATAGGAACAGACCGATCGAGCAAGTAATGCAGATTTCAGGAACGGGATTCTTGTCTAAATACAAGATAACCGAACCGACATCAGATAGACAAAGCGTATGCCTATACGCGGAAACAAATTTACGTACATTACTTACAAGACAGATATGGTTTGTGTCTTCAGACAGACAAGATGTACTATATCATTGACCAGACAGACATGAATTTGTATCAACAAAATGACAGAACATGCGTATAATCCTGGCAATTTAGACATGTCTATGGTTCTTGGCTTTATACAAATCATGCACATAATACAGACAATACATAAACCCTTTGCGACTACTCTACGTAATGTTACGTACGAAAATTGCCGCGCGTTACGACTACGGTACGTCAAATTACGGACTGAAATTGCCGTGCGTTGCGACTCGGTACGTAATATTACGCACTCCGACCTTTGAACCCGAGCGGCCGCTTTTTAGTCCAGGATAATGATACGTCATAATTTCATTAAGTAGGATAGATGCTAGGCGCATGTGTGTGGTAGGCTGCACGTTGCAAATATTACTTGGTCTACCACCAAATAATGAATCTGGACTCTCCCTGTTGCTGTTGAACTGATACGGAAAATACCACCAGGGGTCAAAGGGCTAAGGAATGCTTTTGGCGTCGCCAATGCCTTATTCTACTTGACATTAAAACGTCACAATAACTGTTGTCGGAAAGGGTTAAAGGCATGTGTGAACAAACAAACAAAACGTGAGTATATTATTACTGACCAGACATATAGTTTTTATGTATTAACGCCACAGACAAAACCGCGTTTATTACTGAAAAAACAGAAATTCGTTATGTCTGTAACCAGGCAAAACGACTCTGTTGCCAACAACGAACACACAACTTGTGTATGCAAACAGGTAACACGTGCATATATTGCTGTCAACAGAGATATCGTTTCATGAGTGCTAGACTGTTCTATGTCCCCTATGGGAAATAGAACATTCTAGCATTCAGTCGACGATCTGAATTGTGCCTACAAATCAACAGAACATGTATATCGTTGACAACACAGATATAGTTTATGGAAACAAAACAGGCAAAACACTTATATTGCTGACAACAAAGGTATGGGTTGTGTCTACAAACAGCCAAACATTTTTTTGGCCGGCAACACAGATATGTATTTTGCCAACAGGCAGGCAAAATGTGTATATGGATAACAGATCAGATATGGTTTGTGTCTACAGACAAATAAAGAACGCGCGCGTTTACGATCAGGCATTGCTCTGTCTACACACAGACAAAACCTGCGCATATTACTGACCAAACAGACATGGCTTACGTTTACAGAAAAAAAAAACAAACTAGCATTCATTACAGAGAACACGGCCATGGCTTGTGTCTACATACAGTTCAATATGCGTACATTACTGGCAACACAGACATGGCATGTTGACTCCATACACACAGACATGTCTTGTGGTTACATACAGGCACCCATTAAAAACAACACAGCCATTTCTTGTGGCCACATACTGACAAGCATACGTACATTACAAACATCACCTACATGATTTGAGGTTACATACAGGCAACCAAGCGCACATTAAAAACAACACAGACATGACATGTGGCTACATACAGACAAACATACGTACATTACAAACAACACATACCTGTCTTGTGGCTACATGCAAACAAACATACGTACATTACAAGCAACACAGACATGACTTGTGTTTACATACAGACAAAACATCCGTACATAACCAACACAGGCATGGCTAGTGTCTACACACTTACAGTGGTCATGATTAGCCATTGTGCAAAACTATGTGACCTTAAACACCAATAAATAAATAAATACACACTTATAAACACGAGTACATTACCGATTAGGCCCCCAGCAACACAGAAATGACTATGTACAGTAAGCGATGCGACATTATAAACAGCACAGACATGACTTGTGGTTGCATTCAGACAAGCATGTGCTCATTACAGACATCTCGGATATGACTTGTAGCTACATATAGACAAAACATACATGGTTTGTGTCTACATACAGACAAAACATGCGTATATTGCAAACAAAATCTGCATGCTTTGTGTCTGTAAACAGACAAATGTGCATGCATTGCAGGCAACACAGAAATGGTCGTTGCACACATAAAGACAAAACATGCGGATTTTTGACAACACGGGCATGGCTTATGTCTACATGCTGACAAAACATGTGCACATTACAAACTGGGCCTCCATGGTTTGTGTCTGCAAAAGACAAACATGCGGACTGCTGGCAACACAAGCATGACCTGTGGCAACATAGACACGGAACAAACGTGCATTACACTCAACTCAGGAATGTCGTATGTCTACATGCAGGCAAAACATGCGTACATTACTCGCAACACAAACATAACTAGTGTCTACATACAAACAAAACATGCGTACATTACAGACTACACATAAATGGCTTATGTCTACATACAGACAAAACATTCATCCATTACAGAATAACACAGTTATTCTTTGTGTTATTGGTTTGTGTCTACAGACGACAATTGTGCGTAGTATTGCCATCACAAGCATGGCTTGTGTATACATACAACCCATTCGTATTGATGAAAATGCATGGTTTGTGTGTACATACAGACAAAATATGCGTACATTACAGACAACACATACATGGCTTGTGCCAACATAGAAACAAAAACATTATTTATTTATTTATTTATTGGTGCTTAACGCCACATCGACAACAAAGGTCATATCGTGGCGAGAAAGTCATGAAAATGAGTTAAAAGGTAATGGTCAGGACTGCTTTTAAAAAGAAAAAAATTGTGATAGATGAACGATAATACAATGAAAATGTGAAAATGAATATTCATAATGAAAGAAGAACAACAAATATAATACAAATCAACCTATTGATACCAAATCATGATGGGAAGATTAAAAGACAAAGCTCTAAAACTTGCTAAAAAGGTTGATTTCTTTTAGAAAAGACAAAAGCTTGCGCGGACTGGTAGTGTAAAAAAGGTCTCTAAGAGACTCCACAGTGAAAAACCGCCGCCTAACGTGATCGAAATCTGTACAATCTAAAAGAATGTGTTCCACTGTCAGCCCCTGCTGACAAGGAACACATTCAGGTCGCAGAGTGCCCTCTAATAAGAAACTATGAGTGAGTCTGGTATGACCAATATGACATCGTGTAAGGATAACGTGATCTTTTCGACAAAGATGAGAAAGAGGATAATAATCAGACACAGTTGGTCGGAACCGGTGGAGCTTGTTATTGGTAGCTCCATCCCATTCCGACTGCCACAAAGACTGGATGTATTTAGAAATAAGTGGCTTGTAATCACTGTAAGGAATTGGAAAATCAGTGATTGGCTTACTCAGAGCCTTTTTCGCTGCACTGTCTGCCCTGGTGTTACCAGCAATACCAACGTGTCCAGGTAACCAGCAAAACACAATATCATATTGGTCAGACTTCATTACAGTAAGTCGTTCACGAAGTGACAAGATTAGAGGGTTCTTCAACCTGGGGTTGAGAAGAGCCTGTAAACAAGAAAGAGAATCGGAGAAGATAATGGACTTCCATTCCTCTTCAGCCTCAATCTCATCGAGCGCAAGGTCAATAGCTTTTACCTCAGCTGTAAAAATGGAACTCGTATCAGGTATCCTGGTTGAGGTGTTCTGATCACCACTAACGACAGCAGATGATACTCTATCATTATCCTTGGATCCATCTGTATAGAACATAGTGTATGCTATATAGTGAGACTTAATCTCGGCATACGCTTGCTTAAATTGCAAAGAATTTGTGTTTGCCTTTTTAGAAGAGGCCAGATCTAAAATAACCTTGGGTTTTGACAGACGCCAAGGGGGTATATTTGGTTTACGATTTTCTGCCACAGAATCTGGAGCAACACCAGTAGCCTCCATGTGGGTTTTGATTCTGAGTCCCAGTGGAGGAATCTGTTTTGGATTTTTATCAAAAAAAACTTTATTTAGAGGTTTAAAAACATAGCAGTAAGCAGGATTGGATGGATTTGCAGATAATTTTGAGACATATTGCAAAGAGAGTTTAATTCGACGCTTCTCAAGAGAAGGCTCGCCTGCTTCGATAAGAAGAGAATCTATAGGTGACGTACGAAACGCACCAAGGCTAATTCTGATACCACTATGATGGATGGCATCAAGAGGTTTCAGATAGGATTTCCTAGCCGAACCGTAAACCACACAACCACAATCCAACTTTGACCGTACAAGAGCTCTATACAGATGGAGCAGAGTTTTTTGGTCGGC
The DNA here is from genome assembly GCA_031216915.1 of Pictodentalium vernedei. Lineage (NCBI taxonomy): Eukaryota > Metazoa > Mollusca > Scaphopoda > Dentaliida > Dentaliidae > Pictodentalium > Pictodentalium vernedei. The sequence goes on along the minus strand of CM062288.1, from coordinate 14,966,769 downwards.
ACCCCAATCAGTGCTGCCAACAACTTTTAGCAGATTAAGTGCTTTCTTGTATTTAATTTTTAGTTGTTTGATGTGAGACCTAAAACTTAGTTTCTCATCAAACAACAAGCCAAGGAATTTCACTTCCTTTACAACTTTAAGTGGAGTTCCATCTAAAAATAACTCCGGATCCAGGTGGTGTTTCCGGAGTTTACAGAAATGAACACAATTTGTTTTACTTTTTGAAAACTTGAAACCATTTTCAGTAGCCCAGCGCTGAACCTTGTTTAAGGATAGCTGAAGTTTGCGCTCAATAGCAGGCATTTTCTTGCCACTGTAGCAGATGAGGAAATCATCTACATACAATGAAGAATCAACATTTGTTTCAATAGCTGTCACAATGCTGTTGATTTTTATTGAAAAAAGAGTAACAGATAGAATACTACCCTGAGGTACTCCCAATTCCTGGTCGTGAGGGTCAGATAATGTTGACCCAAGACGAACCTGGAAATTGCGGTCCTTTAAAAAATTTTCAATAAAAAGTGGCATTCTGCCTCTCAACCCCATGTTGAAGAGGTCTTTTAAAATCCCATACGTCCACGTAGTGTCATATGCCTTCTCCAGATCAAAGAACACGGCGACCACGTGTTCTTTTCTGGCAAAGGCATTTCTGATAAACGTTTCAAGGCGGACTAGATGATCAACCGTGCTTCTCTGGCCTCTGAAGCCACATTGAACATCTGCCAGCAGATTGTTCGATTCCAGAAACCAAACAAGCCGATCGTTGATCATTCTTTCCATGGTTTTGCAAAGGCAACTAGTGAGTGCTATTGGTCTATAGTTGCTTGGATTGCTGTGGTCCTTATCAGGCTTGGGAATAGGAATGATTGTTGCTTTGCGCCAGGAAGATGGAAACTGGCCAGTCACCCATATATCATTAAAAATAGAAAGTAAAAGCTTGAGCGATGAATTTGGCAAATGTTTTAAAATCTGATAATGTATTTCATCAGGACCAGTTGCTGTATCTTTTGCTTTACTCAATGACGCTAGTAGCTCATCAATAGAAAATGGTTCATTATAATTTTCACCATTATCAGATTGGAATTTTAGTTTTTGTTTCTCCTGTTGCTTTTTAACAGGGATAAATTGCGGAGTGCAATTTTCAGAAGAGGAATTTTTGGAAAAGGTAGAAGCTAGGGTGTTCGAAATATCTTTTTTAGATGTTATTTTATTATTATTATGTTCGAGGTGCTGTACTGTAGATTTTGATTCTTTACCTTTAATTTTCTTGATCATTTTCCAGACCTTTTTGATGGGGGTATTTTGATTCAATCTTGAAACATAATTTTGCCAGGACGTTTTCTTCTTTTGTTTGATGAGCCGTCGGGCTTGTGCTCGACCAATACGTAATTTATCTAAATTATTCGTCGTTGGTGACTTATTAAAATCCCGTTCAGCCTTTTTGCGTTGATGAATAGCCTGTTTGCAATCCGTGTCGAACCATGGTTTATGGAAACGTTTTGGATTTGCCGAGGTTTTAGGAATGACTTGGCTTGCAATGTCAATCAACTCTGTGGTGAAGTGTTCAATCTGGTCAGTACTGTCCTGAAAGTTCTCCCGTGTGAGGCGTTCAGAACAAAGCGATGAGAAAGTGTCCCAGTCAGCCTTTTTAAAGTTCCACTGGGGCACCCTCTCATCATCCGCCGGAACTACACTCTCCAACACAATCGGAAAGTGGTCACTCCCGCACAAGTCATCTTCTGCCCTCCATGAGAAATCAAGGAAGACAGAAGGGCATGCAATTGTTAAGTCAATTGAAGTGTAAGAACCAGATGCGGGATGCAAGTAAGTATCTGACCCATCATTGAACACGCACAAGTCATATTTTGTAATGAACTCTTCTATAGTTTTACCTTTTGCATCTTCTTGACTGCAGGAATTACCCCAAAGGGGGCTATGTGCATTAAAATCACCCAACAAAACGTACGGAGTTGGGAGCTGATGAATCAGATGTTCAAGATCCGTCAGCTTAAGTAGTTTACTTGGTGACACATAAATTGAACATAACGTGACTGTCTTGTCTAAGGTCAGGCGTATCGCTACAGCCTGTAAAGTTGATTGTAATGGTACAGAACTGTGAATAATGTCATTTCTGACCAAGACAGACGTTCCACGGATATGAAGGTCATTTTCATCAGCCCAAGCGTTATATAAATTGTAACCCTTAAGGACGGGATGAATATTTGTGACAGGTTTCTTCAGAAGTGTTTCCTGCAAGCAAAAAGCAGCAGGTTTATATTTTTGACTTAGAAGGCTCAGTTCATTAAAATTCGCTCTAAAACCTCGACAATTCCACTGTATTATACTGTGTTTACGTGTATTATCCATGCTTGGATGGCGACTTGGATGGTGGACGTATGGGCGAAATTGCCCCCGTGTTTTTTCTAGGTGACGTTTTTCTCGGAGACCTACCCTGAGAGGAGTTAAGGCGTAGTTGACTGGAGAAAGTGTCATCGATGCATTCATCGACTGACATTTCTTCAATCCCATCAAACATGTTGCTAGTGACAACATTTTTCAAAAATTTCGGTGTTCTTTCCGAATTAACTTTTTGTTGTTCTTTATCTTTTTTCTTCCTTTCTTTTTCTTGACTTCGTCTCTGATTCTGACTTAGGTTTTGTTGTTGTGGTCTATGGTTCTGATCTGGTTTTGATTTGTTCGGTATATTTCTCTGTTCTGGTTTAGTTTTGTTGTCCTTAGTTGAATCTGATTTTGGTGCCTCATTTATTTGTTTGCGCTGTGCTATTTTATCCGTTATTGTTGAAGTGTATGATGTGGTTTGGGTTGATTTTGGTTCGACCTTATTAGAGTGTTCTATAGTGAAGGCTTGCAATAAGGATGGAATGTTATTGTCAAGCCAAGTCCACGGTGTCTGACATTCTACAGATTTTGTTGGTAACTTTTGTGTTAATTTGGTAGCATATGATGGTGAAGATGCACTCATGCCAGGCATTGAAGCTACGATGTCTCTGGCCTCTTTGAAACTGACCTGCTTTTCACATTTGATTTTTTGAATTTGTTTCTCCCTTTTCCAAACAGGGCAATCTTTAGATGCAGCTACATGATTGCCCTGACAATTACAACATTTAATTGTGTTAGTGCAAGGGTCCTGATGTTCCTGACCACATTTAAAGCAAATTGTCTTCCCTCTACAACTGTTTTGACCATGACCAAATTTATGACAATTGAAGCAACGGAGTGGATTTGGTACGAACAAATCCACTCTGATGTTCATGTATCCGACCTTGATTGATTTTGGCGGTTGTGCAGATTCAAATGTAAATATATAAGTATTTGTTTTAATGAGATTTCCATCTTTTTTAATTTCAATTCTCTTTACATCTGTTACACCGTGTGGTTCTAACTCCTTTTTAATTTCCAAGATATCAATGCCTGACAATTCCCTCGTTCTGACAACGCCCTTGCTGGTATTAAGGCTTTTTAATTTCCAAGATATCAATGCCTGACAATTCCCTCGTTCTGACAACGTCCTTGCTGGTATTAAGGCTTTTGTGAGGGAAGACATTTATCTGCATATTGAAAAGTTTATCAGTTTTCAACAAATTCTTTGCCTGAGCTTCATTTTTACATTCCACCAACAACATTCCAGATCTTAACTTTTTCACATTTATAACATTGCCTGCTATTCCCTTTATCGACTTTTCTAAAGCGAAAGGATTGATATCAGTTGCAAGCTTTCCTTCTTCAGCAGAGCTGATCATTACAAATTTTGGCCATGTATTAATTTGTGGTACGATGTGTCCCAAGTCAGAATCAGAATCATCATCACTAAAAACGTAACCCCGTTTTTTAATTTTGTGTGGTATATTAGCCATAGTTAGTGTTGTAAATTGTTCACTGCCCCGGCTCCCACCCACCGCGGAGTCCAACAAGGGGTAGGGTTACTGCCATGCAGTGAACCCACCGGGTTGCCGGTATTCCCACATACCTGGTATGGGGCAGTATACTCAGCCAGTGTTGATACCGAAGTATGCCACTGGCTGATTGGCCCGTGTGTGGAAGTGCCAGGTCTTCAGATGGCGGCCATCCAATCAATCACTGTATAAAACACCGTAATAAAAGGTTGCCATGCATAACCGAAACAGACAGTGCAGCAAAACTAAGTGGCTATTAAAATATAAAGTGTTTAAAAACAGTACACAATGGCAATTATGTTATGTGAATAAAAGAAATGATTGAATGAATGGTCACCAAATGCCCCTCGACGTGACACTCAGTACTTTTTGGGGTGGGGGCTCCCGATTGGCCAGAACGGACCATCCGACCATCCTTCTACTCCCGAAATTGGGGCCAAAGCAGTGTGTTGAACAAGATTATCTCCGAAATGGAGACCAGGGCTCCATCACGGAGACTGCCCTAACCGGGGCCACAAGTCCTCAACTGCCAGGATTCCTTCTTCCGGAGCCTTCGGAATGCACCTCACGGGAGAACAAGGTGCCTGCCAGATGGTATTAGCAGGATTGATCATTTTGGTCCGGGGCTGCGTATTTATGTATTTCGCAGCGAACCAACTCAATTGAGCAAACCTGCCAATTAGAAATTAGCAAACCTGCCCAATTGAGCAGGCCGTCCTCTATCCGCCACCTGAGGACCCGCCTAGTAGGGGATGATCAAACCCCCCTAGGAACAAAAACATTACAGACAACACAGGCATGGCTTGTGTCCACATACAGACAAAACATGCGTGAATGCCATAAACACAGACATGATTTAGGTCTACAGCCAGACAAAACATGCGTATATTACAGACAACGCATGCATGGCTTGTGTTTGCATACAAACAAAACACGCGAACATCACAGGCAATGCAGACATGGCTTGTGTCTGCATTTAGACAAAACATGCGTGTGTTACCGACAATACAGCTACTACTTGTAACAGCATGCAGACTAACGTACGCATTGCTGACAACGCAAACATGGTTTGTGTACACATACAGACAAAAAGTGTGAGTACATTACAGACAACACAAGCATGACGTGTGGCTACAAACAGACAAAACATGTGTACATTACATAAAACACATACATGGTTTGAGTCTGCATACTGACAAAAACATGCGTACATTACAGACAACACATGCGTGGCTTGTGTATACATACAGACAGACCACTCGTATTGCTGACAATAATGCAATGTTAACGTATAAATCCACCGCGGTGCTCTCTGACTTACATTATTACCCCGTATCATAGGTGTTCTCACCCTTTATTCATTCTATGACATACTCAGCTCAACTCAACGGAGCATATTGCCGGTGCTCCATAGACGGGCACACAAGGCAAGCACCTCAACAGGCCCCTATTTTACACCTAGGCACGGTGAGGATTGCGTAGTACTGGTGAACATTCCCAACGTCCATAGCTGGCTTGTGATGCAACGTCGCAGAATCACACCTTCAAACTTCGCCGATCGCACATCAGCCACTACTACGGGAAGCACCCGAAACAATCGCCGAATGGTCACCCATCCAAGGATTAACCGGGCTCGACGTTGCTTAACTTCGGTGATCTTACGAGAACCGGTCTCGCTTCGCCAGAACTCCCCAAGCAACCCAGGTATTCCTGCACACAGTCTGAACATGAGTACATTACATCCAACACGGACATGAGTTGTGGCTACATGGAGACAAAAAAATGCGTGGATTACAGACAGAAAAGACATGACTTGCGTCTACATACACACACAAAGATTCGTACATTACTGGCAACACAGGCATGGATTGTGTCCGTCCGCATACAGACAAAATAAACGTACATTACATACAACACAGATATGCCCTCCATTTACAGATAGACAAACATGAGCATTCCTGGCACAACAGGCGTTGCTTGTGTATACACACAGATAAAGCATGCGTATTACCGACAACACAGGCATAGCTTATGTCTACATATAAACCTAGACTACATTACAGACAGCACATATATGGTTTATGATTCTACATATTGACAAAGCATACGTACTTTACATACAACGCCATCATGCCTTTTGTCTACATACAGACAGACATATGTATTATCGAAGACACATGTTTGTCTTCTGTAAACATACAGGCAAAATATTACAGACAACACCGGCATGGCTTATGTTTACGTACTGACAAAACATGTGTGTATTACAGACAACACAGATATGGATCGCGTCTACATACAGAAAAGTTATGCGTGCATTACATGCGATACAGACATGGCTTGTATCTGCATACAGTAAAAAAAGCATTTGTAATGCTGAAAACACATGCATGGGTTGTGCATACCAACAGAGGGAACATGCGTTTTGTTGACAATATAGACATGGCTCCAGTCTAAATATAGGCAAAACATGCGCACATTATAGACCGCACAAACATGGCTTGTGTCTACATTCAATAAAAACATGCGTACATTACAAAAAATACAGACATGGCACGCGTCTACAAACAGAAAAAAAGATGTGTACAATTCTGACCACGCAAAGATGGCATGTGTCTGCTTACAGATAAATGTGCGTCTTGCTGACAACGCAGACATGACTATGTGTCTACACACGTGTGTATATTACTGACAACACATACATTGCTAATGTGTACAGACAATACATGCGTATAAATCACAAGCCAGTCATTGCTTATGTCTACAAATAAAACGCGAGTATATTACTGAGAAGACAAACGTGCATGTGTAATTACGAGACAGATATGGCTTATGGCAACTGAATAAACAAGTGTATATTACTGACAGCACAAACATGGCTTGTGTATACAAAATGACAAATGCATTAATTTACTGATGATGAAAGTCGCATCAGCAGCTAAGGCTATATCGTGGCCAGAGGACAATGGGAAGCACGTCCTTCTCAATTATAATGTAAAATGATTGTACTTGAATAGGAAATAATTACAATAGAGATATTAAAGATGGTAGTAATTTGTACAGTAATGAGTGATGACACATGAAAAGTAAATACCTTATAGATCAACCTGATGATTTGAGACTTGTAAAGTCTAGTTTAAAGGGATATCGATTTCAAAATTCATTAAAAGGGTTAATTACCTTTAGATATGACACAGTTTGAGCGGCATCCTATAATAAAATAGATATCTTACAGGACCTACAGTGAAATATTACCCTCTGATATGATTAAACAAATGTTCAATGTAACATAAGGTATTCCACTGTCATAATGTCTTGGACAGGAATACACTCTGCTCGCATGTTATTCCCTAAGAAAAAGGAATGTGTACGTATTGTTTGTAAGATCGCCCTGACATCGCAATGGAATTACATGCTCCTTTCTGGAAAGTTTACAAGATACGTCATGATCGAAAACACCTGGTCGGAAGCGATGGAGCATGTTATTTGATGCTTCGCTCCATTTATCCTACCACACACGCTTGTGATCAGAAAATGGTATCTTGAAATCAGTGACAGGCTTATTTCAACTATCTTTTGCTGCCCTGTCTGCCCTGGTGTTCCAGGGGATACAAACGATACCAACTTGACCGGGTAACCAGCAATGATGTTTAACGCTACATTAACCCTTTACCTAACATGAAAAGCAGACGACCCTTGCAAAAAAAAAATCTTGAATGACTAATTTTTTTTCATTTTTTGTCTCAAAAACATAGGTTATGACCCCTCGTTGGAACGAGCTCGACGAGCTCGTTCCAGCGAGGGGTCATAACCTATGTTTTTGAGACAAAAATGAAAATATTTTGAAAATTAATTGGCGATTTTTGAGAATAGCGCTTGCGGTTTTGGCCGTTACGTTGGGTAATGGGTTAACAGCTGGAGCTCTATCGTGACGACAAACAATTATATATGATACCAGGTTGTCATCAGAATGTGCAAAAGAAATGTTGAAAACTGCAGTGAATAACAATACCATAATTGCAATTAAACGAGTACCGTTGAAATCAAGCAGATTACAAAACCTTTTAGTTGAAAACGATTAGAAACAATTAAAAGGTAATTAAAATGGCCGATTTCTGTGAGAAACGAGAGAATATGGCGGAAGTGATTGCATAAAATAATTCTCCCAATCACGGTGCATTTTAATGTCCCCGTATGATGTCATTAAAACCAGGACATTCTTACGGAATGTGCTCGACAGTTCAAGGATATTCACTGTCTGCTCTGGTGTTACCTGAGAATCCAACATGTCCAGGTAACTATAAAAACAGGATATCATATTCGTCACACGCGAGATTATTCAACTTCTCACGAAGTTCCAAAATGACAGTTTCTTCAACTTGAGACTGAATAAAACGAGTAGAGAGAAAATGATACGGAAAATATAATCGACTTGTTTTCCAATGCCTATTCTATGTGCCTAAGCGCTTGCTGTAACCCATTGTCTTCTGCCGTGAAAACTGAACTTTCTTTTGTTTGGTATTTTGAATAAGGTGACATGATGACCAGTAACAGAAGATGATGATACTTTTTATCTAACAATCATATAGACGTTGGCGATTTTTGAGAATAGAGTTGGCCGGTTTTGACCGTTACGTTGGGTAAAGCGTTAAAATTTAATCTGTTTATGTGACCGAATTGTTAGATAAATGAATTATCATGATAATGTATATGTCCTGTGATTTATATCAGATTCTCGGTGGTGTCCAAAAATGGGATCACAAGTCGCCGGCAAAGCCGGTGTAAAAGGAATGGAAGTCCGTAGGAACGTTAGTCCCTCTGGACTATTATTCCGCGGAATTATAGTCCTAGGTCTAACATTTTTAGGAATAGTAGTCCGGCGGACTGCTATTCCTAGAAATGTTAGACCTAGGACTATAATTCCGCGGAATAATAGTCCAGAGGGACTATTTTTTCTACGGACTTCCATTCCTGTTACACCGGCTCGTTGAGATCCCATTCTGGACACCACCTCGAATCTGATACAAATCACAGGATATGCACATTATCATGATACTCTGTATGTCAACATCTTTAGGACCATCTCTATGGATCCGTTTATATGTACAATACTTAGACTTCATGTTTGCATATTTTTTAGAACTGCTGATAATTTGTCTCGGATTTCCCTGAGGAATCAAGGTCCAAAATGACAGAATGTTCCCCGAAATGCCGACGAGGGATATGTGGGTCAGAGTTAACTTCATCAACCGTTCGTGTTATGTGTATCACCTTTACCCAGCCCATCAATAGCTACCTTGAGAGGCATATCATTTCGGTGCCAAGCACGGGGTAGTGAGGAATACCTTATGCGTGCCTATTTCAATAGACTTCCATCCCAATTTCGGTACAACTGTGCTAAAGTCAAAGAGCGCAATACGACGGTTACTTTGACAATACTAACAGGATTTTCAAGGTGCCAAATGTAGAGGTTGACACAAACATTTGAGGAGATCTGAAAATAAACTAGCGCACGACGAACACGTACAAAAACAAAACAAAACAAAGAAAAAAAAACAAAAAAAAAATTTAAAAAAAAAATTGTGGAAATAAAATATTCAGTTAAATCGTTCCTGCCCACATAGCATATGACACAATAGCTTTGTAGCCATGCCAACCACCTTCCAACATAGAATGCAAACCAACGATTGTCATCAAGATTACGAAATTTATGCCTCTCCAGGTTTCGAGTCGCAGGGTGCCTGGTGGTTCAGTAGGTAAAGGTGCAGGCAGCAAGCTGAGACGTGCTCGGTTCGAACCCCACCTGCAGCAACCGTGTTATGTCCTAGGGCAAAACACTTGATCCCTCTCCCCCCCCCTCCACCATTGCCCAGGTGGAAACAGGGAGGCGCTGTGTACTAAGGCATATCGCATGTTGATGGTTCATCTGTCTTCAACCAATACTAACGCTGCTTGTGTGGAGTTAGTATGTTGGGGAACTGGCAGTTGCTCACCGTTACTTGGTGGTTCTATCCGGGAATTCCGGCTTCTTCCACCCATAGAACTGTCTGGGTCATCATTAGCCATTGTGCAGAAATATTCGAATTTAAACACCAATAAATAAATAAATAAAAACGAGTCGCATCCCAACTGGAACCCTTCATAGCAGTGCTACCCCAACACATAAAAATACATCATCATGTATTGCGACTTTAAGGTCACAAAAAATATTACTGTAGATCGTGCTAACTGCTGACGATGCATACACGATACAATACTCCCAAACCTTAAACATAATACGCCAGAACCAATATGTCCAGGTAATAGTTTCATATGGCTTGTAAATATACTGCACCAAATATGTGACACATCATTGTGAAATTTGCTTGTGACATATTTGCGATATTTTTGGTGGATATGATTAAGGAATGTATTGAGATGGTCCCCAGTGTTTACATTACCTATCTTGACAGGCAAACTTTTCGTGACTGTCATGGAAAGCATGTTGTTTTCGTGTACTCTCTATATGTACTTGACATGTGTATGGTGTTCAGTCGTCATTTCAACACAAACCCTTGTGATTTAATGATTGAATATGGCAAATGCAAATGTAAGAAGACATTTGTATGAAGCAGAAATGTGGCGAGCTGTAGAGATGGTGGAGCAGGGGGCTACCCATCGTCAGCTTGGTGAAGCCCTTGGTGTGCACCATATGGTGATCACCGGAGCCTGGGCAACATTTCAGCAGTATGGCACACCAGTAGGACGGCATGGTGGTGGCAGAGATAGGGCAACATCAACAGATGAAGACCGGTTTTTGATCATTGAGGCCCACAGAAACCTCTTTGCCACAGCAACCTAGCTCTTTTGTGTCCTTCAGATAGGCGTTCTAGAGCATGGAGAAGACCAGGAAAGCGATTCGACGCAGCCAACATCGCTGAGCATGACCGCTAGGGTGGAGGTTCAATTATGGTCTGGGGCGGCATCAGCAGGGGTGGACGTACATAAATCTGTGTTCTTGGACGTGGTACGTTGACTGCACAGCGGTAAATTGGCGAGATCCTGGATGTTAAGGTCAGATTGTATGCAGGTGCAGTGGGTGATATATTCATTCTGATAGACGATAATGCCCGTCCTCATGTTGCCCATGCTGTCTGGGAGTACAGGCAAAGGAAAAGGATTGCTCGTATGGACTGGCCAGCAAGATCTCCTGACCTCAGTTCAATCAAACATGTCTGGAATGAGTTGCAACTTGTAATTTCAGCCCGTCCAGTCCAGCCGAGAAGTGTCCAGGAGCTTGGTGCCATGCTGGTCCACGAATGGAACAACATCCCACAAAGGACCACCAGGAACCTGATTGGGGTATGAGAAGGCGTTGTCAAGCTGTAATCAACAGTAATGTGTCTCATGCTCGATATTGAACCCATACCAGTTCGCTCCGTCAACTTTTTGGCAAATTGAAAAAAAAAATCTTCTTTTACCATTAATATCAATTTTCCGTGATTATCTTATTCAAAAGCTAAAAAATAATGTCAAACACAAAAACAATCTTAATTTCTGTACTATAAGCATTAAAGATGTAATTAAATAAAAAAATATATACACCTTTCATCATAGGTTATCAAATAAAATGTAAAACAAGGAGTTGGATAGACTTGGCGCTTAGCAAACTTTGAGTTGTATATGAACCCCTGATCTTGTACATAATGTGTCTCTCACGCATCTATCTTAGAGGGCGGAAAGTGTTACTATTAATAAACAATGGTCAACAAAAAAAATAAATAATATCTCGAAGGTTTCAATTTTCCAACGCCTCGCGATCGTCGATCGCTTTTTTTAAGAATATCCTTCAATGTATGTAAAACATTAGACTGTGAATGATGTAGACATGTTTAAGGCAAGGCAAGCTGAATATTTACAACATATTTTAGGTATTATGAATATTAAATAAGTGCCGAGATCGGAAAGTTGATAAGGTGTTACTAGATTCCTTGCTTAAATTTTGTTTGATGTTTGATGATGTGGAAGTCATTACGCTGTTCCCACAGTCACAGTGTAACAGCTTCTAAATCATCACTCGTCATTGATGGGAGGAGTTACATGGTTTATTGACTTGATGCCGTCTTGAGAGTGGTAGATAGATGTTTTTTGTGATATTCCAGCAAACCTGTTCAATAGAGATTTGTGATGAGAATAGTTAATATCGTCTGAATCTTGATGATCCATTTCCTGTCTCATTCTCAGTATATACTTACCGACTCTCTTGCTAGGACAAATTAAATATTTCTCAGGAAGATATCTAAGAAATAACTGTTGTTTTCCTTCGGTTTATGCGATATAAACTGAAAATTTTCAGCACAATCTTCATACCTCGAGTAGCGAGTTATGATTAAGCTTGTGCTGAAAATTTTCGGTTTATATCGCATAAACCGAAGGAAAACAACAGTTATTTCTTATAATTTAATCCGGCTGTAATATTAAAATATAAAAAAAAACTGTGTGTACGTGAACAAAAAACTTTTAATTTTCGCAAAAAGACAACAGTCATACTCAGGAAAGTGTGCCACAAACAGGTCACGTCAGTCATTGTCAAATTGTTTGTTGTTTTGATTTTCGGTCGCAGACGACATATATTTAGCAAGTCACGTAAAAATATCATTAAAGACATTTCTTTTAAGTTCCCCCAACATCATGTTTGGGTATATGATCTTTTATTCGTCTCCCACTTCGGTGTATTTTATGAAATTCGATTGTTCCTGAGAAATTATCATTATATTATCGCTGACTGGAGGCGATGAAAAATCGACCATTGATCTTTGTTTGCAAGCTTGTTATCCATCTATCAGTCTGCCGTCACGCCCTCACGGTGACAACTGGATTGAGTGGGCGGGGCTTCCATAGTCTTCAAAGTTGGGTCGGATGTACGAACGTGTAGTGACATTCCAAATCATGACGTGATTTGGTTTATACGATTTTGACGACTTTCACGCTGTATGCTTTCAACCAATCAAACGCAGAGGCGGGGCAAATGATTAAATTATTTTTTTTTTATAAATGCAAACTAAAATATGTTGTAAATGTTTGATGTCATTTGTCGTGACAAATGTGCACATCATCAACCTAGTCATTTTTCATAAACCTCAAAATATTCTCTTTAGAAGGACAGATTGAGAATCAGCAGAAAATTGAAAAACCTTCGAGAAAATTGTTTTTGTTGAGCATCGCATACTTAGAGCAACAAGGTATCACAGTACTAAATATTTTCCCATAGACGACCATTATAACGTTCAAACGAAATAAATATGATGGTATCACTTTAATTTTGACATTCAAATATCTTTGTCAAGTACAGCCATTCAGACAACTTTGTCTGACCCCAAAACAGGGGTTAGGCAACAAATAAGAGAGAAAAAACGACAGGACGGAATGTGCCGGTCAAGTGCACATATTTTTCAGGGATTTCCCAACGAAAACAAACCAGTAGTCAATTGTATTATAGTCAATAGTCAACATTACAGCAAAATGTCAGATATTTAGCAAGTCACGTAACAATATCATTAAAAACATTTTTTTTTCAGTTCCCCCAAAATCATGTTGGGATGTATGAATATTTTATTCGTCTCCCACGTCGGTATATTTTATTAAATTCAATTGTTCCCGATAAATTATCATTATATTCTTGCTGACTGGAGGCGATGAAAAATCTATCGTTGATCTTGTTTACAAGCTTGTTATCCATCTATCAGTCTGCCGTCACGCCCTCACTGTGACAATTTGAGTTGAGTGGGCTGGGCTTCCAGAGTCTTCAAAGTTGAATCGGATGTGTGCGAACGTGTTTACATTCCAGATCATTACGTGATTTGGCTTATACGATTTTGACAACTTTCACGCTGTATGCTTTCAACCAATCAAACGCAGAGGCGGGGCAAATGATTAAATTATATATTTCTCAGGAAGATATATATGTTTTATTTAATTTTCAGATACTAGTGTCAACAACATTGGAGCAAACGGCGCAATGGGCAAATAACCACTACAGAAGACAACAGGAAGTATTGACTTACGTCTGCATTGCACACACTATCACCATTTTTTGTTCTTTTAAATCACAATGCGAGTAAGTCAAAAAAGAAAATACTGCTCTAAACAGACATAAAAAAATAAAGTAATTCTAAAAATGATAAAAAAACTTTCATCGTTTGTTTCTGTTTAGTTGATTTGGTTCATCCTAGATCCGTTAAAGGGATAAAATACCTAGTAGGTAGTATTTATACTATGCTCACCTATGTTACTACCTGTGAAAAACGCGTATTTTAAGTTTTAGCCTTTAACCTCGCTACCGGTGTGATGCATCCACTGCATTTAAAACGTATCAATGAGAATTTCAAAACAAAACATTACACCAATAGTAGCAACTACATCGAGCTTGACCTTTGACATGACCCAATTTGCTGACTTCTATCCATTCATACTTCCCGATGTTCATTGAAACATACGATGTTTTGTGATACTATCTGCTACGTGCAATGACTTATTATGTTTAAAATACCTACAATTAAATATTTAAAATAAAATTTAGGAATACTCAATAATAATTTGACTGAAAAAGCAAGGTGTAAATTCAATACAGTTTGACGATGTGTCAAGCTGTCAATCAAGCATTCACGTGCAGCCATAAGACTTGCCCATCGATGCAGTTGTAAACAAAACAAACCCATGCGTTTTTTTGTTCTCCATTTTAAGTGACAAAATCGATTATTTATTAAGAGCGTGGTACAAATAAAACAAACGGGTACTTGGGTCAGTAATCAGATTTAAACCACTCGTAACATAAGATAGAGCCTCGTGATTAAAACTCTTATCCTACTCACGTAAATAAAAAACAGCAGTAGGAGCTCTCGAGGTGTCCCGACAATTGAATTCTTGGAACGCTCATCCTTCACATATAGAACAGTGTTTCAAACGCCGCCATATTAGAGATGGGAGCAATTTCTGCTATAAATAAGCACCGCTCCAAAAAAAAAGAAAAAAAAAAAAAAAAGAAAAAAAAAAAAAACACCTCTTTGCCTTGCAATCGTCTGTCGCTTTTTAAAGAATTTTCTCCGATGTCTGTGTAAACTGAATATATTGAAGATGTACGCGCTTAGGGGCAATTCGAATTTGACTATACACAATGTACTTCAGTTATTAATGATTAACGCCATTGATTGGGCGGAGTTATCACGTTGATTGACTTGAATCAATCTTAGGCGTGGGGGGGGGGGGGCAGTTTTAGTGGCGAGATATTCTCTGGTGTTTAACCTATCCAATTGTATAGATTAAATAAATCTCTCTAGCATAGAGACCAAACTGAAACATAATTAAGAATTATTAAAAACTGGTGGTAAGTTGGTTTGTGAAATAGTGCTGCGGAATACGATAAATTTCCCAAACGGCCCAAAACGGGACAGAACCGGATCGGAACTGGCCAAAACGGACCAACTTGTGATAGAGTTTAACTGAAAAGATCTATGGGGCAAGCGGCAAACAGTAGCGAAGCCAATGGCTCGGAAGTCCACCATACTGCCCCATCACCTACAAAATATTGAGTTCTGCCATCTACTTGGGCGTCAACTGATGACATTTGAAGAAACAAATGTCTCCAAATAGTGGCATAGTTTGCACACATCATCGATACTTGGTGGTAGCGGCTTCACAGATCGCGTAATTCTTCCACCCATTACACATAATGGGCCCTGGGAACCAGAATCATGTATACAACACATACTATCTATCCAATAATGTTGGCTGACATATTGCGCCCCAGCTTCACATCACGCAGTGTAATTCAGATTCAGAATAGATTGGTACCTCTACACGCTAAACCCTCACGACATTCGAAGACGGTGATTTTGTGCTTCTGCGACAAAAGAGATTCAAGCTGAAGTGTTTTATCTAATGATCTCTTGCGCCATTGAGAAATGTTTATCACGTTTGCCACAAAAGTGGTCGATGTGACAAAGGCTGCAAAGGCGCTGGGCCTCTGACAATGAAATCAGCAGTGGTAGCCAGCGCTCTCTCGTACATCACCACTCCTGGGTCCCCGTGAAAGCTGAATCTCCTTCAGGTAGCCACTGGACGAGAGTTCGTGGGTTCCGTGTGCTATCTACTAACCACGCGCGATTTCTCAGTCTAGGGTGGTGCGAAAGAAGCCCACAGAGCAGGTTTGAACATACGCTTGAAGTGCAGTTCAATGACCACCAGTGTGCCAAGGAGATGAAGCCTGAGGGTCGGACATCTACCGAATTCGTAGTCCGGCTGTTTTGAACAATGAAGTGACGTGTGCTACTATTAACAAATTTTCTTCTGCCATCAAGGCTAGGGCAGTGACGCACGAGCCCCCCCCCCCCCCCCCCTGTTATTGCAGGTCGTCCTGTGGGTCGGGAGGAGCAAAATATTTACTCTGTTATATGTGCTTGAGATATATTTACCAGCTTGTTGAGGTGAACTTAGTTCACCGCCCTGCTTGGGCCTAGCAGATACAGTTAAAACTAGAAGACCTGTCAGGAAACGCGCACAAATAGCACGTCGATCTGCGCCTGCGCGTTAATCTACGCGTTATGACCATGGCAGGGCTATCAAATTATGTACATATGGCCTGTGCACAACCAATGTTTCAGCCAATGGACCCCGGGTAACCCAGAGGTCCATTGGCAGGAACATTGCCTGTGTTTGTTATGAGTAAACAGGAGAACTTGTCGTGCTTTGGATGCCATTCGATATGGCAATTGCGCGCAATTCCTACGCGCAATTCAGTCTAGATAAGCGCACAGTTCGTGAGCGCAGTTCGTGACAGGACTTCTAGTTTTAACTGCATTCTACAAATATGACTATGTGCTTACCACAGTCGCTGGTCTTTCAGGATGGGCCATCAGACACCCCGTGGGGGGAGGTTTTCTTGAACTTACCGATGATGATAAACCTATTTTCTCTATTTTCAGAAAATCATACATCTGTCTGCTTTTCGAAGGCGATGATGGTTTGCTTCTCCAACATCAATTAGGTATAGGGTGCCAGCGTGTGAACTCTACCACCGAATTTGGGGAAACGGGTCCAAATCATCAGTGAGCCGGGCACATAATTATACCTTCCATATGTGAAACACCACCACCCCATCCCCGTGATATACGGACATTTTCAGCCAAAACATCTACAATGCGAGTAATTAGTTTCATTTGAGGCCACTCTAGGCGCTCAGAGTGTGTTTTATTGATGTCATGGCCTAAAATCAGATTTTTCATATTGTTCCCCTTCCCTCTGTAACATTAGGATGTGTTAAACCAGGAATCTATCACTGAATCGCGTTCAATAGATAGGTTACATTCTAGTCATCATCTTCTCAGTTATATGACTCGTTCTTCTTGGCGCTTTGTTTCGACGAGTGGTTAAATAGATGACAATATAGTCAGGTTACATGTGGAATTTAGTCTCTTTCTTTTTTTTCAGAGAGTTTATTTTTATTTGTATATTTTTGGAAAAACTATATACGAATGATATCAAAAAACTATAAAAAAAAAACTATATGTCCATTTTCCTCGCTCCTCGGGTGGTAGCCATCTTGGCTTTGCAAAAATGGTCGCGATTTGTTTCCTGAAATCACTGACTGTCACACCCTTCTGGTATGAATCAGATTTTACGTCTGCAAAGCAGGTTGAAACACAATGATAGATTATTTACTAAACTTTTTTTTTCAATTTTTAAAATCTCGGTAATAACGGTTAAGTTGTCTTGTAATTGTACTTTCAATAGCAGTATGCCAGGGTGTACCCATCCCTCATTTGGATGGTTGTCTTGGAAATCCCCCGAGTTACCAGATTGTGGCGGCATTACCGTTGTGATACCGTCATCAGTTCATATCAATATCAAAGCTGTCTTCCACTGAAAGAAGAAAACGAATACAGTCTGCATGCACTAACAACTTTTAATACCGACTCCAAGTTCCCCTAATGAGCTATCGAGCAGTTAATAAAAAAGTCATTGTTCGAATCCCCCTCCTCCCCCCCATCGAACATGTGCGCTATAGAGCAATTGCTCTTAATTGCTCAATGAACAGATGCTCTAGTTACTATTCGACTCATTTTGGAAAAAGTGATTCTAAACGGGTTTCTAGCCGAGAGGTACTCGGTCCGAATCCCACCTACGGCAACCGCGCTGTGTCCTTGGTCAAGACATTTCACCCCCATTGCCTATGTGGGGGCACGGTGACGCTGTGTACTAAAGCGTACTGCACGCCGATGGTGCACCTGTCTTCAACCAATGCTAACCCTGCTGGTGTGTAGTTAGTATGTTGGGGAGCTGACAGTTGCTCGCCGTTGCTCGGCGGTTCTCTCCGAGTACTCCGGCTTCCTCCGCCTGTAAAACTGTCACGGTCATGATTAGCCATTGTGCATAAGTATGTGACCTTAAACACCAATAAATAAATAATAAATAAACGGGTTTCTGTAATTGAGGTGCCGAGAAATGGCGATTTTTGATTTCATAAAACGAGCTGAAAGCCATGAGTGTAAAAACTCCGTGATCAAGTAGCTCATTTGCCCGATGAGATGAAAGAGCATTTGTTCGTGGAGCAATTACACCCATGAATCTTTAGATCGAATAAATAATTAACCACGTTCCTCGGCACCCCAATTAAAGAATCCCTTTTAGTCCATATAAACACTTTTCCGAAATATGGCGATATGTCGGAAGAGCATTTGTTCATTGAACAATTAAGAGCTATTGTTCTATAGCTCATTTGCGTGGTGGGATGTGAGTCGTTCGAGCAATGACCTTTTTCAGTATCTGCTCGACCACTCATCAGGATAGCGGTAGCCAATAGTAACCGTACAAGACAGTAACGCTGCAATACTACAATGTATAGTACACGACTATGGTAATGGAAAATACAGCAGTGGTTGCTTGGAGCTATGGAAGCCAGGGGCTGAATAGGGTTATGAACTATAACTTTCTCCAGATAGATAGTCTCCAAAAGTCTATCTACAAAGGGATCCTCAAAAGGGACATTCAAAAAGGTCCGGAATAGGTATTCTCAAGTAGTACATCACCGGGTCATAAATATTCCCAAATACCGGTACGTGTCACAGAGCTGTAAGTGGAGCCACTCGTTCGATGATATGCTCTACAGCTCATTTGTGTAATGTGATTCGAGTCGACCGAACGATGACTGTTCGCGTCACTACTTGACAG
Organism: Pictodentalium vernedei; assembly: GCA_031216915.1. Lineage (NCBI taxonomy): Eukaryota > Metazoa > Mollusca > Scaphopoda > Dentaliida > Dentaliidae > Pictodentalium > Pictodentalium vernedei. The sequence continues at coordinate 14,947,651 of CM062288.1, read as the reverse complement.
CTTATTTGCTCGATAAAATTTAAGTCGCTGCAGTTATACCGACCCCTGCTCGATTGGTTTGAGAATCATAGAAACATCCGTTATACACAAGGGAGATAACTTTATATGTGTAGGTTCAGATAACGGTAAATCAAGCAATTTAACTGGTGATTATAAGACTTTGACGAGTGTAGAAGTCGTAACAAAGCGTAGTCAAGAGTAGCTAGGACTACACAAGATGCTAGGGTTTGAGTAGGCAGAATAGTGGGTGTAATATGTAGAAACCGCGAATTTAGTGGGGAAAACCGTAATAGTAAAATAAATGTCGCATTGTTTTAAAGAAGTTTTACCGATGATTTGGGAAAATCAGAACCGGAAAACTACTCCCGTTTAATAGAACGCGCATTATCGTACTACGTGCTACAATTATACGCTCACCATGGGGTTTCATCAACGCCGTTTTGATCTTTTGAAACACTTTTGGTTGCTTTGTTGTGATCGTTGGGTATATCTGGGTAATTAGATATGCCCTTATACAAAAGAACGCAAATGTTTTGGGAAAATAGACGATTTGGGGGGAATCTGTACCAAATAAATAAAGTAATTTGCCCGTTTTTTGATGATTTGACATTGTAGGGTATGTTTGGTAAAATTAGATATACTCCCACCTAACCGAACATACCCACCGAACCCAATCACATCCTCGTCCATTTCGCTAGAGGGTTTGGATTATATAACAACCACTGGTCACCATAGAAACGAAGATTGCGACGTGCAGGTTACAAAGTAGATGACGGAAATACTTCACCTTAACAACACATGTCGCGCATGCGCAATGAGATAACAAGTCACTATGGCAAGAACGTCATACCATGGCCACTTACGCCGACTACAATAACAACACACCATGGCACCCTTAGGTCACGGGACTATTATGTCACATGAGAACCACCAAATGATAACCACCTGATAAGGGTCGAAAACCTCATTATAAACTATTCATCTGAGAGACCGTTACATCAAGATGACCATCAATTCTGAATGGAATGCGATTGTGAATAAGATATCAAAATTAACCGAACCCACGGATAACCGAGATGCTGCATCCAAGATATACTAAATACTGAAGAACAAAAGATAATTGCGGCCGTCTCTCAGGGTGAGTTGAAGACCGATTTGGACGCCGGATTCTATAGAGTCGTCAATCTATCGAAAATAGAGGACGAAGTTTCGGAACTGACCGGAATCAGTAAAGGCTAGATGTCGAACTCTCAGTCCAATCTCGAACGCACGTGGATGATTTACACCTGGTCAAAACTCCTGAGAAATGATGGAGTCCAGAATCGGCATGGGTAGTCACAAATTAGTCAGCCTCCAGTCCGACCCCGAATTCGAATCGAGTGTCGCCAGCAGAGTCTACGCGCAAGGAACTAAATTGTGGAACACGGGAAGATAGAGCATACGTTAGGCACACACATGACCGATGACTGCACGATGATGTGGGCAGTAGAAAAATAAAATACTCGAGTCAGTTGATATCTACAAGGGCCGAGGAGAGCGTTGAATTCGATTCGGGTAAACTGGAAGGTCATTCGGAAATGGAGTCAGTGGATCCGGTCATGGTTCGGTAGGTTATCCCATGCCGATAGGAGGAAAGATTATTCGAAAGTGTTTGATCTCTACCGATACGCATGAACGAGGCGATCGTTAACGTCATGGTGTATGGCGTAGAAGACGAAATCTGTGACGTCTAGAACCGGAGAATCAATATTTATTTCGACTTAATTCCGGACGTTTCTCCTGGTCGAACTGGGAGATATAATGAATCAGAAGACCTTATTCTCTAATCTTAAGGCTGTTACCTCTGTGGTGCCTATGTTGATCGAATGCGATCCTCTGAATAAAAATGGTGGATTGTCTCCCTCTGCATAAGAACTATTCACGACCTCTCCTATATTGTTTGTGCTTTTGTCCATTTAGGTAGCGGCAGAAATACAGATATTTTACTCCCATCCGATGGAAACAATAACACTCTGTCAGAAATCCCTAGAGTGAAAGATTTCGTTGGCTTCGGTACGTTTCTCTAGAACTGCATCTTGATCTGATTGTCTAAGACGCTATTCTTGAGTCACTGGCTATGTTGGCTGGAGTCGAAGGAGTACAGAAGATGAAGCGTCTTGTATTCTCTGGGACAAATATTTGGATCGATTATCAATAGGTCCAAATTATGATATTTCGATCTGAAGTTCGCTGCGTCGCCGTAAATTCTACATACATGTAAGTCGTTATTAACGAACGAGGCGTAAAACTCTATGGCGGCCTATCTCATGGCATTGAGAATCATGTTCACGTTTCTAACGTTTAAATATTCGAATTGGGGGGGTGGATTATTTACTTGAGAACAGCCCTTGTCGGGTTGAAAGCCCATTATTATGAAATGCCGTCGTTCCGAAGAAGATGTCATTGTCAAGCACCAACCGAATGTTCTCTTTCTGGGAATACTCACCTCCTCGCGCCGTCTCATTCTGATTCCAGCTCTAAGAGAGTCTTCCGAAGAAGATGTCATTGTCAAACACCAATCGAATGTTCTCTTTCTGGGAATACTCACCTCCTCGCGCCGTCTCATTATGATTCCAGCTGTAAGAGATTCTTCGATTCGATGGCCTTGTAGAGTTTGAATTTTACCACGACGCCTGGCCACACGTTTGGCACACATCAAAATACCTAACTCAGTTTCTCAATTCCGGCTCCACGTCGTTGTCTTCCTTTCGTATTAGCACGAGGACCGTATGAATCCGAAAAAGATCTTATCGAAATCTTCGACGAATAATAAACGTGCTTCAGAGGTATCCTGAAAGAAAACGATTCTTTGGAATCAGTGTTTCTGTCTCCCTCCCGCTCCCATGTTGTCAGCACTCGCTTTGGGGGAACTGGGTGATGCATTTGGCCCACAGTTGTTTGAGTCCTCCAAATTTGGAAAATTCGTCGTTGATTATTTCAAGAGTCCCATCATCATCTTGTATACACTGGGATGAAACACGGATTATATCTTATGACTGGGCAGTAGATAGTTTTTTCATTCTGTTATTGTCTGGAGTGATTGCGTAATTGTCGGCGTACCCGGTATCGTTTTCATCAATCGTCCTTGTACCACGAGATAACACGCACTGGGGTGAAAGAATACCATTCAATCGACGAATGTTAACTTTGTAAAATTCTCGACCTTTGTCTACCCATAGTTTTCTACGTTTTCGAGATGAAAAATCAAAGATACTCTCCAGACCGTTTCCATGCTTCCCGATCTATTTTGCAACTGTCTCATCCCTCCGTATTTAAAAAAAAAACACGTCTGTGTACGTCCGCATGTATTTCATCCGTTGTCTCAAAACTGAATGCATGAGTACCAAATCGGCTACCTACATGTGGTTGAATCCCTTGACGTATACGCTACTCTTGCGAAAATCATGGGTCACTGGTTTGTGTAATTCATCTTCGGGTGTATTTGTGTTTTTTTTTTTTTTATTCCCACTCCGAATCGACGTTTCCTTCCGATGATCTTGCCAACCATAGAACATTCGAATTTCTCTCTCAACGTGGGATTCGCTATAAATATTTCAACACCTTCTTATCGCACACACCGTTTCGAGTTCTCCTATCTGAATATCTCACGGAACAAAGATCGTGCTGTTAAATTCCCTCTATTGATGGGTTTGCGCCACAACACATCAGGATTCAATATCTTGTTCAATTTCGTACCGGGTCCCGTAAATCGATGTTCCGGCAAATGCATTTTGAAAGAATGATTGCTGACGAGTTTGTTGATCACGCCCACACACTTTTTTTTAACGAATCGAGTTTTTGTCGAGTTGCATACCTTACTGAAACGTCAAAGTATCTGTTTATTTTATGTTTAGATCTCATCACTTTCTACGCATTTTATTAACCGTTTCCATAGACTTCTTACATTTTATGCAATAAGCTTGCTATATTATTTTTTTCTTATTTGTATTATATATTGTTTTAATAATGTATTTGTTTTTCCTTATTTAATCTATATACAGAACCACACTTATGTTTGAATGGGTTAACGATTACTGGCCGGTAGGCTCGAGTGGTTATCCCAGCGCCACACGCTGGAGTCCAGTAATCGTTAACCCATTCAAACATAAGTGTGGTTCTGTATTTATTACACACCCAACCATGAAAAAGAATTCACTGTAATTAATCGCTAATTTAATTAAATAGTCGACAATTCGAACGGTTGAAAAAATTTTAGAGAGAAACGGGCAATTTTGTCAGCCCACCAGTCTTAAGTCTTTGACCTTGCCACCTGTAGAATCGCTGTTGATTCATTTTATTCGCAAAAACTGTCGATCCGAACACTCAAAGCTCAAAAGATGGCGTTCAGCATATCAGACGTCACAAATTATGAGGTTTCCAATGTGTTTTCAAAATTGTGTGTGCAGGCATCATTATATCTGGTGGATGGAAAATGTAGGCAGGGATTTTAATTTGAATACGGTGCGAACTGGCCGCTCTGTTTAAATTTCGTACTTTTTAAACTGAAACTAAAAATATAAGTTTGAACTCGGCTTGACGATACGTGCACAACTGGCAGAACTGCCACAAGGCTATCGCATGTGGACATCGGTCATTTCTGTTCTGCACTGTAACAAACGTACACACTGGACGAGAACTGACATTTTGTGCAATAATTAACCTCCGGGGCTTTCATTCATTCGATCGCTTGGAGTAATTGAGCCCGAGGCAGTTTGAGATTCCATTCTGACTCTGAGTGAACTCTGCAGTCTTGGTAAGTTTGCACTTTTTTTTCTTCAACATTATAAAGACATTAAAGTTTCTGACTTGGAATTTAGCCTTCGTTTTATTTTACCTGAAGTCTTGATAACCTTTGTTTGAAATAGGCTGCACTTGCAAATAAAAGCTTTAGGTTGTCCATATAATACTACAGATATACAAAGGGAGAAATATATTGCATAATAACTGCAAGAAAATGTCATGACTCCACAAGTAATTTAGTTTGTACACCTTTTTTACAACCCCTCCCCTCCCCCACCCATCTATAAGCTGTCAGCATTTTCTTGAAAGCTCACGAAATGAGTATCCAACAGTCAGTAACCAGTATTCAAGATTCCTTTAGTCTTGCTTTCCGAAAACTACTTCAACTTAACATGCTTTTCAAAGTATGTTTGCGTTGGCAAACGTGCTGCTTCATTGCCGAAGTGGGAATCGAATAAGATTACAGTTATACATTAGGTCGACTCGCTGGCAGCACGCAGCGCTGAGTGAGGGCAACATTGTAACACATTTGTATGGGAACTGTACTAGTGGATGGCTGCAATATCGAACCCAATTGGACTTATTTGTACTAAAATTAATTAAGTTGTCCTCGATTTTCAATAACAAAAGCAAAGGTTGAGTTTCACTGTTTAATATCTTGGCAGAGATATGAGTCTTTCATGACTTTAAATAGTTTTTAGCATATTTGTGCATCAAACATTTTGTAATGAGAATCGGTAATTCCGACAGATAAATATAGCCGATGGTTCTCATTGGTTATGTTCCAATGAACGCTGCAAACGAGAAGAACCAGTCTAACGTAAGAACTTGTGCACGCGAAGGGTACTTTTTATCGGATTGCACTAGAGCTTTCTGGTTAAAATTACTGCATGTCCCTAAAATCCATATGATCGTGACAAATACAGTTACGGGTGTGTAATAAAGATTATTCTCTGCAAGAACAGCATGATTAGATAATTGTTTTAATAAAAGATTGTTAAATGTAGCTTCAAGATGCTCAGATGAGAGTAGTGGTGAAAGTTTTCGAATTCACAATGTATCGTTGGAAGATAACTTAATTGTAAATAATCTTCCAGGGAAGGAAAACATTTATTTTTTTTTCGACAAAACACATCATATTTCGATAAAGGTGGTCAAGTTTCGGCTTGTCAGCATATTTATTCAGATTATCAATGTTTGAAAACTGCTGGAGAAAAGTACCATACTACATGTAAGACCGAGGCATATCTGGAACATCCAAATATTTCAGTTCGTATAAAACTGTATTTAACTTCAACAATTCAACTGGTAATGTTAACACAGGGGAAAAATCGTGAGCAGCCAATGATTTCTTTAAATCTGGATGAATCTGTAATTCCCGTTGACACTCCAAGTGATAGTGTATCTCTTCATTGTTCATTCAGCAATTGTGATGTTGAAAGGCTTGACAAATACACAATGGATGATGATAGAAGTGTTGAAGCTGGACAGTCAAATTACTTATTTTGTCGCATTCCTGTTGATTCTAATATTATTACACCTTTTTTACAACCCACCCATCTATAACCTGACAGCATTTTCTCTAAAGCTCACGAAATGAGTATCCAACAGTTTTAGAGGCTGAAAGAGAAATAAGGGAGGGGGGGGGGGGGGTGCGTTGTTCTTACCAGAAAGCTCCAACTTATTTTGGTTGATAATATTCAGATTTACTAATGTTTACATTAGATTTTGTACTAGTACTATACTTCACCAGTTTGTTATCTGAGCGGTTCTGTCAATATTATTTTCTTGGTATTTAGTTCAAAACAAAATAATTTCTTATGTATCTGCTCCAATATCTTGTCAATCTTAAATTTGGAATTTTGTATCTTGAATTTGCATTAGGTAAGTAGTTTTAAAGAGGACTGATAGAAAGTGGCTAAAATGATAGGCTTTTGGAGGACATTTTCTTGGGGATGGGGGCTGTCCAATCAAACTGCCCTGAACTATTGTTTTCAAAATCAAAACGCAGGCCTTTGCCTCGAATTTGCCTATGAAAATTCTCGGCCCACGGCCCTGACATTTGCCAAAATTATAAAAATAGCCCCTCCCTCTGAACAATCTGTTCTGAAAATACTAGTCCCTCTCAATGAAAACTGAAAAATTAGCTGCTTATTGTTGAAGGAGGATGAGAGGGTCCCCATCCCATCTGATACACCCATGTAGCTAAGTCATATAGGTGGCATTCGATTTAAGTTTTGTTGCTGACAATTAAATTTAAAGCAAAATAAAATCCTTGTATAAAACAAAAATACTAAAATACTTGCAAAAATCCTTAATTAGTTATTTAAAAATGCACATCAATCTGTGTCCAGAAAATATTGTCATATTGTCTTATGTTTTAAATATTCTAATAATTATTTTGAATTTCATGGAAATCATCTAATAAAGCTGACAATATATTGCATTCATCAGACCACCATATTTACCCCCCCCCCCCCCCACCCTCTCTTCGTGGTCTCATTCCCACCCCACTCAAGGCTTTTAAGGATTCCAGTAGTGGGAAGCTGGTAACATTTTTTAATTTCCCCAGTCCAAACTCCAGAAAGTCATATTTTAACAATATTACATCCTCCCTAAAAAAGCCCCCCCCCCCCCCCGCCCCAACAAAAAAAAAAATACATTAAATAAACCTGTTGCCCCCAGCACCCACTAGCACGTTAAAAAACATTGGTTCCACAAATGTAAACTACGGAGTTCTTATTGTAAAACCAGGCTTTTAATTCTTCCGAATTTATTTTCCTTATTCAGCTAGTGTGAGGCGGGGGGGTGTCATCTAGAAGGGTGGAATTGGTGATAGTTAATTAGTAACTGCATGTACTAACTGTTAAATATCCTCAGGCGCTATCGGCGTGTCGCCGTCCTGAACGTGCTGCTCCATTGCGGAGGTGTGAATCAAATAGGATTACACAGTAGACCTCGTAGGCCTATCGACTCGTCGGCAGCACGCAACGGTGAGGGCAATATTGTAACAAAGTTTTTTTTTTGAACTGTACTAGTGGCTGGCTGCAATGTTATTATCGAAACCCAATTGGACTGTTTTGCCCTAAAATGAATTAAGTTTTCCTCGGTTTTCAATAACAAAAGCAAAGGTTGAGTTTCACTGTTTAATATCTTGGCAGAGATATGTGTCTTTCATGACTTTCAACAGTTTTTAGAATTTTGTAATGGGAATCGGTAATTCCAACAGATAAATATAGCCGATGGTTCTCATTGGTTATATTCCACTGAACGCTGCAAACTATAAGAACCAGTCTAACGTGAGAACTTGTGCACGCGAAGGGTACTTTTTATCGGATTGCTCTAGAGCTTTCTGGTTAAAATTACTGCATGCCCCTAAAATCCATGTGATCGTGACAAATACAGTTACGAGTGTGTAATAAATGCTATTTTTTTCACGCCCGTTTCTCACTGTTTACGAAACGATTCTTTAGCTTCTAGTCGACCTTTCTCTAATGCGTCATTTCTCGTCCTCTCTTTGAGAATCTTGAACGTTTTGATTCTTTGGACTTTTTTGTCAGAGCAAATGATTTGGATATCATGTCTCATATGGAATTGAGTTTCACATTGGTTAGCTTTTTAATATTTTTGTGGTTTTCGGCTTTTGACGATATATTTTACTCACAAAATGTCCTATAGTGCTTAAACCCCTTTGAACCCGAGAGGCCGCTTTTCCGGCCAGAAAGATGATACCTCAAACGTCATTAAAAAGGATGGCTGTTAAGTAAATGTTTGGGATAGTCCAGTCAATACATCCACCGTGCCGATGACTTTTTATGACTCGATCTTATGTGCAGTGTTTGACATCTGTGTCGAAACTTTATCAAATCATCCTGAATCTTGATTCCTTGCGTCACTCGAATTTTGTTCACGTTATCGTCTCCCGTCACGAGATCTAATGCATACTATTAAACAAGAGTAGGGGATGTTTGATAAAAGTGAGATAGATGAAGAAATATATTTATATTTTCAAATAATATTCTTGAACCACTATTTGTTTTATTTTTGCATCAGAAACATAGCTTTGAGCTCGTTCCAATGAGTGGTCATAAGATATGTTTTTTTCTGACACAAAATGAAAAATAATAAAAATTGAATGGTCAGTTTTGTGAACAGAGCTGGCCGGGTTTGCCGTTACAGTGGGTAATGGGTTAATAATTAGTGTATGGAGTTAACCTGAAGTTTTACCCTTAATTTTGCATTTTTTACATTATTTGGCTAAGGAACACCGAGCCACCATCATTATTCAAACTAATGTCATGAAAGATGTCATAACTCCATGAAAGATGTTAAAACCCTGTGGCCGACTAGGCCATACTCAAGGGCTCTAGAGACCTGAAAAACATAGGGTTCCGAGAACTTGCGAATGTCTGTCAAGATGCCAAAAATCAGAGGCATGGGAAGATTCGCTTTCGAGTAATTGTGTGAACATGGAAGTGAGGAGACGACAGAAGGCAGGAAGAAGAAGAAGAAGAAGAAGAATAAGAAGAAGAAGAAGAAGAAGAAGAAGAAGAAGAAGAAGAAGAAGAAGAAGAAGAAGAAAAAATAGGAAGAAGAAGAAGAAGAAGAAGAAGAAGAAGAAGAAGAAGAAGAAGAAGAAGAAGAAGAAGAAGAAGAAGAAGAAGGAATAGAAAGAAGAAGAAGAAGAAGAAGAAGAAGAGAAGAAGAGAAGAAGAAGAAGAAGGAAAAAAAGAAAGAAAAAGAAACCGTACAAAAACAATAGTCTATGTGTTTCACACAGACGACTAATGAGTGAGTTAGTTCTATTAATATTTGCAACGTCAGCCTCAATTGGTCTTCTCTCAAATTTTGATTATGGACTCCTCCAACTCCTGGATTAAAGGATTAAGCTTCAGATCAAAGGATTATAGTGTCGTTTGCGTTATGATGGTTTTTGAGTGTAATGTACATCGAACTTGAAACATATTCACTGATTTGTAACACCTGATGTCTGCAGTATTTGCCTCTTCACGTTCTGTGTCCATCGTATATACAGTATACCGGGTTTTCGGGGTGTGGGGGGGGGGGGGGGGTTGTTTGTTTAGGTACCACGATTATCTCATTAGTGTATTGGGCTATTCACAACTCGTGGAAATCTACTTTCTATCGAGGACTGCAAGAAAATATACGTTTTCACCATCGGCTTAATACTGCTCGTGAAAACCTATATTTATACCTAAAAGTCACTCATGATGTAATTCTGGTATTTTCACTAAATAGTAAATAAGTCCGTTGTGTGCTTTGCTATGTTTTATACCTATTGCGTTATATACGTCATGTCCTCTTACTTTTGTTGGCCTAAATTATCGATGCTATGGGGAGAGGGGCAAACCTATTGCGTAATATGCGTCATATTCTCTTACTTCTATTGGCCTAAATTCCCGATGCTATGGGGAGAGCGGGCAAACTGAGCCCCATGATCATGTCTGTCGGAAGGGGTTGTTGCCAGTCAGAAAAAATGTGTTGGTCCGCCGAAAGAGAACCAGTTGTTTTAAATCTATTTATTTATTTTTTAATTTATTGGTGTTTCACGTCTCATAAGAAGCGCTGGCTATAACGTGTCATTATCTTCCATGAAATAAATAAAAACGATTTTATGAAAGATGAAGAATAAAAATACAAATTTGAGCCTCCCCATAACGAAATTCCGTATATAAAGCGAATTTGTATTAAGGTAAAATATAGAGTTTTCATAACTCTGTGAGGAAGAATTTTTTGAGTTCACTAACCAATTCACTGGCCAGGAGGTACTTACATTCAGTATTGTTAAAATGGACGTAGAGTCGTTGTCTTCGGGGGTCGTCCCAATTTTATCATTCAGAAGGAGACCAAAGTCATATTCGGGATTAGTCTGGATCTCTCCCAAATTGATGCTATCTGGAACATTCAACAATAATGCAATATGTCAATAGAATGCTTCAAACGTTTATTCAAACAATATATTTCCCCAAGGCTGCTTAGTTTAGGTGCATCATTTCCGAATGCAATTTTTCATTACAAACAACTCTAACTCAAATATTTAGTAGAGTCATACCTACAATCAACCCCAACACTACCGAAGATACATTTTACATATTTTACGTGACAAATAGTGAGTAATTTCTACATGAAAATTTACCTTGTGGCTTCTGCCGAGTCGAAAACATTGGACATTTGTTCTTTTAAAACTTTACCCAACGTAACGGCCAAAACCGGCCAGCGCAATTCACAAAATTCACCATTCAATTTTTATTACTTTTTAATTGTTTGTCTGTTACAAAAACATGGCTTATGACCCCTCGTTGGACCGAGCTCACCGAACTCGTTCCATGAGGGGTCATAAGCTATGTTTTTGACGCAACAAAAAATAGTGTTTCAAGAATTATATTTGCTGGTGTCGTCTGCTTTTCGTGTTTGGTAGGGGGTTAAAGAAAAGTGTCCAAACAGTGTCAAATGGACTTAAGAAAATCCAGCCCCAAAATACAATATTAATACCAATTTCACTTCAAAAATGGGGTTGCAGCTACATTGTCAAATGTTCTTCTATATACTGGTATGGTAAAACTAGCCCTGAATGTGGTCTCTAGGTATGCTTGCCCCCTTTTATCAGAAACTACAGTATAATTCATAAATTAATTTATGTTGACACAAAATAAACCTCTTGTCTCATTATATTTTCCATTTGTGACAGTTTTTAAAATCACAATCTGGCTTCTAAATAATCTCACATTGTGTTTGGTGTATAACTTGCAATATTTGTTTAAAAAATCAAAAGTTTCACAGTTAAGGCACCTGGAGTCATTGGTATGGTACTGACAAAATATGAAACGCTGAATATTTCTTGTCCAATAGTATGACGATTACTACTCATGTGGTATCTCATAGCACTATTAAAATGGCTAAATCAACCAAATATTGTTTCGGTAGTTCCGTGCTTGTCCTGCAAGAACCCTTAAGGGTACTTTCGCAACAACCTTAGATTTAATCCCTGTGGACACACATTCTGATAAAAACAGAGTGAAATTGTGAAAAATATCATTCCAGAGAGGATGAATCAAATATTTAGTTGAAGAAAATACTGTTGTTCAATGTTTTATATATTTGGGTATGTGTGTGTGTGTGGGGGGGGGGGGGGGGCGGGGGTGAGAGGGTGTAGAGTATGAAAAATAGTCAGCTGACAGTTACTGGAAATGTAGAACCAGGCAAATGAAAAACAAAGAAACCCTTTGTCTGATGGGCAGACAGATAAGCATGCAATGACACATTTTAAAAGTCTGGATAAGAATACTGAGTAACATAGGTTGAAACACGTTATAACAAGAGTCAGGACAAGGTTGTCAAAGAGGAAATAATTTAGTGGACCCTGAGTGCTGCAATCCCAAAGCAACTCATAAGAAACTGAGATTGTATGCTATTAACTTCCGTTTCCAAAACATGCTGTACAGTTTTTTCCAATTGTTTCTCATCAGCTGAGCGGTTCCGTACAGTTAAACCTAGAAGTCCTGTCACGAATAGTGCGCTTATCTATGCTTAATTGCGCATTGGAATTGCGCGCAATTGCCATATCGAATGGCATCCAAAGCACGGCAGGTTGTCTTGGTTACCCATAGCAAACACATGCAATGTTTCTGCCAATGGACCTCCGGGTTACCCGGAGGTCCATTGGCTGAAACATTGCATGTGCACAGGCCATATGTACTGAATTTGGTAGCTTTACTTGGGCCATAACGCGTACATTAACGTGCATATCAACGTGCTAGTTGTGCGCATTTCATGACATGACTTCTAGTTTTAACTGTATGCGTGGGAGGGGGACATGCTTCAAGTTGAGAACAATAGATCACGATTGTTACTGTAGATTGTGCTGTAACATTGGAACCCTGGCACCATTAGCACAAGACTATTATATCGGTAGCCGTACAAAAATGCAAACCATTCGCATTTGCAACATTAATATGATTGTTTTCCACTGTACCCATTCCCTCACTCCCCAGATGTGTGTTCCAAAATACTCTTTCAGTGATGAAATTGTTTCCAAACATTTTTACCAATTTAATATGGACACCATTAATAAATACAAGTGAACAGAAGTGAAATATAGATTTTAGTTTAAACAATATTTATTCAGAAAGCAGTGTTACACGTGTACATTACATAATGATAATACCACAGAACGGCAAATAATTTTCATGGATGTACACGGTATAACAGAAACATGAATAATCGGGGTTATAAGTAGACGAGGATTCGACAAGAAGCCATAGGCTAATATGAGTCGTCTCGTTTGTTCAAGAGCACTTTTCAAAGGATGATGACATGGATCAGAAGTGGACCTCGCATACCGCTGCCCAGGGGCATGATCTCCACTGGCAATGAATCGCACCATCAGTGGAAATGTAGCCAAATTGTCCCATAGCCTACTGATGTTCATGTGCCCACATGTACACGGAGGCGCACCGAAACTTACGTAGGCAGTTGCAACTTACAGCAGTGGAAGCCTGTCGCAAGAACAGATCAAAAAGGAAGTCAGTGTTATTTCGTAGATAACGGAACTTGACCATGAGCTCCCAGGCAGCGATCTGCGAGATTGTTTAAACTAGAAAAGGACAAGAATAGATGTTAGACAGAAGAGGGAAGAAATGGAAGAGAAGAAAAAGAAGTGACCACCCTGAATGCATGATGTCATTTGAATAAGAATTCGAATGATGCTTTGTCAACAAAATTAATTCAAATCCTTGCCATTGGGCAGCTGATTTAATAATTGCATAAGTAAGTAGAGTTTTATCTTGAAGATTCTAATACTGAGGACGGAAATTCAAGGGAAAATGAAGTTTGTTAGAATATGAGTTGTTGTCACCGAAACCTGTCACTCGATAAGATAAAATCATGCACTAGATCCAAAATTACACTGTTTTCCTCATTGTTTAAAATTGAGAACCGAAGAGTAGTATTGAAGTATCTATAGTAAAAAGAAATAAGTTGATAGTTTCGTTACGTGCGTTAAGAAAGATTGGACAGTGGGGGAGAAAGTGCTCAGGTGTCTCGAACTCGCCACACTGACTAAGTGTTAGGTGAGTTTCGTATAAATGGACGTTAAGACTACTACAACGTAACTGAAATCTGCAGTGATAAATTTGGACTGCACGAGATTTAGCCACGCTATAAAATAATGGTGGTCGCAGCTTTTAATAAGGTCTTAAATTCACTTAATGAGGGATTCTCGCGAACTGGTAACGGCAAGTTATTCCACTGCTCAGTAACATTGGGGATGAATAAATTTGTTCGACAAAATGGAACTCTGTGGCTTTGCCCAGTTCTTATGTTGAATGATGGGTTTGTCGAGGATATGAGAGGTGGAATTTTGATAGCAATATAGGGAGGCGACAAGTCGTGATACTGTTTGAAGAACTGAACCCTGTTATGTTTACGGCGTGTTTCTTGAAGAGGGTTCCATCGTGTTTCGGAGTATAACAACGATTTGCTAGCACAAAGTGTTGCCCTTGTAACTGTTCTTACCGCTGCGATCTGAATGTTTTACAAATTGGCGACCTGGGCTAACGAATAGTTGTCCCAAACAGTATCGGCGTATTCAAGTAACAGCCTAATAAAAGTAAAGTATATCTTCTCCAAGACCTTACGGTCAAGATCAAACTTATGTATCCCCAGCAAGTCTAAACAAGACCAGGCTTTGGAAGAGATATGGTCAATGTGGTTGTTCCAAGTACACGTGGCATTTAATATGGTATTGACTTCACATATTTGAGTGCCACCTAGAAATAGGAGTGGGTGAATAGTGGGTTTGGTTCTGTGTGTTATATCCATACTCTCGTTTTTTGAGGATTAAACCCAACTAACCATGTTTCAGCCCAGTGTTCAATTGCAGGTAGATCGTGGTTAATTAGGTTCGAGGCTTGATTTCGATTTTCCACAGTTGAATATAAAGAGGTATCATCAGCAAAAAGGCGTATACTACAAAGTAGATTTTCGGTTATATCGTTGATATAGATCAGAAACAAATAAGGGCCGAAGAACAGATCCTTATCCTTGTGGTACTCCAGCATTTATAGGTCGCTATGAAAATGTCTCTGAGGCCACCACCACACGCTGAGTTCTATTTGAAAGGTGCGATTTTATAAACAAAACGAAACACCAATACGCTCAAGCTTGTGAATGAGACCAGCATGCCATACCATACCGAAGGCCTTTCTGACATCGCAAAAAACGACCATAACCATTTTTCCTTCATCCAACGTTCTGCAGAATTCGTCATATTTGTCAGTTAGTTTGAGGACAGTCGAATCACCTGGTTTAAAACATGATTGAATTGACTAAGAACGTTGGTATTGATCATGAATTGCCATAGTTAAATATAAAATAAATTAATGTAGTAAAAATACATTTTTCCAAGATTTTACCAACGCAGCTAATCAGGGATATGGGGCGATAGTTATTAACTATGTTTGCGGGCTGTTTGTTTTCAGGACTAGAGAAGCGATTGCCTTTTCCACATTGAAGGGAAATACGAGTTATTCATTAATATGTTCAATAAAACCGAAAGTGGTTCACTTAAGGAAGCATTACATTCTTTAAGAAGAAGTGGACTGATAAGATCAGAATAGGACGCCTTGGACACCTTTAAAGATTTCAGAGCTTCGTACACCTCACTACAGTGGAGGGTTATACTATCAATTGTCTGTGGGGAGGGGGGCAGTGTATTAGAACTGGCAGGAGGCGCGGGAGTCATCGACGGAAGAGACAGAACAGAAGTATTCATTGAGTACGTCCGCTTTCTCGATATTCGCGGAATATATTTTCATGTGGTTGATAACTGGAATTTTAGCAGAGCGGCTACTGCCAAGGAAGGACTTTAGTGTTTCCCACCACTGTGAACTTGGGGTTTCGTTACTCCTCAAGGTAGACTGACTTTGGTTAAGTGTCAGGGTTTTGCCTTCTTAATAGCTGAAACAATTTCATTCCGTTTAGATTTATAGTTTGCTCATGCGTTGGAAGACCACTTCGTTTGGCTATGCGGTACAACCGTTTTCTTCGTCTTATTAGTAATCGTATTTCGTTGTGCATCCATTTCGGCTGATTAGACCTCGAAGCAATATATTTGTTTGGTATATGTTTGGAAGCAGTATCGATTAGTTTGTCAGTGAAGTTAGAGACTGTGGTATCTAAACAGGGATTACGAAATAGAGAATTCTAGTCTTCGTGAGAGAGGGTGGCACTTAATGCGTCTTAACCCTTTACCTAACAAGAAAAGCAGACGACACGTGCAAAAAATATTCTTGAATAACTTTTTTTTCATTTTTTGTCTCAAAAACATAGGTTATGACCCCTCGTTGGAACGAGCTCGAAAATGAAAATTAAAAATTAGTTGGCGACTTTTGAGAATAGCGATGGCCGGTTTTGGCCGTTATGTTGGGTAAAGGGTTAGTACAACCAAATCCTCATAAAAGTGTGGGATCATGGTTTTGGAAACAATATAGGTTTTCTGGGTGTGTGTTTGAATGGTGATTTGGGAGGGGTTGGAACTGGAATACCTCTTTGTCCCTAGTATTATGAGAAGAACATTTGTTTAAATAAATGTGTCAATATGTAAGATATGTTGTTATCTGACATTTTCCAGAAGACATTATAGCGTGCTCCTGGAGGCTACACTTTCTGAAGATGTGAATTTGCTTGCATAAATAGCCTTGTTTTTGGCAATATATAGCATTTATTGTTAACTATGACAAACATTTAATGTTTCAAAACAATAAAACAGTATTGTAAGGCGTTAAGGAGCATTTAAATGTGAAATAATGTCCAAAAATAATAATTAAATCGGGTTTGGAAGCCACAATATGTGTTTCCGATAATCAACCCCAACCCAACCAAAAATACATTTTACCTCTTCCGTGTGATAAAAGAGTCACGTCTGCGTGTAAATACAGCTTTGGGCTTTCTTTAAGTCAAAAACGTGGAAACCTTGTACTTTTAAAGAAAAGTGTTCAGACTCTATCAAATGCGCGTAGAAAAATGCGATTGCCTCCAATACATTTTTCTGCCTTGTTACATAACGTGCAAGTTGAGAGGGATAATAATTCACAGCCTTCTTTGAAAACTACCCTAATCCACCAATGAAACTATAATCTGCATTCGTGCATAATACTTTTGGGACAAATCGGTCTGATTTAACCATACGTCAGGAGAAATAACGTTACAACACCCACGAAACAATGTGAATGTCGATTGTGTTTAAAAAACTGGGGATGAAGGAATATAATTCACCAACATCAATAGACAGTACCATTTGATCCTAGCAGCTGATGTCAAATTTTCTTCCCCATACTGATAATACTACAATATAGCCCCGAATGTGGCCCACTGGTATGCGCCTTTTCATCAAAAAACATAGTTTGAAAGGCGGATGAATATTTTGCCATTTTTTATAAAACATAAAAAACCCACAGTTTATTCAGTTAAGGCACCTGCTGCCATTCGTATGGCACAGACAAGACATAACACACTGATATTGTTCCAACAGTATGACCAGTATTTCTCCTGTAGGATATCTTTGCATTATTAAAATGCTTAAAACCGACAAATATTGATTCTGTAGTGCGGGTACCCATAAGGACACTTTCAGAACGCTGAATTTGATCAATTCAGACCCATTCTGATAAAAGGAGTAACATTGTGGAAAATATATTTTCAAAAATAGATGAATAGATATTTGCTTCAAGAATCTTGTCCTCTAAAATAGTTGTGCACGCGTGTGTGTGTGTGTGGGGGGGGGGGGGGGGTAGTTAGCTGGCAGTTGTAGAAACCGCAGAACCAGAAAAATGAAAAACAAAACAAACACTTTGTGCAGGCAAGCACGTAAGCAGGCGGGTGGACAGGCGGGCTGGGGGGGGGGGGGGTCTTCTATCGGGCCTTTTGGGGGCGGGATGGCTTTTGGGCGGGCGGGCAGCGGGAGGGCGGGTGGGCGGGCGGGCGGGATTCGGGCGGGCGGGCCGCCTGGCGGGCGGGCACATGGGCAGGCAGATTTCGGGCCGGCGGTCGGGCGGGCGATCTTCGGGCGGGCGGGCGGTCGGTCGGTTTGGGCCGGGGAGCTGGCGGGCTGGCGGGCCTCGGGTGCGGGTCTCTGTCGGGCGGGCAGACATTATTTAATTTTGTATTGGTGTTTATGGTCACATATTTCCGCTGAATGGCTAATCTTGACCGTAATCTGGAGATAAAGTCAAGTGCACTCAATCGTTTATACACATGTTTCCCATTTTAGAGGATTCCCACATCAATTATTGGTGACTGTGTCCTATTTTACCAGTTAAATAGAGCTTGTTCACCACATATGCCGGTATACCGCGGTATGTTTTTGAATACCGATACTGGTATTCTGTTTTGAATATTCTACAGTGAATACAAGTGAAATATAAGTTTTCCAGGTGTTTAAATGGTGATTTGGAAGAGGATTGGAATATAACTTGAATCCCCTCTATCACAAATACTTCACAAGTACTATGAGGGGAAACCATGGTTTAATTAAATGTGTCAATAGGGTAAAATAGGCTGTTACATGTGTATCTGGCATTTACCAGAGGTTATAGTGTGTGTTCTCAGTTCTTGATGCTACACTTGCTCAAGATGCATGTAACCGAACCATTTTTCGCGATATATTGTCTTTATTGCTGACTGTGACAAAAATATTACTTTTTCAAACTATAAAACAGTAAATGACGAAATCGCTCCAATGGACATTATGGAGCAGATAGAAGAGTATTGTTCGGTCTGTGGTTCCCGAATGAACATTTAAATGTGAAATACATGTAATATTCAAAGATAATAATTAAATCAGTTTTAGAAGCCAAAATGCAGGTACATTTATGTATTTCCTATCAACAACCCGAACCCTTCAATCAACGCTAACCTTGGTTGTGTGGAGTTAGTACTTTCGACAGTTGCTCAGTGGTTCTCTCGGTGCACTCCAGCTTCCTCTTCTCACAAAATTGTGCGGCATGAGATGACACTCGCTGCTGAAACTGTCCTTAGACTCCAATAAATAAATAACTGTCTTGATAAATAGTTATTGAGGCATGTTTTCTTGTAAATAGTGATGAGTGTTTATGTAATTTACAAATTAAATACATAAGTTTTTAAATCCTTTTGAACTGCCTTTTAACCTTTTGGTGTAAAGGGCTAGGATGGGGCATTTTTATACTGCACTTAAAATAATGTGGGAGATTGTTGTACGGACAACCTTCAAAAAGTAAGTGTTGGGGGGGGGGGGGGGGTGCTAAGTGTATAAAAATGATTGCGGGATTTTTGTTGTGTGTGTGTATGGGGGAATGGAGGGGTAGGGGGGGGGGGGGGTACCCTGCATTCTAATCCTTCCAAAGACACATCTTACCTCTTTCATTTGATAAAATAGTCATTTCTGAATGAGAATTCAAGAATTCACTACTCTCTTTGAAACTACCCAATATCAAATTAAAACTGCATCAGCAACCAATACTTTGGGAAAACATCTGTCTCATTTAAGCATACGGAAAGAGAAAGAGTGGTGTTCACCCCCACCCCCCCCCCACCCCACACAAAACCAAATGAATGTCAATTATGTTTTCAAAACTGGGGTGGCAGCTACATAAATCACCAATATCAATAGACAGTGTAATTGTATCCTAACAAATGATGTCAACTTTTCTTCTACATATTAATGTGATAAAATATAACCCCGTATTTGTCCCCTAAACCCCAGTATACCCCCTTTTCGTCCAAAACTATGATATAATTCATAAATTAATTGATGTTGACACAAAACAAACCTCTTATGATATTAAATTTCCCATTTGTGATAGTTATTAAATCTTACTCTGGCTTCTTAAGATATTTCGCATTGTTTTTGATGAATATTTTGCATTTTTTGTAAAAAAAAAAGAAACAAAATCCCTCAGACTTCTTAAGGCACCTAGATCCATTGCTATGTCTCTGACAAAACATTACACATTGTTTTTTTACAAAACGTACGACTAGTATAGCACCTGTGGTATCTCATAGCTCTATTAAAATGCCTAAAACCATCAAATATTGATTATATAGTGTGGTGCTTATGCTGCAAGCACCCATAAAGGCACTATTACAACCTTGGATTTTATTCCAACAGACACTCATGACCCATTTTGATACAAAAAAGTAAAATTGTGGAACATACAATGTACATGTATGTTTTCCATAGAGGATGAATCAGGTATTTGCTTCAACAAGACAGCGCTCTTTAAAGTTTAATATATTTGTGTATGCATGTGTGTGTAAGGTGGAGGAGGTTACAGCGTGAAAAGTAGTCCGAAGCCAGTTTCTGAAAATGTACATGAACAACCGGGCAAACGAAAAGCAAAGAAACGCTGTCTGTGATGGACGTTTTTTTTTGGACAACTTGTACCCTGGTCGATTCATGCCACAATTGGGAGGTACGAATTGTCTTGACAATAAGGTACAATTGTCTAGACAAAATGTACTAATTGTCCCAGAAAAAGGTACGAATTGTCTCCTTTATAGGTACAAGTTGTCTCGAGTAAGTGTACTAAACTGTCTCATGTATTAACTATTTAAATGTTATTGACTCATGTTTTGGCTGAGTGAAATGAAAATGAAAATTCGACTGAGTGATAGTAATACAAACATAAACACGCAGTAAAAGAAACACTATTTTTTTAATGAAGCCACAATAATTCTTTAAAATGACGAAGATCTAACAAAAAATAATTTTATGACACCGCAAATAATAAGTTATGGAGTGTGCTGTCTTAATAATTTAATTATTTTATTTCAGAGCTCCTGTAATAGAGATAGAGCATTTTCTTTGGCCGTTGTTTGCGTTGAATCTTTTAAGTGTCTACTTGCTTTTTACTTTTAGCCATGAAATTTGATACTCTGTGTCTTTTTAAAATAATAGAAATGACATCGCCTTTTTATTCTTTCTCCAAGTTTATAATCCCCTCCCAACCCCATCTCTATGTATATTTTTCAGAGGGGGTTAATTAAGCAGGGTATAAATTTTCAGAAGAGAATATATATTGTCCAGAGTGGGTACGAAATGTCGGATACTTCCCGAGCAGGGGTACGAATCGTCCAAACAGAAGGTACAAATTGTCCTGGGAAAGGCATGAATTGTCCAGACATCGGGCTACGAATCGTCCAGGAAAAAGGTACAAATTGCCCGAGGTACGAATCGTCCAGTGTATGAGTTGGCGAACTCCCTGATGGATGGACAGACCGAAATGCAGTCACACAGTTTATAATAAATTCAATTTCAGTTTCCTTTTGAATGCTAAAACAAACTAGAATTAGTAGAAATGAAAAATTGCATCTGGAATCAGTGCAAATGTTATTTATAGGTCAGTCTGGGGAGGTTGGTATTTAGGCTTGTTTGCCATTTTATGAGAAAAATACTAAATATCAGAATCACCACCACCAGATGTTTGTCAGATGAGGGCGACACTGACTAGTTTGAAGATGAATTCAGTTCTTCTGGTTCCAAAGCCTAAAGCATTTTTACCGAAATAAAACACAGGGGAAGTGTAATTTAAATCAATAAATGGAAGTTCTGTGTGGTTCTGGTATTTAGGAGAACACGTCGGATCACAAAATTGGCTGGCCGCTACACCGTAATTCTGACAGTCTTGAACTAACATTGTATTGTATCACTGGTGCAAATAGTTCATAGACTGGAGCCAGAGAACTTGTGAAGAAAAAATTTAGGAAATATATGAATATCGCTGTTCGTGTGCATGTCTGTCTGTAAAATGTTCCTGGAAGACTGCATGCCCGTATTTTGAGAACAAAGATTTCCCCGGACCGTACGTCAACACAACTTGAATTGATCCGAACTCCGGCAGTTGCTAAGCAAATCGCGCTAAGTTCCCACAAATGAAAACGGCCCACTAAAAGTGTCAATAAATCAATTATTTGTTGTTAGAAACTTGTAAAGTGTACGTTCTCAATTAAAATTGAAACTGGGCTATGAATTTGACGAAACCGGCAACGGACGACATTGGCACTTCGAAGTTTCAAATAATACCAAACTCGCAAACAACTACCTAACTTCCAAAGGCACTTCGTTATTTAATTATTTCTCATGGTTTCCAGCATTCTGCAACAATATATTTTACAAAATGTCTTTTGATAAGCCGCGCACAATTAAATATCCGTTACAATGATTCCTAATTATTTATCAGTTGGAAAGCCACGCCGCCAGATGACGTCCCAAACTCTGTTGCATGGTATATAGAAAAAATATAAAATCATGGATACGTCCATGGATTACCTATGTGTGCACACACCACTGCGTGGGTGTGCACTATTATTTGGCATTTGCCAGAGATAAAAGGGTGCTCCTGGAGGCTACACTTGTTCTAGATGTAAATTTGTTTGCATTAGCAGCCTTATTTTAGGCAATGTATAGCCTTGATTGTTAACTGTGACAAACATATTACTTTTCAAAAACAATAAATTAGTATTGTAATGTGTGTAAATCCCAATGAAGATTTAAATGTGAAATAACTCCCAGAAATAATAATTAAACCAGGTTTGGAAGTCAAAATATGTATATCCTACAGGTATCACAGAACGAAATATTTCCCCATGGGCGACCATGGCGATAAAAAGGTGTGATCGCATCGTGTTAATTTTGCCATTCAAATATCTTTGTCAAGTATTACCCTCCAGACAATTTTTTTTTCTGATCTGAAAAAATGGGGTCATGCAACAAATAAGAGAGGAAAGTTGGACAGGAAGGGATATACGGTCATATGCACATATTTGTTCAGGGAATTCCCAACATAACACACCAATATTCAATTATATTGTTTGATTCAAAAAGTCATGAAATCCCCTTTTTATTTATCTGCAATATTCAACAAAAAAATCAGTAGAATGCTTCAAACGTTTATTTAAACAATATATTTTCCCAAGGCTGCTTAGTTTCAGGTATTGCATCATTTCCGAGTGAAACTTTTAAAGGCGGGTAACTCTAATTCCAATATTTAATACTGTCGTGCTTTTAGCTTTCAGCAGAAAACAACATTTTTATTTATTATCAAATTCGGTCTCATCTTAGCTCAACAACAAACTTTAACCCTTTATGTAACACGAAAAGCAGAATACACTTGCAAATAACATGCTTGAAGCACTATTTTTTTATTTTTTGAGTCAAAACATAGCTTATGACCCTCTTTGGAACGAGCTCGTTGAGCTCGTTCTAATGAGTGGTCATAAGCTATGTTTTTGTGATAAAAAAAATGAAAACAATAATACAAATTGAATTGTGAATTTTGTGAATAGCGCTGGCTGGTTTTTGCCGTTACGTTGGGTAAAGGGTTGAAAATTAGTGTAGGGAGTTAACCTGAAGTTTTACCCTTAATGTAGCATTTCTTAATGTTTTGGCCAATCATAATCACGCCACCATCATTATTCAAACTAATCTCACGAAATATGTCATAAAATAGTATCATTTGAATGAATATTAATATTAGCATTACGAAAGATTGAATTAAAAACAGAGGAGCTTCTAGCTGGTAGTGTATATATATATAGTTTTGCACATTTTATATCGGGCACAAACATAACACGGTGCAAAATTGAGTGTGTGTGAATAAATATGTTGCATGACGTGGTGGGTTAATTAGTTAAGCTTCGGCGAGGTAAATTTCTCAGTCGGCAATCTAATAACAATTTCTCGGAACAAAGAACAGGTATAACTACCCAAACGTTAGCTCATGGACCACCGGGCAAACCCCGATTATCCATGAGTTAACTGTTTACCAATTCGCCTTGTTGTTCTTTAAGGGGACGTCCAACCAAACTTTGGTCAAATTTCACGTAATTGTCTTCCACGTTTACAAAAGACACAAAATGAATAACCCCCAAAAAATTATATACCAAAATGCTTGGAATGAAACATAGAACATGCGGAAACTGGAATTTGCCACGGAACTGTTGCCATGTGTAGACAGCACTGCCTGAAAGTCCGCTATGGCATAAGTAAGAGAACAAACTTTTTTTTACAATAAAATACCTCAAAATAAAATAACAGCTGCATTCTACAAACATTGAAGTACACACTCGAAGAAATATTTTCCTAATTCTTGAAAATAACAAAGATTAAGACCAAATGTTATAAGTGGAGTGCTCACTGATTGAAGGCAGACATTTTGTTTTGTTTATGTTTTGATTTGGGGAGTTCACCAACGATTAACTTGAAGGATCCCACTAGAAGAAGTATGGACGGACAAGTGTCTCCCAATAAAAATATGTATGTGTTACTGTGGTGGTTTGGAAATAAACTATGATATTCGCCTAGGTGGAATGCACTGCAAAGTCATGCATTGTAGTTGAACAAACATATCTACAAACCCCTTACACTGTAACCCTTTTTGTCCCATGCACCAATTTGATAGTGATTAAATTGTTAAATTTGACTGGTTTATCAATAGGTAACATAGCCGTTGGAGAAGAAATAAGAGTAACTGTAACCTGTCACTGCAATAAACCATCATATGTACATAAATAGTGCATTGTTATCCAAAACACATCAAATCAACCCTGCATAACCATTATTGCCTGTACTTTTCCAAAACAGGCTTATTGGCATATTGAAATCAGGAGGCCACATCCAGTAGGTCTCCCATTCAGAGGTGTTCACATATTTTTTCAAGAACGCAGTAAGCAAGGAAACTCTCAAAAGCTGACAAACATTTCCCGAGAGGGGGTTGCCCTCTCCCTTGTATGTCTGTACTTTCGGCAAACATGTCATATGCCTTTTTCATTAAAGTTTAACTCTATTTTTCTTGTTGAAGATCATGGCGACACACATGCTCCAAACACTATCAGATAGGTAACCCTCCAAATAAGTGCATCTGCAAAAATCATTGCAAAACATTCTTTTTGGAATTCATGTTGACGAAAATCTGAGCTTCAAGAAACAAATTTCAGTTGTTTGTTCAAAGATGTCCCGAGCAATTTTTGTTACAAACAAGGTTAAGAGGATCATACCCCAAAAAATGCCTCAATACACTATACTACTGTCTGATGTATGGTATTCACATATGGGGCCACTCGTGTTCCACTCGAACAATCACTAAATTACAAAAAAAGCAATTCGTATCATACAACATACAGCTCCGATAAAAGTGGCAAACATCCGATTATTAGCTTTTTGCTTGATAAGTAATAGGAACAAAATATTCACACAAAAATATTTTGTTACAATTAATTTTAGGGTGTCAGCAGGCACTTTCCAACAGATTGTAACAAATCATCTAGTTATAAACACAATTTTCTAACTCGAAAGTGAAAAAGGACCATAACTCTGGAAAAAAATGTGTTGAAGAAATACTCGGTACAGCAGCTACGGAGACATCATTCCCCATGATGCTCGATCATAACAACAAATATCATTCAAATTGGAGTAGCAGTGGTTGAGATACAAGGGACAAAGTTCAACGATCTGAACGTAGTAGCTACTTAGATGGGTAGCCACTTCTTTCAGACCGCTGAACTAGGACGGACAGAGGTCCCAACGGCACTAGATACGCTTTCAACTTTCAAAGCCCGGGGCATAATAATCATAACACACCCACCTTACCAATTCATTCTTTCAGTAAAATAAACAGAATTATTAATTTTAATTAATTTATAGACGATGGGAAAATATTTGGCTTCTGTCGCTTTCTCGCACTATTACTACAAACACCTACAGGCAGTATGATGCTGACAAACGAAATTGAACGCATGTGGTATGGTGTGTCAGATCAAAAAGTAGCTTGACAAAGATACTGAGGAAACTGCCAATAGTACGTGTATTTCATTTGTTTAAATTCCAATTGCGGCTTATTTTGGCCGTGGATTCGTTTGTGTTTTGAACATCACGGTCACGCTGACCGCTGTTATGTTTATTATGATATGAAAATTGGGATATTGTTTCCGATAAAGGAGATTCGTCAGTCTAAAACGATGACAAGAGGCACTGATGGACACTTGTGTGGGTATAGTTGTTTGCAAGAAAAATAAATAAATTCACAGCATCCTCCAATAACACCATTTTTAAATGCGCGAAGGCATCATCTTGAACCCATTTTCAATCGGTCCTTTGCGGACATTAACACAGTCGCGGCAGAGGTCAATGGTTACTAGGAAGTAAATAACTTCAGAACATCGGATGAAATCAACACGCTCCGTTTAGTTCCAGGTCACTTGGAATATACTTCGAGGAAAAAGTGATTTCTGAATCATTCAGCATACTTTTTTATGAATATTACCTTATTTTATGTGTATCGTCCCGACGTTATACACTCGGTTATTTTTTTACAAGTGGTTAATGTTGCCTTTTTAGTGCGCAATAATTCAGATTGTTCGTCAACAAAAAAGTTCAGACGGCCTGTAAATGCTAGATGATGCTGGAGGGAATTTCAAAGCATATTTTTCAGTTATGACATTAACAGCTCAAGTATTTGCTGTAACTTTTTTGCAAATCTGCTCATACATTGTCTCGAACAAATAAAGGGCGTGATCACGTCCTTGCATTCTTACGATCGCCCAAAATTCCTGCAAGAACTGCATTATAATCACATGGCCAGAATAAACCTCTGAAACGTGGCTACACCCAGAACATCCACAATTTGTCTTGGTGGTATTGAATTCCAACATCACAACACACCAGTGTGTGTGTCACAAAAATGCTTTCTTTGAGTCTGCACTATGCTATCATTTTACTGAGGACAAGGCTTTCGAATTACCCATAAGTTTGTAGTTTCACGGGTTCGTGACTTATGCCATTGGCAAATTAGTCTTCTTCAAAATCATAAAACTCACTTGTTTTCCCGAAAAAAAATATATTTATCTTTTCTGTGCACTTTACTCATTATTTTGATACATATTTTGCCTTTCCTTCCTTCTCGTATCTGTTTCTGGGGCATTGGGAAAAATGTCAACATATTGACCAAAGTTAGGATGGATATATAAAACATTGGGTGAAAAATCTTCTTGACCACTATTTCAACAAATGTTTGACACATGAATTGGGGACGGGCGGCGGGGAATAATCGAACAGTACATAGATTTATAGACTGTCAAGTAAGGGGTTAACTATGCGAACTCAAATTATATCATCTCCGTCCTCTTCACGGCATCGTTGACGCAATTGTAATGGTAATAACCTGAATTTCTACGAATAGGGCCAATCCATTATTGCATACATATCGTCGTGTGAGAGCCATAAGGTTCTATCTTCCAGTGGAAGATAGAACCTTATGGTTCTCACACGACGATATGTTGAGCCGCTGTGAGCGTATTGTGTCAAAGAACGCAAACTGAAAGTGTCAATAAAACACTTTGTTTTATATTTTATTCCTTGTCAACAACTTGTAAAGTGTACGTTCTCAATTGAAAAGTGTTATTAATATGGGTTTTGAATCTGACGAAACAGGCAATGGCTGACATTGGCACTGCGAAATTTTAAACAATACCTAACTCAGCATTCTCCGATTATATATTCAACATAATATTTCATGATGAATAACAGACAATTAAATACCCGTTATAATGATTCCTGATTATTTATCTGCTGGAAAGTCACACCGCCAAGGAGCACCAAAAATTCTGGCCCATGGCTAATATAATATATATATATGTTTATTCGAAGTCCACAACGAACCGCCAAGTTGTTATTAACCAGAATGTTAGGGATTAAAGCGCGTTATAAGCTAGGATTATATCAATGTGTTAGGGATTTGTCAAATACACAAGGATTCAAACTTCAGGCACACTGATATTCAATTGAAATGTGATTTAGTTGAACTATAATGTGAAGCGCTAACAGATAATAAATTAATACTTAATTTATTAAACTTACAACACATTCTAATACGCGTTTAGTTCAATCTGTAATCTGAATGGGAAGTATTTCTGACATTATCTAGCACCATCATACAGTCGCTATTTTGGAAATTATTAACAACAAGATGGCCATTTGGGAGTCGACCCCTGAAGCAAAAAGTACACAAAGTCGGAGCGCACCCAGAGAGCCATACACAGAACAACCACGGGGATAGATTCAAAGCTGAGAAGGGCGGGATTTATGGACATTGTTCTGGTTTTCTTCTGTAGTATGAGATTATTGCAGGAAGTGGGTTCAATTGCGAAATTACGTTGAAGCCTTCGCGATTTATGAGTCTTGGCTATTTAGTGCTTTAATAACCTCAGTAAGTGCCATTTGGATCCTTCATCAATTCTTTGATTGGCTTTACCTTTTTGCGAAGCGTGACGTCGTCACCCTGTTTGCAAGTAGGTGAATGTGTAGGAGTGTCTAGCTAGTTCTATAATACAGGTATATTTTTTTAAAGGGAACTGTCATCATGATTGAGATACCCCCGCGTTGTGCAACGTGGTGGGGATGGAAGGCTTATTGTAATCATCAAAACTAATACAAAGTATCCCTTACCTTTATATTACATAATGTGGGTCGTGTTGTCCTGAAATATGCAACATGTTAATTTGAGATGTTCAATAATTTCAGGGCTTTTTGTATGTGTGAACATCTGGTTTCGATTTGGGTGGGATTGGTTTCATGTTGTGTGTTCACAAAAGATAGCTTCATATCTCAAAATTGTGACAGAGGTATACAACGTTAATTAATTAAACACTGTTAGTTTACACATTATTTATTTCAAGAGTACAAAAGCATATAAATAATCTTTACATACAGTGAGTTTATACAGGGCCGCTTCCATCCAGAATCAGATTACAAAGAGTAACAAATGTCAATGACCGATATGAGTAATTTTATAATTTAGTTTAGGGTTTGTATGTCTCACACAAGCGTCTGGAATAAGTCAGTAGATGAGCTCGCATATCGTCACCCGAAGGCCTCGTCTCTCATACACCAGATTAACCTCATGCCCAACGCGGATACATAACAAAGGCATACAACAGACTTCCTTAACCACTAAACAATTTTATCAACTGCTCCAAGAACACAGTTCGTGATCCCCATTTGAACAGGCTCAACGAGCTCACGCCATAGAGGGGTCACGAGACATGCTTCCGAGTCCAAACTTGAGAGGATAATATAAGTTGAATTGGAGCTTTTGTTTATAGGACTGGCCAGTGTCTGCCACCACGGGAGGTGGAGACGGGGACCTCCGGGAAACGACGTGTAAGAATGTTTGAACTACAAGGTGAATAAAATAAGAACGCTTTGGGGAAAAATAAATACAAATTGCAGCCAGATTGAATACATCATGCGATAACTACACATGGGTAGGGCGTGTGGAGGAAGGTAGCTTCATTTAATTCGTTTGGTAAATAATTGTGGATAGAGTCTGTGAAGACATTCAAGGTGGCGTTGAGCTGCAAGGACAGTTGAATGGTGTGGCATGGTATATTCGTTCTGTTGCGCTAGTTTGTTAGTATTTATTTAATTTAATTAATTAATTATTGGTGTTTAAGGTCAGACATTTATGCACAATGGCTAATCGTAACCGCAGCATGGACATGAAGTCAAGTTTATTCAATTGTTGATACATATGTTGTCGATTTAAAGGACCTCAAACATTGGTGAGTGGGTCCTATTATACCAGTGAAACAGAACTTGCTTCCCACAGGAAACAAGCACTACTTCACTTCTCGAGGTTTAAACGGAGGAATTTGGTAATAATATTTGTGATACAATTAGATTATATCCAATGGGTTAGTACTGTCCTCGAACGTAGTCATTGAAATCGCTTACTTGATAATATAAAATAGTGTACCACTTCGAAGATGAGGCGGTTATCTTCGTTGTTCAGGAATTCTGAACCAAAAAGAAGTGTAGATGTGTCTGCTCCAAAAGTGGGCAGATTAATTGTATAATATGAGCGTCTGTGAAAATTGGACAATACAGAAGAACATGGTCGGGAGTTTCTTGCTCACCGCACAGACATACGGGATTGGGCGATAGATGATTATCATGTAAGTGGGAATTAAGGTTACTACACCCCAGTCGTAACCTGCAATGATTGTGCTGAACGAGATTTCGCTTTACTGAAGAACTTTGGAGGTCGTTGATTACCAACGTTTTGGAAAGTCTCGAAATTAATCAAAGACGAGTTCCCGGGGACAGACAGGGGCAGGTTATTCCATTGGTCAGTAACGATTGAGATGAAGGAAGACTTATACAGTTCGGTCCGACAAAAAAGAACAGGTTGGCTTTGACTTGATCGGAGACTAAGTGGTGGATTGGTCGCTGATGCACGTGTGGGTACTTCACTGGTGATTAGTAGGGGTACCATGCGATGATGCATTTTGAAGAATTGAATTAACTTGTGTTTGCGCCGTCTTTTTTGCAATGGATCCCAACGTGTTTCTGAGTAAAGTAAGGACTTACTAGCACTAACGGTTGGCCCCGTGATGATCCTTGACGCTGCAATCTGCATTTTCTCTAGTTCCACCACTTTGGATACAGTGCAGTTATCCCATATGGTATCCGCATATTCAAGAAGAGGCCTAATAAAGGCAAAATATTTGTTTTTCTAAGACACTACGGTCTAGCTTAAATTTGTGCCTCCTCAATAAGTCTAAGCGAGACCAGGCTTTGGAATAGATATGGTCGATATGGTCGTTCCATGTACATGTGCTATTTAATACTCCTAAGTGTTATGGTTGGAGACTTCGGATACCTGAGAACCGCCAGAATAAGTGTGGATGGGAGATGGTGCTGTTTTTCGCGATACTAATATATTTTCTGTTCTGTTTGGATTAAACTCGACCAACCATGTTTTAGCCCAATGTTCTATAATTGCCAAATCATGATTGATTAAGGTCGAGGCTTGTTCAGGATTCTCTATAATTATATATAAAGAAGTATCGTCTGCAGAGAGGCGTATACTACTCAGTAGATCATTGGTTATGTCAATAATGTACATAAGGAACAATAAGGGCCCAAGGATTGACCCTTGAGGAACACCGGCATTGATGGCTCTCCACGAGGATGTCTCCGACGATATCACAACTCGTTGCAACCTTTCTGCAAGGTACGAATTGAAGAACAGAAGAAGTTTACCCGAAACGCCAATACTATCCAGCGTGTAGATAAGACCAGCATGCCATATTTTGTCAAAGACAGAAAACAACCCTAACTTCTTTGCCTTCACCAAGGGCACGACATAATTTATCGTATATGTCTGTCAGTTGGAGGACAGTTGAGTCACCGGGTGTAAAACCCGACTGAAATTGACTGAGGACGTTATTGTCAATTAGGAACTCCCACAAACGCTTGAATACACATTTTTCAAATATTTTACCAGCACAGCTGATCAAAGATATTGGACGGTAATTAGTAACAGAATTGGAGGGTTGTTTTGTCAAGACTGGGGAGACGTTTGCTTTTTTCCAGAGTGACGGGAAGTACGAGTTATTCATTAATATATTAAATAGAATCGAGAGTGGCTCACAAAAAGAAGATTTACATTATTTAAGGAGACGCGGACTTATTAGATCTGGACCAGACGCCTTGGACACTTTAATCGACTTCATTGCCGAATATATTTTGCTACAGTGCTGGGTAACACAATCAATACTATCAGAAACACAGAGTGGTGCGTCTGGCAGAGAAGTATTCGAGTCATCAACTGTTGAGACAGAACTGAAATATTCATTGAACACTTCATCTTTCTCAACACTTGAGGAGTATATTTTATTTGAATAGACAAGAGTTGGAATTTCTACCGCGTTACTGCTACCGATGAATGTTTCAGGGTCTTCCACCACCGTGATGGTGGTGTTTCGATACTTAGTAGAGTGGACTGGACTTTGGACAAGTATAACGTTTGGCCTTCCTGATAGCCGATACAACTTCGTTCCGTTTCAGATTGTATTTAGCCCAGGCATGTGTAATATCAGTGCGTTTAGCAATGCGATATAAACATTTTGTCTGTCTAATCAGTAATCTTATTTCATTATGCATCTATTTCGGTTGGTCTATTCGGGTGGTAATACATTTGTAGGGTATGTGGATGGAAGCAGTAGCGAGTATGTTGTCGGTAAAATTTGAAACTATTGTATTGAGGCAAGGATTTTCAAAGAGAGAGCCCCAGTCGACGTTAGTAAGGGCCGCATTTTCAACGCTTCATAATTACCCTGGGAATAAAGCCATATCCTCCTCTTGAATGAGAGAGGGGGTGGTTTTAAAAATTCAACTTCAACTGAAATTGGACAATGGTAACGGGCCATGTCTGGGATAATCGGTTCAAGGACCTCACATGTTTTCATGACGACTGTGTCGCTAAGAGCTAAGAGATCTAGTAATGAAGCCGATGACTCAGTGAAAAAGGTTGGCTAACTGACAATCTGTTTTAAGTTAAACTAGTGTAATATTTCAGAAAAGCCGCTTCTGGAGGAAACAACCTGGTTGTCGTTGAAATCACCGGTGACAATTAAGTCGAGAATTGAGGTGTCTCTGGCTTTTTCAATCGATGCAGATATGGCTTCCCATGTGTCGGGGGACTGTTGGGTGGCCGGTAGAATACACCTAAAAATAACGATCTATTTCCTTTTGTGAATACTTTAGCCCATAGACACTCGGTGTTCAACGCATGTAGATCGTGTCTGGGTCGAAATGAAATACCGTCTTTAATGTAAATTGCAACACCACCCCCCTTGTAGGGCGATTAAATCGCAAATGTTCTTGGAACCCACGGATAAGTACATCGGATGTCGGATCGCTGCCCTGTAACCATGTTTCGGACAAGGCCACAAAGTCATGTGATGCAAATTCGCATTGGACAATATCTAGTTTGGGTTTTAAACTATTTTTGTTGAGTTGGACAATGTTTAAAGTATTCTGGTCATGAATCGAGTTAAAGCAGCTTGGACCTGGGCTAGGTGCAATGCCACCGGACAATAGTAAACTTACGACCAAATAGAACAATGAGAGTATAATGGAAGTTGCTTTTCAAGGTATGTGCAATCTTCGAGACATTCAGACCCCTGTACGAATGGCGCACTTCATCCGAAGAACTTACGGAATGAGAAGTAGCGGACTCAGTAGTGTAGTGGCCAAGGAACAAAGCAACCATTGTAGTAAACCTTTTCATGCAGCCCAACCCCACTGCACGTAAATTAAAACACAGATTTATCTTTCGATAAACAATGTTTTAAGCTACTACTATATACTCTGAGGCTGAAAGTGCCCATCCGGACACGACATGATTCGAGGCAGCACATCGTAATCTACTGTCTAGCTTGCCGATGTTTCTAAATAATTTTTCTTATTAGTTTCCGCAAGCGAAAGTGTCTTCAAGCTGGCTTAACTAGAATTTTGATAGTAAAAAAAATGAATTAACTGCCGGAATTTAGAAGGTGTCCGTATGAACATGAAAACAAAAAATAACATATATACAGGAGGTGGAATGGTATAATATACCATGATAATTCTTGTTGGTGGAGTCTCTTCCGACAACCGGGGAAGGGGTCGCGAAAGAACGAGAAAGAATGTTTAAGGCGCATATAGTAATCGCGTCATTAAGCTGTCACGATGAATCAGCAGTACAGCCTACAATTAGATAAAAGCGCACGGAGCAACCGACACGCCAGTAACTCCATATTGATGTTATGTTACCTAAATGCCACGAAAATTAATGAACAAATTTTAACTAAACACTTCTACAAAATGGATGTAAGTACTGCTGGTCAGGAATTCAATGCTGGTGCCTGTGAGGTCAGATCATTGCCTCGTCGGTGCCAGTTTGCTGTTGCAATCTGGCAACAACGAGGCTAAATTCCGGCTTCATTAATACGAAACTGTTTCCTAGCGGGACTCTCTGTTACAGGCTGTACTGCATATTAAACCGACCCTCGGGGATTATGACCTGCTTAATTAATTAAGTTATTATTAGTCTTTACAG
The DNA here is from genome assembly GCA_031216915.1 of Pictodentalium vernedei. Taxonomy (NCBI): domain Eukaryota; kingdom Metazoa; phylum Mollusca; class Scaphopoda; order Dentaliida; family Dentaliidae; genus Pictodentalium; species Pictodentalium vernedei. The sequence continues at coordinate 14,913,935 of CM062288.1, read as the reverse complement.
TTAAAAGTATAAGTCCCGTCACGAACTGTGCTCATTTGTCGGCCTAATTTGCGCGCAGGAATTTCGATCAACTTCCATATTGAATGACATCCAAACACGGCAGATGTTCCTAGTTACCCATAGCAAGCCCAAGCAAAGCTTCAGCCAATGGACCTCAGGGTTAAACTCGGAGGTCCATTAGCTAAGTCACCGCTTGTGCATATGGTATGTGTACACAACCCGATAACCCCACCACAACCATAGCGCATAGATGCACGCGCAAGGCGACGCGCCACTTGCGCGCAATCCACAACAGGACTCCCAGACTCAACTGTATCTTTTTTTAAACAGAGGCGTAGTGGGTCCACAACATTGGTATAAAGTCAAGTTTAGCCAATCGTTTATACACATATTGCCCATTTTAGAGGACATCCGCTCCAGGCATCGGGGACATAATTAAACCTGAACAAGAACAAATCTATCTCAAAGGACAAGTAGACACACACATCACGACCGCCCTTCGGAGGACTTATTATTTATTTATTTACTGGTAATTGAGGTTTCATATTTATGCACTGTGGTTGATCGTGAACACAACATGGATATAAAGTCTCGTGTTATCAATTGTTAATACCAATGCTACCCATTTTAGAGGATGTCCAACCCAAGCGTTGGCAACTGGGTTCAATTTTACCAGTGAAATAGGGCTTGTTTACCATAGTTAACACTCACTTCCTTACATGTCGGGGGGACAGGTATGTGTGCATTTGCCAATCTACATGAGGAACAAGAGAACATGTGGCAAAATCGTCATTATTCGCATTTCAAACTAGAATGCACAACCTCCCCATTTATACACGATAGGGACTTACGAAGCGCTGTACTTTGGGTGCGTAAGCTAGCACTTTTGAGGCGAAAAATAAAACGTATTGAGGGAGAGAAACTGAGATGTTGCATGCAATGAGTCACGGAGATCCTTGCTCAGTACTGTGTTTCATGAATTGACGTCAATCAAAGGAATTATTCCGTGCCAAGCAACAACTGGTTCATCACAATTAGTGTTTTTTAGATGCCATAAGGGCTGAAATCAAAATGTGCACGATCCCTACCTTAGGGTTCTTCCTCTTTGTGGAAAAAAAAGTTTAGTTGCAGCTCCACAAATTCGAAAGTTACCGAAAGTAAAGGGAGGTCTGTAAGGCCAGTGCAGATCGTCCCCTGAGTTCCAATGTGTTCTATGTGCCTACTGGCACATATAACACATTGGAACTCAGGGGACGAGATGTCCAACGACTCGTCACACACAGCACTCAGTTCAAAATATTGAGTTAGAACTTCGCAGTGAGTAGCACCTTGGACTACTTTATATGAGACTCGGAATTAAGTCAATGCACACTATTTACGAAGATCGCATTTAAATTTTACTTTATTTACATTTGCTGTCCCACAAGCACAGCCTGTGATCCCCACCGGAACAGGGTCACGGGCCTGGGCCATTGAAGGGTCACAAGTGACAAGAGGGGTCAATTGAAGGACAAAACGTGTAGCTCACGGATTTGACTGCAGTATATGGAGCTAAGAAACAGAGCAGTGGACACTATATTCACAAGAATCGCCCTTCTGATTATACTATGCTTTCATTCACTGTTTCAGACTCACAACGAATGCCCCCCCCCCTCCCCCCCCCCCACACACACACCAGAACGAGCTCAATGGGTTCGTTTCAACGAGGGTTCACAGGCTATGCCACAGAGACGGAATATTTTCAGTTATCCTAAACGTTTTGGGTAAAGTGTTGTCTGCTGTCTGGGTTGGGTGAAGGGTTATGAGACACGTCTGACCAGTTACCGGGTTCGTTTCAATGAGGGGCCATAAGTTATGCCACTGAGCCAAGAGATTTTCAGTTATTCAAAACATTTTGGATAAAATGTTGTCTTCTGGCTGGGTTGGGTGAAGGGTAATGGGACAAGTGTGACCAAGTACTCAATTAAGGGTTTAAGAGCACAGCTTTAACAAGAGGATATGGGGCCGGGGATCAAAAACATAAGCTTTATTAAGGACACGAAATTGATTTCAGTACTCGGAAACAGATCAATGAATACTACGACCACACAAATGACCCCTCCAATTTTACTATACTTTCATTCACTGATTCAGACCAACAACGAATGACCCCTCACCGAAACAAGCCCATTGAGTACATTTCAATGATGGGGTCACAATTTATGTCCTAGGGACGGAGGAAAGAAGAACATTCTCAATTCCAGAAAAAAATGGGGTAAAGTGTTATTTGCTATCTGGATTGGGTGAAGGGTTGTGAGACAAGTGTGACCAGTTACTGGGTTAAGGATTTAAAAGCACAGCTTCAGCAGCAGTATAAGCTCGGAATCAGAAACATAAGCGTTATTGATAAAAAAGAAAAAGAAGTTAGGATTCAAAATATACTGCGTCTTTACTCGATGTCTCAAAAGACACCGCCAATGGCCCCTCACAGGGACGAGCTCATTCAGATCGTTCCAGTGAGGGGATCACAAGCTATCCCGTAGAGACAAAAAGATGAGTTGATTTTCAGTTTGACACGGAACTTTGGGTAAGTGTCGTCAACTAACTGTTCTAACTAAGGGGACGTATGCCAATTGTTGCCATTTGATTAGTTAAGGGTTTGAAGACAACACTGTTAACAAAATGTATGGAGATCAGCGTACGCATATTCGCAAAAGTCGCCATGTAAATTCTAAATGCAGCTATTGGTTCATTCACTGACTCAGAATCACAGCCCATGATCCCCGACCGGTACGAGCTCTCTGAGCTCGCCCCGATGTGGGATCATAAGCTCTGTCTCAGAGTCAAAAACAAATGTTCTTTCTTTTTTCTTTCTCTTTCATTATTTTAATTATTTCTTCCTTTTTTCTTTTCTTTTTTTGGTTGTTCATGAATTGTTGGTTGGTACCAGCAACTAAACACGCCTGGTAAGTGGGCCAGTTGCTGTTGCAAATGTCGTCTGCTACATATGTTTCGTAGGGGTTTGTGTTGTACCAAGCATGACCCTGATTTAGTACACTATGTGGTGATTGAAATCGAATCAAACTGCGCTGTTCACAACAATCGTAGTTCATTTTTTATTGGTGTTATTTCTTCATTCCCAGGCCTTATAGGAATACAGGTCATGTGTTCGCTCCAATGATGGGCCATAAGCCATACTTAAAAACCCAAGAATTAGTTAATGCATAGTTCGTTCCCGAATTTTAGGCATGATTGTGTCGTCCACTATTTGCTGTGGGTAAAGGGTCGTGTTACAAACGTGACCACATGCCGGGACATGATATCAAAAAAACGTTCTTTGGCAACAATATATGGAACTGGGTTATCAGATTGGTGAACAGTATTCACAATAATACAAGGTTAAATTTTAATACATCCCCATTCACCGTCTCAGAAACGCAGCGGGTGACCCCCACAGGAAAGACCTCGTTAAGCTCATTCCAATAAGGCGTCACGAGCTGCGCCTCAGAGATAAAAAAAAAAACATAGCTTTGACTGCAATATATGGAGCTCAGGATTATGTCAATGGGCGCTAGCCATACAAATCATGGACTCGAATTGCATTACGTTTTCCCTTGCCAACCCACAAAAACACAGCCAACGACGCCTCATGGGAACGAGCTCATTGCGCTCATTCCAACCAGGTGTCACGAGCTATGTCCACGAGAAAGAGAAAAAAAATACTTATTGTTATTCAAGAATGTTTGACATATGTTGACAAGTATTGCCTGCTTACAGTGTTGGGTGACGTGCGTGTGGGGAGTGGGGGGGGGGGGGGGTGTAACAAATGTAGCCAGTCATTGGGAGAAGGATTTAATAAACAATACTTGTTTTATAATGGGTTGCTACTCGCATTTATCTTGAGGGTGTTATGTACTTTGCGAACTGCGAATAGTTAATTTGAGTTTAAATTGGTTCTCTATTAACGCCATTTCAGATTCGGTCGTTACACGTTTAACGGAACCATTATGAAATTTACCGAAAATCACCTCGTTGTGAGACCAAGTTCCAAGAATCAATCAAGAATTAAACACTGTTGATATGTTAGTTTTAAAAATCGACTGGAATTATTCCTGCTGGTTCGAAACCAAAACTGCGGTGGAGGTAAATCAGGTGATAGATGGTTTTGCAGTAATGAGATACATGACACACGCATAACAAACTTCATATCTCCAAATATATATCGAAACTGAAGCTATAGATATAAACGTGAACTCTAATGGTCGCCGGTCATGTAAAGGGAGCTACGGGCGTACAGAAAGAAAAATACGAATATTTCACTTCACTGGATTGCAAGCGCACTAATCATTTTTATCAAAGGACATATGCGACCATTTAAAAAAAAAGCCACCATCTTGTTTAACCCTTTACCCAACGTAACGGCCAAAACCGGCCAGCGCTATTCTCAAAAATCGCCAATTAATTTTCAAAATATTTTCATTTTTTGTCTCAAAAACATAGGTTATGACCCCTCGTTGGAACGAGCTCGTCGAGCTCGTTCCAACGAGGGGTCATAACCTATGTTTTTGAGACAAAAAATGAAAAAAATTAATTATTCAAGATTTTTTTTTGCAAGTGTCGTCTGCTTTTCATGTTAGATAAAGGGTTAAACAAATTTGGCAGGGTACCAGAATTGTTTCCTTTGTTCGTGTTTCCAGACAAAAGGTACAAAAACACAGGCCTAGTAAATTCTGTATCACATTTACACTGGAGGGCCTATGCTTACGTGCTAATTAGTACAGACGAACATCTGCAACCTTATCAGCCCGGCGGGTGGGCTATTCCTGCATCGATTGCTTTTTCAGAGAACTTCATCGGTGCACTTTGAGAGTAATATATTGCTTTGTGAAATCCTCTTTATGTTATAGTGATTTGCTCGCGGGGGACCGAAACAAAATCTTTAATCGAGATTTCTCCACATATTGGTCTAAAAGCAAATGATTTATTTAAAGAAAGAAAGTAACATTCATTAGTAGGTGAAGACATCTTATTAATATTATTGGAACAAAGGTGTTGAACATGATGTATACTCTGAAAGAACTGGTGTTTGTTATTTTGTTTTGCAATACATTAGAAGGTATGTAAACTGCCATTTTTTCAGTGTTTAGTACTAATGATCCATGACATATTATGATTGAAAAGGGCACAACAGAAAATGCTGAAGTAAACATTTTACACTTTACCTAACGCTGCGACCATGTCCTGTTACTAATATCCACATACATCTTCAGTCTAGTTTTATTGTTGTCTTTCCTGTGGTCAGAATAAAATTAATGGCGTAAATTGTGAGGTTGATGGTTGAACAAAACGGCTGAAAAGCGACATTTTTCTAAAGCTCCAGAAAAGTTTACCTCCAAAGTATTCAGTCTTTTTGGGACAGGAAAAACAGGAAAAAATGTACCTGTCACATCTAAAATAATTTTAGACAGTCAATGGTTTTCTCTATGTTTAAATGGCTATCATTCCTGGTCATGGCCATTTGAGTATATCCCTCATGAGCACATACAGCACGGCCACCGTATACTGTTCACATTCCACTGGGTGCGGGAGGGAGAAACTATTTCTGACAGAAAATCATAGTTAGTCAGTTAATTGATACAGACTTTAACAGTTTGACTGGCCACTCATCCCCTTGTATAAACATTAGAGGGACGGCGTTCCGAGGTTAAACCTTTGAAATACATAATGCCAGTAGGGACTGGTGTAGTGTTAATTTGGGGATGTACATATGCTCGATGGGGCGGTACCTCGCATCGATAAACAATTATTCTGTTTCAGGAGAGTACGAACGTGAAAGGTGTTCTTTAATTATGAGTAACCTTATCTCTCCCCCCAGCACAGCAACACGTAACACAAAGTACACTCCAATACAAGTGAATTCACAGATTTTCAAAATAATTTGAACACACCTGCATCACACACCGTTGAACCCATGACATCCACACACGAATCTCGGGTAACCGCAATAACTATTTCCTCATTAGAACGAAATGGTGTCACAGATGTTAACGTTGACGACTTTCATTTGCAGCATACTGACCTCTCGAATCCAACCATATTTTTGAAAAGTTTATTTCACGGACGTATAAACATTAACACTTTAAACATCAACATACAAAAATGAACTGACAAATGACATTCGTGACCTGTTTTGAAAGTGGCCCGGTTGCTCTCCCCCACTCAATTCTACATGAACGCGTTGTAATATGTGTGTAATTAACAGTTCAATTGTTGTTTTCTTTAAAAAGTTTTGAAAGTATTACACAATGCCAGTACAAAAGAATATGGATTGCTCATTTAATTAATAAAGGATTTTTTGCAAGTTTAGCTGACGTTTGTTGGGGAATTATTTTAGACAGAAATATATCACTGCGCCTTATTAATGTTTACAATGTTCTCTTGTCGAAATGGACCAATATACTCCTCACTTCGAGATATGTTTTGTAGCGAATAACCGCACGATTTATGGGATAAACAAAATAAACGTATAGTGTTTTCAAGTAAAAAAAATATTCTACTCGTAGGATTAAGAATCAAACCGACTCGCCAGAGGCTCGTCGGTTTCGTTCTTAATCCTACTTGTAGAATAAATTTTGTTACTTGAAAACACTATACGTTTATTCTATATATATTTTTTTTTTATTCTGACATCGACATCACAATATATTACAAACATCCAGATAAAGGTATGATACTCGGTTTAAGCTCGGAACGCCGTCCCTCTAATGTTTATACAAGGGGATGAGTGGTCAGTCAAACTGTTAATGTCTGTATCAATTAACTGACTGACTATGATTTTCTGTCTTTGATTCAGACGGAAATTATAACGAGCTGCTCAACAGTTGATTAAAAGTCAGTATGTTTGTTTATTTGTCTGTTTGTTGAGGTGTTTGATACTTTTTTTCTTTGATTTAATGAAAGCATAATTTATGATTACATATCAGCGTATATTATATAAATCCCTCACTGATTCTAAATTCAAACTAGTTTACAATGGCAAATGCTCAAGTTGATGTTAGATTTATTCCCAATAGACGTGGAGGTCAAAATTTAGTATACGATGGATATAAATTTCGTATAAAACACAAGAAAAATTCTCGAATCCACTGGAGATGCAGCCAACAATATTGTCCAGCTACAATAAACACAGCAGATGGTCTCACCACAAGCAATCGCAACATACACAACCACCCCGCAGATAGAACCAATATTGCTCTCCAGACATTCTTGCAAAATATGAAGGAACGAGTTAAATGCGAGTCAAAGACCGTCCCAACAATTTACCAAGAAGAAATAGCAGGTAATTATCTAATATTTACAACAGTAATTTAAAATTAATAATAAATAATTAGATGATAAATAATAATAATGGGTGTATGTGTGAGAGAGAGAGAGAGAGAGGGGGGGGTAGTTAAATGCGGGTCAAAGATAATAGATAATAAATAATAATAATGGGTGTATATAAGAGAGAAAGAGAGAAAAATTATTAGGTATATAATCTGATTTTACTACTTATATTTCCCTGTCTTTTCAGGGCTACGTTCAAGCGAATCTGTGGAAATAATTCAGGCTGTGCCCACATACTACAGTGTACAGGCCAGTCTGTATCGAGCAAGGGCCCAGAATCGTCTACGATTACCACGTCTAGCATCGGATATAGAACCGTCAGAAGAATATTCACAAACAACTGCCGGCGAACAATTCTTACTATACCAGGATGAAACCATGTTGATTGTCTCAACTACGGACAATCTTTATCATTTATCTGCTGCTGATACATATTTCTGTGGTGGAACTTTTGACAAATCTCCAGAACTGTTCTACCAACTATAATCAATGCATGCATTTGTGACTGATAAAATGTGTCCTTTGGTGTATGTATTTGTGCGTGACAAAAAGCAGGCAGCTTATAGACGCTTCTTTAGTGCAATAAAGGAGAAGGCAGCAGAATTGAATATTCCCCTAGTGCCGTCAAAAGTAGTGACCGACTTTGAAGTAGCGACCCAGAATGGCGCTTCAGAAATTTTCGACTGTGAAATTAAAGGATGTTTGTTCCATTTTCGTCAGACTGTGTGACGCAATGCGCAAAAGTGTGGTTTGCAGCAGGATTTTTCAAATGACGAACAAGTTAATCTTCTTGTTCGGCGGGCATGTGTTTTGCCTTTTGTGCGCCTGTGTGACATCGAAGACGTTTGGCTGAATGCTTTGGAGGAGAGAGATCAAGAGAATCCTAGCGTAGCTAAATTTTGTGATTATGTTACTGAGCATTGGTTGGAGGGGGGTGGGAGAGCTATGTGGAACCACTTCGAGACAGATGATGCACGTGCTACAAACCATCTTGAGGGGTGGCATGGAAAACTGAAAAGACTGGGTGCTAGCCATCCCAATATATACAAATTTCTAGACATGATAAAAAATGAGCAAGCATTTGTGGAGGAAACAATCATTCAACTCGCATCAGGAGGTAGGCTTGCACCAAAGAGAAAGAAATACCGTAGAGTGGAAAATAACATTTCAATGGAAAAGGGTAAACTTTTAGAGGGACTAAAAACCCCCATTGAATATGCAGTCAGTGTATCGAAAATGGTTGGACTTTAAAGGGTTTATTCATGTGTTGTATAATAAATGTATTATGCTTATAAATTATTATTATTACTGAGACTAAAAGATATGTGTCTTCATCACACTAATTATCTCGTTATCAAGTTAGAAACAGACTATTATTTAATCCCTATTGATCTCCTACTACCTCGTCCGATGTATGAGAACAACAGGAGACGACTTTCCGAGGGGATCCCATTTCAAAATCGAGTTTTATTTTTGAATACTTTTGTTAATTAATTATGGGTATTCTTTATTGTTTGCTCGCAATGTACGTCTTACATGCGGAAAAAATCTTATATACCGGTCCAACTCATTTAATTACGTTTAAGTGATGATCGTTGCTTCGTTTCCACAGATTTCTGATACGCGTAAATCAGGTCAAGATATCCCGACATTTTAAATGGAACGCCAGAGGTCAACATAGTAGAGTCCGTTTCCAACTCCCTACTAGGGTGATCAATTTTTCGTGTGTTAAACCTACGGGGAACATTGATCACCCTACTAGGAAATTGAAGCAAAAATGTATCCAAGGCCTTTATTGTTCAAATAAACGGCCAGTTATGGGATAATTATATTTGTCACTCTTTCCGCAAATTATCACACACGATTACTTTGAAATCCAAAAGATAAAAAAGTAACATGATTAGAAATGGTGACCGAATGTTTCTTGTAGAATATCGTGGTGATATTTACATATACATATATATTCAAGCCTGAGGTGGCAGAGGGTAGTTGGGGGGAGGTGGGGGTATGGCTATGGCTATAGGCAGAGGGATCCACCTGTTGGATTATTTTTCATTGTTTACTTTATTTGCAAGGTATCTCCAAACGTCTTGCATTAATCGAAAAGAAGTTCGTCAAAGTTCGATGAATGTTCTTGCTGCGGCGACATGCGATGTTTGGTCTCTGTTAGTTCTATGTTTCTGGCTGCCGGAGTGATTCAAACTCGCCGTGGTATTATGTCCGATGTTGATGCTATTTCCAATGCAACACCACAAGTTTTCCGACAATCGCAAATAAATTTCAGTGCACACCACAACATTGACTGCCACTTCGTCATGTGAAGTTTGGTCAACAGGGGATACCACAACTTTCCCTGCCACCTCGTCACGTAAAGTGTGATCTACAGGTGACACCAATACTTTCACTGCCACGTCATCACGTGAAGTGCGATCTGCATGTGACACCAATACTCTTACAGCCACGTTGTCACGTGAAGTGCGATCTACAGGTGACATCAATACTTGTACTGCCATATCGTCATGTGAAGCTTGGTCTACAGGGGACACACATATTTTCATTGCCACGTTCTCGTGTGAAGTGTGGTCTAATGGAGACACCAAAATGTTCACTGCCACGTTGTCAAGCGAAATCTGGGCCACATGGGACACCACAAGTAAAGTGTGATCTACAGATGACACCAATACTTTCACTGCCACGTCATCACGTGAAGTGCGATCTGCATGTGACACCAATACTTTTACAGCCACGTTGTCACGTGAAGTGCGATCTACAGGTGACATCAATACTTTTACTGCCATATCATCATGTGAAGTTTGGTCTACATGGGACACACACATTTTCATTGCCACATTCTCGTGTGAAGTGTGGTCTAATAGAGACACCAAAACGTTCACTGCCACGTTGTCATGCGACATCTGGGCCACATGGGACACCACAATCTTCACTGCCACGTTGCCATGTGAAGTTTAGTCTATTGGGGACACCAACATTACACTGCCTCGTCGTCACGTGATGTGCGATCCACAGGTGACACCAAGACTTTCACTGCCTCGTCGTCATGTGAAGTTTTGTCTACGGGGGACACACAGTTTTTCACTGCCTCGTTCTCGTGTGAAGTGTGGTCTAATGGGGCCACCAAAGCGTTCACTGCCACGTCGTCATGCGACGTTGGTCCACAAGGGACACCACAGCCTTCACTGACACGTCGCCATGTGACGTTTGGTCTACAGGGATACCAAAACTTTCACTGCCACGTAGTCATCTGAAGTGTAGTCTATGTTGGTACCATGGTTATAGCTGTATGTGAGACACACCACAATTTATATTTTATTGCGTTTTCTGTATTTTTTCGTGATGTAACTCAAACAGTTTTACGTCAGTCCCCAACAAATGTTGCAATGACGGACAATCATCACTAGCACGCCAATTAGAGATGGTTTGTATATGTAAATGTTATGGCAATGGCCATAGACAGAACAGACATTGTTTAGGGCATCAAATGTGACGTAGAAAACGTCGAACATGCCATTTAATAAAACAAAATTCAAAAACAGCTGTTTTTGCTTCTTTGTTAAAGCTCCACAAAGTACAACAAATTTCATGGAAATCGGACGAACTTTAATTTTTTTGTGACGTTGACGTCCGACTGTTATCATAACGGCATCCCAAGACTAATTTTTCTGCTGCGAAAAATTGATATTATAAGTTTTAGATATGTCTTTTATTGGTGAGTGTATTTGCAAAATGTTGGCAATGAGAGTTCAATAACGTAAAACCAAACAGCATTAAAAGTTCGTATAAAAGATGGCAAATGGACGTTATTTTGGGTAAATCTTGAAATTGTAAAAACTGCATTTAATAGAGGCACCATCACCGTTGAAATGTGTAAACTTGTATTGCTCGTGCGTTATTAATATAAAGTGTCAGAATTTTTTTTTTTTATGAAAAGGGGTCCACAAAGACCCGAAAATTTGCTGCAGCGTTTAAACCTAAAAATTGATATTAAATCAAAAAAACTAGACCACGTGTATCTTTCTCTTCTTCAGTTGTACAACATACTATAATGTTTATGAAAATCGGTCGAAATTTAATATTTAACCCTTTACCCAACGAAACGACCAAGACCGGCCAGGGCTATTCACAAAAATGGCCAATTAATTTTCATTATTTTTTTTTATATTTTTGTCTCAAAAACATAGGTTATGACCCCTCTTTGGAACGAGCTCGTCGAGATCGTTCCAACGAGGGGTCATAACCTGTGTGTTTGAGACAAAAATTGAAAAAAAATGTTATTCAAGAATTGTGTTTGCAAGTGTCGTCTGCTTTTCCTATTAGGAAAAGGGTCAATGACGCCGACGCCAATAAAATCATCGGAAAAATTGCCGCCAATCGTTTGGAATTTTCCAGGTTGGATCAACATTTTTAGATATTATATATGTTGATGAATTTATTTTAAAATAAAAAGTTAACAAAATTTGTGAGACTCGTGTCGAAATTAAACGTTGAAGAACAACGCTTAAAGTGTGCTTGGCTTCGGATAATGACCTATTCAAAAAAGTGTACAACATCCGTGAAAACTACAAATAAAGGTTTATAAGTGTGCCAAAATTAATTACAATCAGGGAAGTTAAAGTACAATAACTGAGTTCCAAAATCCAACTAACTAACGTTCCCAATAAGTCATTCAAACTAGAAGAAAAAACCGTAAAGTATCATGGGAAGCAAAGACAAGCTAAGGATCTCAATAAGTCATTCAATCTAGAATCAGAGACCGCAAAGTATCCTGAGCAGAAAAGACAAGCAACGGATTTCGATACGTCATTCAAACTAGAATTAGAGACCGTAAAGTATCATGGGAAGCAAAGAAAAGCTAAGGATCTCATTAAGTCATTCAAACTAGAATCAGAGACCTAAAGTATCCTGAGCAGCAAAGACAAGCTAAGGATCTCAATAAGTCATTCAAACTAGAATCAGAGACCTAAAGTATCATGGGCTGCAAAGACAAGCTGAGGATATCAATACGTCATTCAAACTAGAATCAGAGACCGTAAAGTATCCTGAGCAGCAAAGACAAGCTGAGGATCTCAATAAGTCATTCAAACTAGAACCAGAGACCGTAAAGTATCCTGAGCAGCAAAGAAAAGCTAACGGTCTCAATAAGTCATTCAAACTAGAATCAGAGACCTAATGTATCATGGGCTGCAAAGACAAGCTGAGGATATCAATACGCCATTCAAACTAGAATCAGACACCGTAAAGTATCCTGAGCAGTAAAGAAAAGCTAAGGATCTCAATAAGTCATTCAAACTAGAATCAGAGACCTAATGTATCATGGGCTGCAAAGACAAGCTCGGGATATCAATACGTCATTCAAACTAGAATCAGAGACCGTTAAGTATCCTGAGCAGCAAAGAAAAGCTAAGGATCTCAATAAGTCATTCAAACTAGAATCAGAGACCTAAATGATCCTGAGCAGCAAAGACAAGCTAAGGATCTCAATAAGTCATTCACACTAGAATCAGAGACCGTTAAGTATCATGGGCAGCAAAGACAAGCTGAGGATATCAATATGTTATTCAAACTAGAATCAGAGACCGTAAAGTATCATGGGCAGCAAAGACAAGCTAAGGATCTCAATAAGTCATTCAAACTAGAATCAGAGACCGTTAAGTATCATGGGCAGCAAAGACAAGCTAAGGATCTCAATAAGTCATTCAAACTAGAATCAGAGACCTAAATTATCCTGAGCAGCAAAGACAAGCTAAGGATCTCAATAAGTCATTCACACTAGAATCGGAGACCGTTAAGTATCATGGGCAGCAAAGACAAGCTGAGGATATCAATATGTTATTCAAACTAGAATCAGAGACCGTAAAGTATCATGGGCAGCAAAGACAAGCTAAGGATCTCAATAAGTCATCCAAACTAGAATCAGAGACCTAAAGTATCCTGAGCAGCAAAGACAAGCTAAGGATCTCAATAAGTCATCCAAACTAGAATCAGAGACCGTTAAGTATCATGGGCAGCAAAGACAAGCTGAGGATATCAATACGTCATTCAAACTAGAATCAGAGACCGTTAAGTATCATGGGCAGCAAAGACAAGCTAAGGAACTCAATAAGTCATTCAAACTAGAATCAGAGACCTAAAGTATCCTGAGCAGCAAAGACAAGCTAAGGATCTCAATAAGTCATTCAAACTAGAATCAGAGACCGTTAAGTATCATGGGCAGCAAAGACAATCTGAGGATCTCAATAAGTCATTCAAACTAGAATCAGAGACCGTTAAGTATCATGGGCTGCAAAGACAAGCTAAGGATCTCAATAAGTCATTCAAACTAGAATAAGAGACCAAAAGTATCCTGAGCAGAAAAGACAAGCTAAGGATTTCAATAAGTCATTCAAACTAGAATCAGAGACCGTAAAGTATCCTGAGCAGCAAAGACAAGCTAAAGATCTCAATACGTCATTCAAACTAGAATCAGAGACCTAAAGTACCCTGAGCAGCAAAGACAAGCTAAGGATCTCAATAAGTCATTCAAACTAGAATCAGAGACCGTAAAGTATCCTGAGCAACAAAGACAAGCTAAGGATCTCAATACGTCATTCAAACTAGAATCAGAGACCGTTAAGTATCATGGGCAGCAAAGACAAGCTAAGGATCTCAATAAGTCATTCAAACTAGAATCAGAGTCCGTAAAGTATCATGTGCTGCAAAGACAAGCTAAGGATCTCAATAAGTCATTCAAACTAGAATCAGAGACTGTTAAGTATCATGGGCAGCAAAGACAAGCTAAGGATCTCAATAAGTCATTCAAACTAGAATCAGAGACCTAAAGTATCCTGAGCAGCAAAGACAAGCTAAGGATCTCAATAAGTCATTCAAACTAGAATCAGAGTCCGTAAAGTATCATGGGCAGCAAAGACAAGTTGAGGATCTCAATACCTCATTCAAACTAGAATCAGAGACCTAAAGTATCATGGGCAGCAAAGACAAGCTGAGGATCTCAATAAGTCATTCAAACTAGAATCAGAAACCTAAAGTATCATGGGCTGCAACGACAAGTTGAGGATCTCAATAAGTCATTCAAACTAGAATCAGAGACCTAAAGTATCATGGGCAGCAAAGACAAGCTGAGGATCTCAATAAGTCATTCAAACTAGAATCAGAAACCTAAAGTATCATGGGCTGCAAAGACAAGCTAAGGATCTCAATAAGTCATTCAAACTAGAATCAGAGACTGTTAAGTATCATGGGCAGCAAAGACAAGCTAAGGATCGCAATAAGTCATTCAAACTAGAATCAGAGACCTAAAGTATCCTGAGCAGCAAAGACAAGCTAAGGATCTCAATAAGTCATTCAAACTAGAATCAGAGTCCGTAAAGTATCATGGGCAGCAAAGACAAGTTGAGGATCTCAATACGTCATTCAAACTAGAATCAGAGACCTAAAGTATCATGGGCAGCAAAGACAAGCTGAGGATCTCAATAAGTCATTCAAACTAGAATCAGAAACCTAAAGTATCATGGGCTGCAACGACAAGTTGAGGATCTCAATAAGTCATTCAAACTAGAATCAGAAACCTAAAGTATCATGGGCTGCAACGACAAGTTGAGGATCTCAATACGTCATTCCAACTAGAATCAGAGACCGTAAAGTATCCTGGGCTGCAAAGACAAGCTGAGGATCTCAATAAGTCATTCAAACGAGAATCAGAGACCGTTAAGTATCATGGGCAGCAAAGACAAGCTAAGGATCTCAATAAGTCATTCCAACTAGAATCATAGACCTAAAGTATCCTGAGCAGCAAAGTCAAGCTAAGGATCTCAATACGTCATTCAAACTAGAATCAGAGACCTAAAGTATCCTGAGCAGCAAAGACAAGCTAAGGATCTCAATACGTCATTCAAACTAGAATCAGAGACTGTAAAGTATCATGGGCTGCAAAGACAAGCTAAGGATCTCAATAAGTCATTCAAACTAGAATCAGAGACCAAAAGTATCCTGAGCAGCAAAGACAAGCTAAGGATCTCAATAAGTCATTCCAACTAGAATCAGAGACCTAAAGTATCCTGAGCAGGAAAGACAAGCTGAGGATCTCAATAATTCATTCAAACTAGAATCAGAGATCGTTAAGTATCATGGGCAGCAAAGACAAGCTAAGGATCTCAATAAGTCATTCCAACTAGAATCAGAGACCTAAAGTATCCTGAGCAGGAAAGACAAGCTGAGGATCTCAATAAGTCATTCAAACTAGAATCAGAGATCGTTAAGTATCATGGGCTGCAAAGACAAGCTAAGGATCTCAATAAGTCATTCAAACTAGAATCAGAGTCCGTAAAGTATCCTGAGCAGCAAAGACAAGCTAAGGATCTCAATAAGTCATTCAAACTAGAATCGGAGACCTAATGTATCATGGGCAGCAAAGACAAGTTGAGGATCTCAATACGTCATTCAAACTAGAATCAGAGTCCGTAAAGTATCATGGGCAGCAAAGACAAGCTGAGGATCTCAATAAGTCATTCAAACCCCATTGAAAGACTTCAGAAATTGATGTGAGATCTCAAAGCGAATCTCAAGGAAGTCATTTTAACGTACCTATCACATGAAGAGAAAGTCGCAAATTTTACATCGTTGTGGATAAATATAGAAGTCAGAAACAAAAACCGTGCACTGGACTCATTACCAAAGTGACAGTTTGTCAAGTGTTAAAGCTGTAGCTTTAGTAAGAAAATAGTGTTGCGTTCCATCGATGTGACCATCTGATACTATACTTTCATAAAAATTGGAAAACCTTCAATTATGGGAAGGGCAATACATTTATAAATGAGGCGTTTTACTCAAAAATATATTTGCAAAATATCAGCATGAGGTGATATTAACACGCGAAGTAAACAACTTGAAAATCACAGTTCTCTAATCGGAGGGAGATACAGTTATCTGTTCTACATCGGTGAATGTAGCGTAAAAGTAATTTCTTAAACCTGAATAGAGAAAAGGAAAATTCAAAAATAATTAAAAGGGACGAAATATTTTGCGGCAACATAATGGACTGCATTCCACCTCAATTATTTCTTTAGATGATTGTAGAACATCATCGCAACATCTCTTGTACTTTTTGGAGAATGAAAGGTCGCCACAAAATAAAATAGGGAAGGGGGTATGCAGGGTAACATGCCAAAACAAGAAATTAAAGTACAAACGTCGAAAACAACATTAAATCAAAATATTCAAGCACACATTTATTTTCCTGCTTATACTACGAAATAGAAGCAGGTATGTATGTATATTTATTTATTTATTTATTTATTTATTTATTTATTTATTTATTTATTTATTTATTTATTTATTTATTGGTGTTTAAGGTCACATACTTATGTACAATGGCTAATCGTGACCGTGACAGTTTTACGGGTGAAGGAAGCCAGAGTACCTGGAGAGAACACCGACCGAGCAACGACGAGCAGCTGTCAGCTCTCCAACAACGTAACTCTGAACTCTGAACTCTGCACCGCGGCACAGGTAGGGTTAGATTGGTTAAAGACATGCGCATCATCGACGTGCAGTACGCCTTAGTACACAGCGCAATCGTGCCCCCATGTAGGCAATCGGGGTTAAGTGTATTGCCCAAGAACACAACGCGGGATCGCGAATCAGTCGCTGCAATAGTCACCCATCCAACTACTAACCGCACTCGACGTTGTTTAACTTCTGTGGTATATTGGATTATAAGTATGAAATGTCACCTAATTTCAACTTTATGCATTGAAATTTAATTTTTGACGTACACCGGCCATTTGTTGGAAATCACATTAAAGCGTTGAATACTTCAGACAATATGAATAAAAATCTGGCGGTACATCACTTTACATATTACTTCACGAGTATGTAAAATGCAGAAGAGACATTTTTGAAGTAAATCTGTTACAAAAATGGCGAGTATACAGGGTAACATTTCAAGAAGTCAAACCTTCGTAACACAAAGTACAAAAAGCACACGTGCTTTTTTTTGTTTTAAAGTTTCTTTTAACTCTACAACATACTAAAATTTAATGAAAATCTGAAACGTTTTAATTTTTTGACATTCACCCCATACGGCGTCATTAGTTACTTGAGCCTTAAGTCTTAATAATGTATCTGGTTTCCACCACATATTTAGATATGGAAAATCTCAGTGAGTATTCGTTAAAACAGGGAACGCGGTCGTTCAGTGGTAGACTGTTGGACTTCTATGCTTGATGTCCCGAGATCGATCTCCATCCGGGACGACCCGCGTTGTGTCCTTTGTTGCACTTTATCTCGGTTGCCTACACGGGGGCACGGTGAGGCCGTGTACTAAGGCGTACTGCACGTCGATTGTGTACATGTCTTCAACCGCTATCACCCTGCATGAGTAGAGCTTGAACAGAGTTAGAATGTTGGGAATCTGACAGTTGCTCGTCGATGCTCGGTGGTTCTCTCCGATTACTCCGGCTTCCTCCACTCGTAAAACTGTCATGGTCATGATTAGCCATTGTGCAGAAATTTATGGCCTTAAACACAAATGAACGAATAAATAAATAAATAACATACGCATAGACCTTCGAATAAAATCATTAATATGTATATCCTGAGCAAAGTCATTCGGGAGCCTACACGTCTCCGACCTTAGAGCAGTATCTACAATTATATGGCCGGCACATCAAACAATGTAAGAAACGAAAAGTCGTTTGATCTGGAACTATAATAATGTTGACATCAGCAAAATGAATGATTCGATTCCCGAAACCGATTGCCCTTTTATTATAACCTATAATAACACAATTGATACATACATCCAGATGTTTGTTACTAAGTTCTTCGATATTGCTAAACATTGCGTTCCAGCTAAACGAGTAACAATTCTCAGGTTTGATTTAGCTCCCCGTAGAGGCATTTCGTCGCATGAGTACCATAAGGGTCTGTCTCCAGTAAAATATATAATCTTATGGTTTTCACACGACGATTTGGCGCCAAACTTGTCTTAACCCTTTACCTAACATGAAAAGCAGACGACACTTGCAAAAACAAATTCTTGAATAAACATGTTTTCTTCGTTTTTTATCTTAAAATTAGAGGATATGACCCTTCAATGGGACGAGCTCGTCCCAACGAGGGGGTCATAACCTATGTTTTTGAGACAAAAAATGAAAAAAAAATAATGAAAATTAATTGGCGAGTTTTAAGAATAGCGCTGGCCGGTTTTGGCCTTTACGTTGGGTAAAGGGTTACGAGTAGAATCATTGAAATATCAGCACCCACAAGCAATCGAAGTGTACAACACACTTGAAACAAAGTGAATAAAACGAAAGAACAAAACCAAGTCTGCATACTTTTCGAAATAAGATACTTCTCCTTCAGTAAACCAAGCCCCAAACCTATTATAATATTAGAACGTTTCTGTTCATGTTCAATCGGTTGATAGTGCCTGAGTTTGTGAGATTTCTGAAATAAAACCTGAAGCAGCGAAGCTGCTAAAGGTTTTATTTCAGAAAGCACACAAACTCAGGTACTATCGACGGATAGAACATGAAAAGAAACGTTCTAATTATTTTATTATTCCGAACAAAAATAACATTCTTTGCTAAGCGTTAATTGCAACATGCCATAACTCTTCAAACAATGTAGTCGCTTTTAGTGACGTCATTTCGAACGAATGACGTCTCTTTACAATTTTCCATATCACAAAATTCAAAAATGACTTGTTACATTGCCGTCGCTTTGGGAGTAGTAGTATCTGATGTGGTTTTCAGGGAACATTTGGATGATCTCATGGTTGATCTCATGTGACGTCATAGTTGCATGATCCAGTTGCGTCATGTTGTGTAGTCATGGCAACCCGCGAGAGCAGCCATCTTGTGACGTCATCCCCATAGTTATACGTGGAATTAGTGCGCATGCGCAGCACGTGGTGTTAGGGTGATACGTGTTTCCGTCGACCATTTTGTATACTGGAGGCCGACTTTTTGGTTTCTATGGTAGCACCGGTTGCTATGTTACCCAAATGTTTCTTATAGGATAGGAGTATGTTAGGATGGTATGTTCTTTTGTACAAGAATAATTTCCGGATTCGCAGAATTACCACAAACAACCGGACAATCCCTCCAAATCACCAAAATTCACCCCAAACTACCGAAATTTACTTTTTTAGTACGGGTTTCCCACAGAATCCTTTTCAGAAGCCCCTAACGTATAGTTCAATAGTAGCACGTAGTGCTATAGTACAGAGTAGTCCCCTCAGGATAAGATCGATTGGACTAGGGTAGTTTTTCTGCTTCGGATTTCCACCAGAATCCATTTCATGACTTCTTTGTTCTATTTATTCTGACTTCCCTAAACAAGTTTATATTCTACTGTACACGTCAGAGGTAGCACATAGGCACATGTTGGGTGTGACTGAGTGTCCTGTAGTTCCTAGTGGGGGGTGGGGGGAGTGGCAGAATTTATCGATAATTTATGCAAAAACACGGAATTCAAATTTTACGGAGTCGGATAAGAATCCCATTTATGGAATAGTTTATATAGCCGGTGTTTATGTATACAGGGGAAATGAAGCAATCTGATTGAACATTTTCAAGGTCTGAGCGAAGTTATAGCTAGGAGGTAGTAGTTTTACAAGTCAATATTAATGGACGATAGTATAGCCAATAGTACTGACACAAAGACTCACTGGCACAGGAATGCTGTAGAAGCTAATTCTAGGACAGATATACAATAGACAAGTAGTGGTTTGGAGCTTTGGAGATAAGATGGAAGCCGTTAGTAAGACTACCTGTATATGGGCTCCGAGCCATATGGGAGCTGTATAGAAGCTGGATCATAGGTATCCTCATATACCCATACATGTATGTGCTTATGTGCTAGTGCACAATGTGTCACATTGTGCATTTTCACATAAGCACATGCGACAAAAAAGAGATTTTCCTAAAGTTATCCTCAATAGGTATCCTCAAATAATACAATATCAAGCCATATGTATCCTTAAATACACGTATGCGCCTATGTGCTAGGGCATGCTGTGTCACATTGTGTCTTTTCACATAATCACATTTCTGCACATCCAGCATGTATCTATGTGCTAGTGCACATTGTGTCACATTGTGCATTTTCACATAAGGACATGCGAGAAAAACGGATTTCTTCGGAAGGTATCCTCAAATAATACAGTGCCAGGCCATAGTTGTCCTCAAATACCCGTATGCGCATATGAGCTAGTGCGTAATGTGTCACATTGTGCATTTTCATATAAGCACATATGGGCACATCCAATATGTGCCTATGTGCTACCTGTAATATGTACAATATAACATAAACATGTTTAAGGAAGCCAATAAACAGAACAAAGAAGTATAAAAAAACGATTCTTGGGAGGGGGTATCCGGAAAAACTACTCTCGTTTAATCGAACTTACCCCCAGGGTCCCCCTATGTACCACAGCACTACCTGCTACTATTAAAACAACGATATGGGTGTTCGAAAAAGGATTCTGGGAGAAATTCGTACTAAATAATGTCAATGTCGGTAGTTCTGGGTGGATTTTGGTGATTTGGAGGGAATGTCGTCTTGTTTGTGGAAATTCTACAAATCGGGAAATTACTCTTGTACACAAGCCCCCCCCCCCCCCCGAACATACCTTTATCCTATAAGAAGCCTTTGGGTAACAAAGCAAGCACGTGCCTTCTATAGAAAGCAAGATTTCGGCCTCCAGTATACAAAATCGTCGACGGAAACACGTTTCACCCTAACACGCGCTGCGCATACACACTAACACCACGTATCACTGTGGGGATAAAGTCACAAGATGGTCGCTCACTCGGGTTACCATGTCAGCACAACATAACGCAACTGGGTCACGTGACTATGGCGGCACATAAATGAGATCAAACATGTGATCATCCAAATATTCCCTGAAAACCATATCACATACTACTGGAGTTTCTATATCACCAAATGTCAGTGTTTACAACTGCATCGTGCTGTTCATGTAAAAATTCATTATTAATGCTTGTGTGATAAGTGGTTTTGCGGAATATAAATTCATGTTTCTTGGACAACGACAGTTGCCAGAATTAAGCGGAGTAAAACAATTTATTTTGAACTTGAGGCGGAGACTCAGTGAGGTCGAGAAATAAAACTAAACTTGTGGAAATATAATTGATTGAAGTCACATTCATGATTGACTAAAGTAAAGTGGTAAACAACACGTGAGTTTGTTTTTTTATATTTCTGATTCTTTTGAATTCATTGTTTGCAGTTAAAATTGAAAACACACCCCCAAAGATGACATATTTGTGGGTAAGTTTGTGCCTATCGGTGACGAAAAAAGTTAAATAGACACGGAGCCAACGTTTGGTGTTGAGAAATTCCAATCAGAGCGTGCGTAATCGACGCTGATCAATGGAAGTGGAGCTTACATTTTCTTTGTGCGCATTCCACCAGGGAAGAACGTTCCGATAATACCCACGTTTTGTCCAAAAAACCCAGTACTGTGGCTGTGAGAAGGTGTCAAATTAACTAATCACGCCTGATGTCACAGACGTGAGGAATAATAAATTAACATCGAGCGAAGCAATTATCAGACAATTTTGGAGATAAACCCGCAGTCCCATCTCTCAACTGTAAAGACGTTTTCGGAGTTACACTTATGGTAACTGATGATGAGGATAAAACGAATGTGCTTAACAAAAAACAAATTACCATAGTTCAATCCAAAATGGTTGCAGGCCATTCCAAAGATAGATATCTTTGAAACTGAGTTTTCTATATTCCTAGTTACCTGGTTGCCAACAAAAGACAACTGGATACAATGTACAATATAGAACCTCTGATTTTTTTTTATACCGGCTTGCTTTTTGGCTGTGTTTCTATCCATCTGACAGGAAACTGACAATGCCCATGCCAGTGTTTGAGAAATGCAATGTTATGAGGCTGGTATTGACAGACTCGTTTTCTGTTTACGGTGTTTCAGCTCAGGTGTGGAACGTTTAGTATTCAGTAACTTTTGGAACAGTTTCTTACTAATCATGCATGTTTTAAATGCATGTCTGTTTTTTTTCACGCACCACGGTTTTCAGTTGATTCAGTTATATCACAATTGGTGCTTAGCATTTGACAAACGTCAGTAATCAATTGGGATATTTTGTGAGAAATGGCAAGCCTTTAATAGAGCTCATTCATGTACTACATCTACAGACGTAAAGTTCGGGGTGTCCCTTCTGGAGCTCACGAACCTTACGTGTTGGACAAGCAATGCAATCGGACTTAAATATTGGCATATCCATATCAGCAGACTATGCGAAGGCCAATTCCGGACTCTATCAGCTAAGGAACCTCAGATTTATTATAAGAAGGACAAATCTGGAAACATTTTTTAAGTCATATATGTATCTTTCTCTTTATATGTCGATGTTGTTTGGACGGTGGCGCCGAATTACCTACACTCTGAGACAGATTTTGTATATAATTAATATAATACACTTCACATTAGGAACCTCTTGTGGTGGTTTACATATAGAATATACCCATAGTAGCTTGGTGTACCAAATGTTCACCACGAGTGGCGAACATTTGGTTCACCACGCTACTTTGGGTATATTTTATTTATACCATGATCGTCAGATTATTAAGAGTCGCTATTATTTTTTCTCGATTTTACTGAGCACCAGACGTGCATACGAGCGAATTTGTTTTTGTTTACACGAGCATCGGTGGGCGGTACTTTCGATGTCAATTTCTATCGCCGGAACGAAATAAAAAAAAAAAAGAAACTGAGCCTTTTTTTTTCGTTTTAATAATATGATAACATACTATTTCGAGTTATGCATGCTTAATTAACATGAGACAATGCATGCTTGTTAATTTTTGGCATCTCACGAGGTAAACCCATTTAAAAACGTAATAAATAATTGCCAGTTCCATTTCACTCTTCGCGAGGCGATGTGCGATAAATTTAGACAAGTTTGCATTCAGGTCGACGTCACCAAAGTTCAAAGGGGATGTAGTTCTATTGCAGGTGTATTTTTTTACTATTGCAATCCCGTTGCGGGCGTGTTCATCATGGTTTGTGTGAAAAGCTAAAATTTATGTCATAGGCTTTTCACATAGAGGAGAGTAGGTAATCATGGTGTAAATTGGCAATACTACTTTAATTAAACACATCACTCCAATCAAGCCACCTCCTTACTAAACGTGCAGTAACATGTACTACACCGATCCAGGGAACTGAAAACAAAAAAATACGGTCATAAAATGTTAACCCTAGCCAACTTCATTTAGGAACACTTCTTAGAACATTTGTCCGTGCTAAAATTCATTAGCTTAAAAGTGTGGGGGTGGGGGTGTGGGGGGGGGGGAGGCTACTTGTTATAAATATGTTGATTTGTTAATATTATGTTGATTTGTTGTTTGACGAAATAGCCATGCTGTTTGGTAGATTCCCATTGGGCGATCCAGTAACGCATTGTTACAATCGAGGGAAGCTGTGCGACAATGGAAGAGTATGTAAACGTGGTGTGTGCCAATGCGAGAAGTTCTACAGAGGGGATCATTGTGATGAGGCGATAGGTGAGTTATGTATTCAATAAATTCAAAGAAAATAAACATACTAAAGCATGAATAAAGATAAATACCCCCCTCCCCCCACACACACACATACCCCGCCCCCGCCCCTCCAAAAAAAAAAAACAACACAAAATGGTGTACAAAGGGTAGACATTTTGCTTTCGTTTTGATAAATAGACGCATCGATTCGATACCCCTAACTGCATCATGATCAAGGAAATCCATAATAAATTATCCAGAAAAGAGGAGATATCATGAGACATATCATACTGGATATCGCTAGGTTTCTAAAAGATATGGGGAAGTCATATTAGCGAGTCTCCTTGGAGTGCATGGGGTTGTTGAAGGTATGCATCAAGTATTGTTTGTCAAACCAGATCAGGCAATTTGGGCTTACTTTTTGTTTAATCTTTCTCCTAATGAATCCGTCTTATCTGCCCGCGTGATATACTACATCAGCAGTTGAACAAATTTAAAAAGTAATTTATTTATTTGTACTTAACGCCTAATGAGCAGATAAGGCTATGTCATGGGGAGAAAATGGTAGAAAATTAAATGCATCAATGGTAATGACGAAGAAATATGATTGATAACCCTTTACCCAACGTAACGGCCAAAACCGGCCAGCGCTATTCTCAGAAATCGCCAATTAATTTTCATTATCTTTTCATTTTTTGTCTCAAAAACATAGGTTATGACCCCTCATTGGAACGAGCTCGTCGAGCTCGTTCCAACGAAGGGTCATAACCTATGTTTTTGAGGCAAAAAATGAAAAAAATTAGTTATTCAAGAATTTTTTTTGCAAGTGTCGTCTGCTTTTCATGCTAGGAAAAGGGTTAAAAATAGAATGACAACGACAGGTGTAGGATGAGCAGCAATTATTGTCTGCTCTCAATCACTTCTCTTCCATGTTGATAATGATCTATTTTATTTTCTACTATTCTCGCGCCTCGTATCGCCCCCCCCCCCCCCCTTCCACATCCTGTAGGACTCAGATTTAGAAAAAAAAAAAAACAATGCGTGATGCTAAGTTAGCTCTGGAGCTCGAGTTTGTTCATCGCCAATAATTATTTCCAAGATGATTTCCAGCACAAAGGTCTGTGTGACTGGTGGGTTATTCTATACATTTTCTCCCCACCCCTTTTGAATCATTCATTCATTGTTTTCCATATCCCTTATTCCCCCTTTCCATTGCTAATAGTCCTTGTTTGAACATCTGATCTTTGTTTCCCCTTTACCTTTTCAGTGTTTGCACTGCGTGCGTGTATCCATTCCTGGACACATGCTCACTTGGTTTCTCCGTTTTAGGATTGTATGCTGCATATTTCATTCCCATCTCCTATTATGTTTGCCTTCCCATTTCCTTGTTTTTTTTCTACTCCTTTCCCACTATGTTACTAGGGTTTTATCCCACACCTACTCCTTTTAACTGTATACCCTTTTCTCGTTCTAATGCAGTGTTTGCGTTCTAGTGGTGTTTGTCTTTCATTTTATATTTTCCTTATGGATGTTCCATATTGTCGTTTTCCGTTTTCCTTGTCTCCCTTGTGGCTTGTAACCCTTATTGGGGCACATGCTTGTGGTGGCCACACTACATTTTTTTATTTTGTCATTCAGGGTTATACTCTTTGTCTTCGAATCCAGTATGCGGTGTGTGTGTCTCTCAATGTGAATGGGCCGTGCTATATTAGGAGGCAATTGTCTCTTCCAGAATTTCTCGATAACCCAACGTGTGACGTGGTTTTTCTACAAGGGACGCATATTAATGGCCTTTCTTTCGGCCGGAGAGTCCAATGTTTCCTATCCAAAGATAAGGCTTTTGGGTTTTTCGGTGCTCATGGCAGTTGTGGGGTTGGGTATTGATATACCAACCCTCACTCTTCACTGTTAAGCAGTTCCATTTAGACTCTTTCTGTAATTTTATTAGTTTATATATCACTGTAGACGAGTATGTTTACCGTCTTATTAACATTTATCGTCCTAGTATAGAGTGCATTAAATTGATTTTAAAGTGATGTTGCCTTTTTACGACCCCTCTTCTTATTATTCTTGGAGAAAACTTTAACATTATCGAAGATATTTCCTCAGACTAAGAAATGGGTTGATGATGTTCGTCTTCCCTATTATGTTTCTGAGTGGCAATGAATTTTAGGTGAATTTCACCTTCGTTATCTTTACCATCACTTTCACCCCTGCACTGTGAATGTTATGTGGAAACGCTCCGGTGTTGCGACGCCGCTCCACCGTTTTTGCTTTTTTTTTTGTTTCGCTTAGTCTTTTACCTGCCTGCGGTTCATTTGGACAGTTTGTCGGATTGTCAGATCACGATTCCATATTTTTCCTGTGATGGACACAAGTTACATACCTCTTTAGGGATTGGGTATTGAAAATGTAATTCTTCAATTTTTCTGATTCGAAATTTTGTGACAAATGTTTGGCTATTTTCGGGCCCTTTTCTGAGTCTACTGTCAGTGGTGTTTCGGCTTGGTGGCAGAACTCTAAAAAAAAAATTAAAACTTTTATTCAATATTATTGTAAATTTAAAGCTGAAGCCTTTCGTAATCGTCTTCGTGAATTGGAAGAGTCCAATCACGGTTTATTTACGGTGATAACGAGAAGTCTTCTTCGGGAATTACGTTCTGAACGAGCTTGATATTTTTTTATTCGTTCGATTATATTGATAGTCTGGAAAGGCAGTCCAGGTATTTTATCAATCGGAAGTTTACAGAGGTAAATCTAAATTGATCAAGCCTTTACCTAACGAATGAGCAGCATCCGCCGCGTAATTTTCAAATTTAGTAATTGAAAAATACATATTTTTCAAACAGTGTCAAGAAAAACATATCACGTGACACCTCACTGGGAAAAGCCCATTCAGATCGTTTCAATGAGTGTTAACGTCATATGGTTTCGTTGATTTATATTTCTAAATTGTAAAAAACAATAATAATTAAACAAATAATTGTTGATATCCTGTGCTGTGGGTGAGTGGTTAACCCTTTACCCAACGTAACGGCCAAAACCGGCCAGCGCTATTCTCAAAAATCGCCAATTAATTTTCAAAATATTTTCATTTTTTGTCTCAAAAACATAGGTTATGACCCCTCGTTGGAACGACCTCGTCGAGCTCGTTCCAACGAGGGGTCATAACCTATGTTTTTGAGACAAAAAATGAAAAAAAAATAATTATTCAAAAATTATTTTTGTAAGTGTCGTCTGCTTTTCATGTTAGGTAAAGAGTTAAGAAATAAATGTTGATGATTTTATTTTTGAATCTTCTATTAAAATTTTTCAAGCTTTCGTTTCTTATTTTTCTGACTTATTTTCGTCCTTCACGTTATATTTCTGAGTGACAACGTTATTCACGTGAATTCCACCTTCGTAATTTTTATTGTCACTTTGACCACTGTAAGGTGAATATTATGTGGAAACGCTCATGTATAGCGACACCGACCGACTGTTTTTATGTTTCGCTTCAGCTATGACCTGCCTGCCGTCTCAATAAGGGGTCACATCACGTGCTTCCGTTGAAATGTTCGGTTTTTAAATTATAAAAAAGCAATAATTAAAATAATAAATGTTGATATCATGTGCGGTGGGTAAAGGGTTAATAAATACAAGTTGATGATTATATTCATGAATCTTCTACGTCAATTGTCCAAGCTTTTGTTTCTTACTTTTCGAAGGAGGTCATTGACCCGGTCGTCGCAGATGAATTCCTAGCTGGTCTAGCGCAATTGTCTTCTGGTGACACCGAATTCTTAGATGAAGACATTACCATGGAGGAGCTTGGGACAACTATCTCCAATCTTTCACGAAATAAGACACGAGGATCGGACAAATCGGCTGCAGAATTTTACAAGCTTTTTCCGGCAACTCTATCACATGGGTTTAAAGCTTTACATCTTGTGTTTAGAGGTTCACCGTTTGACCTTTAATCAATGGTTGTCTTCCATTACTTTATTGTAAAAAGACACAACACATCCCGAACTTGTCTCCAACTTCACCATATTAGCTTCGTTAAATGCGATTACTATTCCATTAGAAAGGTTCTTACTAATCGGCTGCGGTGTTCCCCCGTTCACCCTTGTGTGGTGTTCCGGGTCGTTCTATTTTTGACAATGTCCATTTGTTATGGACTATTTTTTTACTATGCCGTGGACAAGCATCGGGACTGTCCTGTCATTTGTTTAGATCAGACCGGGTTACTCATGAATACTTGTTTAAACTTTATAAGAATATATCGTGATATATCGTCCAGTGTATTTGTGAATGCTTCCTTTTCTGAGCTTTTCTCCTTGGCCAGGTCGTTATGTCAGGGTTGCAACTTATCTCCGTTGTTAAATGTTTTATGACTAATACCCTCTGCTTTTCAGGTACGTAAGGATCCGATAACACGACCGTGACTATTCCCAGTCCCTAATGCTACTAATTATCCAAATATCGATGGCAATACTGTCATTTTGACTTCAGAACGCTCGATTGAAGATTCCAGTATTGGTGTTACCATTGTGGTCGTGCTTCTGGTACCAAACCTGACCTCAGTAAGACAAAAAGTATATTTTGGGAGAAATGGCGCCGATCACCCCTTTGATATATCCTGGGCTGGCAGTTTGACCATTGTTGGTATTCCCGTTGGAACGACACTCACTCGTGTTCTTTTATTATAAATTGCGAAGTGTTTTGTTTTTTTAAAGGGCGCGACCTTTCTAATTTTGGTAGAGCGCCTTTGGCTAATTGTTACGTTGCTAGCAAGTTGTTGTAGGTATGCGCTGTTCTTCCAATGGGCATACATTACCTCAGGTTGCTGCAGCGTGCAACTTTTCAATTCGTCTGTGGCAGTAGGTGCGAACCCATTGCTCGTTTGGCCATGTATCTACCCAAAATTGCAGGTTGAACTGGCATTGTTAATATATTGCCAAAAAACGAGCTCTTAGGCTCTCTCGACTTCGAGTTCTTCTTAATCCATAACGTGAGGCAAAGCGGAAACCTTTCTCAAAATATTGGATGTGTTGTTCCTTTCGACAATTAGATTTTTCTCTGGCATCTAATTTAATACCACACTCATTCTGGAAGCCTACATTTTATTCCGATTATTGGCTTGTTTTCTTTCAGACATAAATATATTACACTCCTTGATGTTGTTACTACTTTGTCCACTCGGCAATATTATTTGCTTGTGTTTTCTGCCTGTACCGTTACCTCAAGAGTGATGGAGAAATATCGTTTTATTGACTACGCTACTGTGTGGCGTAATCTTCAAGGCCCCTTCCTTGGCCATTTGTTAGTGTTTGTTGGCTGTAGTGAATATACATCTGATTTTGGACTTGGTCCTTTATAATAGAAAATGGGTGTTTCTGCCTAGACCCATTATCCAACGTTTGAGGCGGAACACCATTTCCTTGTGTGTACTCTAGATATAAACGATTGCTTCCTTTACTCTGTCCTTTTCTCCATGGAAACTCCGAGAAGTAAAACTGTGCTAGTTTATTGTTGTAAACAAGTTATATTTACAGATACAATAGGATTCAGTCACCAATGCTTTGGATTCCGGTCCTCTTAAAAAGACACCATTTTCGTTGTGGACAGGATTATCCACTGTAGAGTAATACGCGAGTTTACACACCAACATATAATTAATTAATTATTTTCCTGGGTAAGATACATGTAATTGCTTTGTTGTTGTCGTGTGTGTACCAGCTGAGTATTTCGTGAAAATGGAGGACATTGCCACTTATTCTTGCAATGAATAGCATAATAGGCAACCTGGGAATTATTGGTTGGGTTTCCTTGACCTTGTCCCGGTCTGTGGCCATTTTTGTTAGGTTACTCGTTAATTTACGCTTTGAATGTTAGCCCTTGTTTTACAGGTACTTTTTGTCCTTAGTTATCAGTCTTTTATTTTTATTTTTTTATGTTATATTTTGTACCTTGTTATTTTACCATATATAAGCCTTGTGATTATTTGTTTTATTGCCAGCGCAAGTGTAACAACTATGAACAATGAATCAAATGTGAGAAAAAAAGGACACAGAAGAAAACAAAAACAAAAAAAAAACACAACATATCACGAAATAAGCCTAGGCTTATAATCTTAACATTAATAGTAGATTTCGGTTAAATGTGACGAAATGTATTACTGCATTACAAGACAAACACTTGAAAACTGATTACAACACATTTTGCGTACGAGCCAGTACTGGTGGACTATAGGGCGATGTGGGTGTTGGGAACCGTGAGACAGCTTAATCAAAACATTACATTGGGTGGAAGATTACTCACGTTTGAGCAGCTACCAGCAACATTTCACTCCTGTGGAAGAAGAATAAGTTATTTCTGCATGTTGATATATCCTCGTAAGAGTGTGACATAAAATGATCAACGGCACATTGACAAATGCTATAATTTCACTTATTTGTATTACAGTAAAAGACTGTACTGGTTGTCAGAAGACGTCTGGTAACTGTAACTCAAATGGATTTTGTGAATGTCTTGATGGATACACAGGAGTAAACTGCGAAACATGTACGTATATGAATTACAAAATTCCGCCTTCACGGCACGGAATGATTCGTCCATTATCAAATTGTTAGCACCATCTAGTTTTCATTGGTTAAAGGAAAACAGGAACATAAGATTACCACTTGGACACTACTGAAGTGGAGTATTAAAACAAACGTTGCGAGGGTTGCATTCATGGGAATGCCATTTACTACCCGAGTTGCTGAAGGCGCCCGAGTAATACAGGAAATCACCAGATATGAGTCGTTAATTCCTGTCCCCGTATTCTACCCGAGTTGTGTTCTGTATTTATACTGAATTGAGTGAACGACTCTGATATTTTTTTTTAGAAAAATATCACCTTTATCGGTCTGTTTTACATTCTTGCTTGACATTATTTTTTGCTGAATCACTTCATTCACGTTACAACGTCACTCAGATGTATAACTATCAATCAGATCTTACATGGCGTTCTCGAACGTAGGCCGAACTCCAAATGTCTGTGTTGCATCGGGAAATGAAGAATACTCACGCCGTTCATGATATATAAACAATAGGTAACTGTTCTATTTTGTTATAATTTTTATCTTCGAGTGGAAAGAAGAGGGTTTAATTTCATGTCACGTTTACACTGTTTAAAATAACTTCTGTTTTGTGAACTACACGCATTGATACTTAAATGATATGGCTGGTAGCCAATCAAATAAATCTTAGTGAAGTCGAGGAAAACATGAAAGAAGGAATGTTAACCTCCACTTCAACGTTTAAATTAACTAATCATAACTATTTAACATAAAAACAAGTTTTAACGTAAATAATTACAAGTATTTAAAATTGTCACAGAATATATATTGAGTAATCGCTTGAGTGGACTGGTTACGTGAAATAATCCATGAGAGGTGAGGGACGTTGTACAAACACGAGTGCGCGAATGCGCAGGAGTGTTTTACAATATAGTCCCTCGCCTCGAATGATTTAGTTCACGTAACCAGTCCAGTCAAGCAATTATTCTGTTTATTATTTTTCATCATTAACGATGATTATATTATTTAACTTTTTACCTAACGTAACGGCCAGCGCTATTCTCAAAACATCGCCAATTAATTTTTATTATTATTTTCATTTTTTGTCTCTAAAACATAGGTTATGATCCCTCATTGGAACGAGCTCGTCGGGTTCGTTCCAATGAGGGTCATAACCTATGTTTTTGAGACAAACAATGAAAATAATAGCTATTCAAGATTTCCTGTTTGCAAGTGCCGTCTGCTTTTCATATTAGGTAAAAGGATAAAAAACAAAAAAACAAAAAAAAAACAATAAAGTCACTATTACATCCACGGCAAAGCATCTTCCTTTGCGCTCTCGGATACATGACCCCACTGTTGATTGCATAATTCACTTGCGAAGTTATAGTTTATAATCAATCCCGGAAATCCCAGTAAATCACACTTTGGAAAGTGATAAAAATATGTGAACTTGTCACAGAATATGAAACGATAGAACATTTCATTCATCTGATTGTCTGGTGACATCAAATTCAGTTTCAGCTAAGGTTGTGATACGTGGGGCGGATTTGTCGCCAGTACATGCACACTGGTTTATCAAAATGTTTGTTATGGAATTGTTGATCGTGCTCCCTCGAGATATGCTCGCAAGTGATGCTGTATTTGAATACTTTGGTGCCGAATTATCATTACGAGCAGATGTGGATGTCCTTCAGGAGACTGATGTGTGTGTGTGGTGTAAAAAATTATCCGGCAATTGCCGGATTCCGTGTGGTGGTTGTATTTGCAGATTGTAAGGTTATTTGTGTCAGTTGTGCAAATTACAGGTGACAATTAGATAGCACATTGGATATATCTCTCCACTGAGTTTGGAACAATTATTGATGCGGCTGACATTTATGTGTCCTGGCATCTAAATAATTCGATTCAGTGTAGTTTGATGTTTCCTAGATCGGCAGATGGTAAGGCGCTTATCAACTGATAGCTGTCCGTTCATTTTCGTATTTTCCTAATCCTAAAGATACTGCTGATGCCCATCCTTTGATTTATAAACCATTTCTGCCCATATTCAAAGTATGTACCTTTTTTTCTATTTCCTTGTGTGTGTCGGAAACCACTGCAATATAAAACGGAAAATCTTGCTTTGACACAGCCGCAGACGTTTCTCGCTGAATATTTTGTAAACCAGTACAAGATTCCTTTCAGGGTTAGCTCTTCAAACACTTTGAGTTCCAAACACCTTGTATTTAATGCGATTCCGCCGTCCTAGTTGTAGCTTGTCGGTCACGGTCAACAACGATAAAATGTTTGCCCGCCTCATCCTCACCTAGATTGATACCCACCCACTTCAAGCCATATGGCACCTGCACACCAAGCGTTCCACTGTGCGCTATGAGGGACAGCCACACGCAGTTGATTATAGACTTTGGTGAATGAGGTCCTACAACATTTCAGGAATATTACTTTTCAATTTCGTTGTTTGTTATTTCCTCGACTGCATTCGGTTTAGTCCCTATCCCCGTTGACTTTGACATTTTCTTTTTTGGCTTGTTTTTCTTTCCTTTGAAGGTTTTATGGCAATTATCAGGCTTCTTTTAGATCAACTTCCTTTAAATAACGACTAACACTTGAATAAAATACCATGATGGTTGTAAGCTAATATTCACACTGTTTTTTTTCTTTCTAATTGATACCATATTATTTATTTATTTATTGTTTTATTTATTAGTGCTTAACGTCACATCATCAGCTAAGGCTATATTGTGGCGAGAAAAACGGTGGAATGTAAAACGTGCTATTATCCAGTATGAAGTAAAAAAGGTTGAAAAAAAAAGGAAAAAATTACAATGCAAATCTCAATGACGGAAGATGTTTGAAGAGTAAATACACAGAACGACACACGCATGTGAATGGGGTAATCGATATGGCACGAGAACCAGCGCTGAAAGATAGAAGGAAAGACCGCAGGCTTCGAGTTTTATCCTTCCGCGGTGGCACAAGCACCTTACCGATTACCCCATTCACGCGCATGTGTCCTCCGTGTTTATTACACCCCTTCGCGTATATAAAAACAATTATTAGAAGGACACTCAGCAATTCATTTGACAACTATCAACAACAAAGAACGTATAGCCAACCAAATGTTCGAGGGGAACCTGTATTACTGTTTCATCCCCTGAGTTTCAATATGTTCTATGTGCCAATTATTGGCACACAGAACAGATTGGAACTCAGGGGACGATTTTCAGCTATCGCTAGCAATTCAAATTGTAATTGCTATGCACGATTTTGTAAAAAAATCCAGTGAAATTTCGCTTCTATTTAAATACATTCCGTCAACGATTTCCGTTCCACACATGTGCGGAACAGATTTTCTTTTTCCGCATAGCTTAGAGTTGCTGTAAATGGAGTTTTTACAGAATAGGCATTTAATAAACATGTAATAATGAGTAATGATAAATCAATCTGATGATCCGAGTACTGAAATAATAAAACCAAATTTAAAATTGAGTAAAAAGGTTGATGGCTTTCAGAAATTAGGGAATTTTGTACAGGCTCGTATGATAAATGCAATACATTCTGGTCTCATACCAATCTATGACAAAAAGGAGTGTGTAAGTTGTGTATGGCCAATATGACATCGTGTCAAAACTACGTGACCTTTCCTCTAAAGGTTCCTAGATGAGTAGTAGCAAAACTATTTGGTCGGATGCGATGAAGCTTGTTGTTTGTCATTTCATCTCAATCCATCCACCACACAGATTTGATGTAATAATTGACATGTGTTTTAAATCATTGGAATGAATTCTAAAACCAGTGAGAGGCTTGGTTAAAAGCTTGTTTTTTTCTTTCCTGTCTGCTCTGGTGTTACCGGAGATACCAACATGTCCAGGTAACCAGCAAAACACGATACCATATTGATTAGACAAGAGAATATTCAACTTCTCACTTAGTTCCAAACTGAGAGGGTTCTTCAAAGTGGGTTTGAGTAAAGACAGCAAAGCTGAAAGAGTGTCGAACAAGTATAATCGACTTTCTTTCCCGGTATCTCCTCGATTTGTTCAAGCGCAAGTTGTATAGCTTTAACTCCGCTGTGAAAATATAACTTGTATTTGGTATCATGATTGAGGTGACCCCATTACCAGAAACTACAGCTGGTGATACTTTGTCGCCATCTTTAGATCCATATGTATAGTTCTTTGTATATGCTATAAACTTGGACTTATTTCAGCGTATTTCTTCTTAAACTGCAAAGAATTTGTTTCTGACCTTTTGGTTGAAACGATGTCCAAAATAGCTTTTGGATTTTTAAGTTGCCAGCGAGGAATATGTTGTTCATGGATCTCTTTTATCATATGAGATCCAATTTTGGCAGACTCCAAATGGATTTTAATTCTAATTTCCGATGGAGGGATAAGTTTCTGGTGATGGTAAGAAGAGTCAAGATTTTGAGGGTCTTGGCCACAGTTATAAGCAGGGATTGATGGGGTAGTTTAGAATCATATTGGGGTAACAGTTTAATTGTGCGTTTCTCAAGAGACGATCCAGCAGACATTAAATCTAGTGTTGATGCTCTAAAAACACCCAAGCTGATTCTAATGCCACTATTATGAATTGCATCAAGCGGCTTGAGATACGACTTTCTTGTACAACGTAAACCACGCAGACGTAATATAATTTGGGCCTAACAAGAGATCTATACAGATGAAGTAAAGTTGTTTTGGTCAGCACTCCAATCAGTGCTACCAGCCACCTTGAGGATGTTAAGTGTTGTTTTCATTTCACTCTAAGTTGTTTTATATAAGAAGTTAATTTCAGGTTACAGTTCGTCTCCTGAGTTCCAATGTGTTCTATGTGTCAGTAGGCACATATGACACATTGAAACTCAAGGTACGAAATAGTAAAACGGCTCCCCCTCGCAAATTTGGTTGGCGATAAATTGTGTTGTTTTTGTTGATAGTTGTCAAATGAATTGCTGAGTGTCCTTCTAATAATGCTTTTTTTTATAGACGTGAAGGTGTGTAATAAACATAGAACGACACGCGTGTGTGAATGGGTTAATCCATATGGCAATCTCGTTCCGTGCTGGCACTTGTGCCATATCGATTAACGCATCTACACACGTGCGTCGTTCTGTGTACTGATTGCTGAAATTACATTGCAAAATCTAAGATCTGTACAAACCCCAAGACATTTCTTTTCAATTACTTACTTCATTCTTTTCACTGCGGATAATTTTCTATTCTGATGAAACCGCCAAGTTGAGCTCCATTCACAGAGACTGGCTAACAAAGCATACCGCAGTTGCCTCCCTTACCATGCTACTGTGTTATTAGACCATCGGGTTTGCAACAGAGGGTATCAAAGCTCAAGAGACGTACCATTGCCAAGCAATAAACCCAATAATTTATCTTATTTAACAACTTTAATGGTACAGGCATCTATTTGCAACCCCGGGTCGAGATGATGCTTCCGAAGTTAACAAAAATGTACACACTGTGTTTTTGTCTTTGAAAACTTAAAACCATTTTCTTTGACCTATATTGAATTCTATTTTAATACAGCTGAATTTTGCGAGCTCTTTTGCATTCATGTGTTTGCTGCTAAAACAGATTAAAAAAGTCATCTACATTCAACGAAGCGTACTCCATATTCTCAACTGCCTCAATAATGCTGCTGATTCTCACTGCGAATAGAGTAACAGATAAAATACTAGCCCGAGGAAGCCCTAGTTCTTCTTCGTGAGGATCAGATAGCGAACTTGAAATTGACCCCCGTTTAAAAAAAATCTCTGTAAAAACGCGGCATACGCCCTCTCAAACTCATGTTAAAAAGGCCTTTTAATATCCCATACTTCCACCTTGTGTCGTGTGCTGTCTCCAAATCAAAGTTGATAGTGTATTTCATCGCGTCCAGTGGCAATACCTTTCGCAAAGAGGTATTTAATTCTTCCATACAAAGGGGTTCACTGCAGTCCCCTATATTGTTTGAGGTAAATTTGATCTTCTGTTTTTCCTGTTGATTTTTTTTAACTTTATCAAATTCCGGTTTACAAGTTTGAGACGACGAATGGTTTGTAAATGTTGAGGCCATTTTTTATTTTTATTTTTCGACATAATTAGTGTTGTTACCGTCCAGGTTTCGTACAGTAGATTTTTCTTCTTTACCGTTAATGTTTTGGTTATTTACCATATTTTGTTAATTAGTGTTTGCTGGTTAAGTTTAGAGGCATACGTTTCCCTAGAACTTTTCTTCTTTTTTGTTTTATAAGTTGTCGTGTTTTTGCCCGATTTATGCGTAATTTGTCCTAATTATGTGTGGCTGTTGATTTATTACATCCCCGTTCTGTATTCTTGTCATTCTGTGTGGCCTGTTTGCAATCATTGCCAAGTTATGGTTTTGTTAAACGTTTAGAATTTGCAGAGGTGTTATTAATGATGGTGTTTGCAATTTCAAGCAAGCAACTCGATAGTGAAATGTTCTATTTCAGCAGCGCTTTCCTCAAATTTCTCCCGTGTGAGACGTTTAGAACAATGCGACTGCACAGTGTCCCAGTCAGTCTTTTTTACGGTTCCCCTGAGGAACCCTCACATCGTCCTCAGGAACTACTCTCTCCAACACAATTGCAAAATGTCCACTCTCGCACAGGTAACCTTCAATCTTCCAAGACAAATCAAGTAAGATTAAAGGACATGAATTTTTACAATTGAAGTGTAAGAACCAGATGCGGGGTGCAGGTGTGTCCGACCCATCATTGAACAAACACAAGACGAATTTTGTGAAAACCTTTTGTACAGTTCTGCATTTTAAATCTGCCGGTATCTCCCCAAAGAGGAATGCGCGCATTAAAATCATTCATCAGAATGAATGGGTTGGTAAATCGATGTCTAAGCTCTTTAATAACATTCAGAAGAAGAGGTTTCTTTTGATGAGACGTAAATTGAACATATTGTAACTGACTGGTCCATCGTTAGGCGTACAACCACGGTCTGTAAAATTGGGTGCAAAGGTACAGCACTGTGTATTTTGTCGCTTCTAACTTTGATGGACGTTCCACGAACATGAAGAACATTTCGTCAGCCCAAACCACACGAAGTATATAATGCTTAAAGTCTAAACCATCTTGACGTACTTTTAGTTTTCTTCGAAGTTCTTTCCTGCAGACGAAAATCAACAGGGTTGTATTTTTTACTTTAAAGGCCCAGTTAATTAAACTTCGCTCTAAAACCTCGAAAATTTCAATGTTTACTCAATGTATTCATCGACGGCCACCTCGTCCAAGCTTTCAAAACTGTTTCGAATAATTCGGTCATAAATTGCTTTGGTGTTCTGTATGATAACCGCTTTTGTTTTTGTTTTTTCTTCTGTTCTTTTTCTTGTTCTTTTTTCTGACTCTGCCACAGATTCTGTTGTATCGGTTTTAGCTGTGGTTTCGGCTTTGATGTTTTTTGAGTTTCTGTTCTTTTTCCATTGTACAGTTAAAACTAGAAGTCCCGTCATGAAATGCGCACAAATAGCACGCTGGTCTGCGCGTTAGTGTACGCGTTAATCCCATAGTAAAGTTATCAAATTATGTACATATGGCCTGTGCACAAGCAATGTTTCAGCCAATGGACCTCCGGGTAACCCGGAGGTCCATTGGCAGAAACATTGCATGTGTTTGCTATGAGTAACCAGGAGAACCTGCCGTGCTTTGGATGCCATTCGATATGGCAATTGCGCGCAATTCCAACGCGCAATTAAGCCTAGACAAGCGCACTATTCGTGACAGGACTTCTAGTTTTAACTGTAGGTGTGTCGTCGTTTTTGTTTTCTGATTCCTTCGACTGTTTTACCTGTTCCTGTTTGTGTTCTTTCTGCCATTGCCTCGGTTATTTCTGGAGTGGTTGACGTAGTTTAGGTTGACGCGGGTCCATTCAGTCGGAGTGCGTTATTGTAAATTCCAGCCACGTCCATGATGTCTGGCATTCTACTAATTTTGTATATATTTTTGCCTTAATGTATTACCAGGCATGAATGGTACAATGTATCTGACTTATTTGAAACTTATTTGCTTTTCACTCTTTTTTTGGTGAATGAGTGTTTTTTTTCCAGATCGGGCAATCTTTAGATGACGAGATGTGATTGCCCTGGAAGTTAATGCACTTGACAGTGTCACTATTGCATGGCTCGTCATGTTGTTTGCTTGGCCTCGACAAGCATCTTTACTATGGCCAAACTTTTGACACTTGTAATATCTCAGTAGATACGGAATGAATAGATCAACTCGAACGTTCAAGTAGCCATTTCTTACACCGTTTTTGGTGGTTGTAGGGTATAAATGTGAACATTTAAGTGCCTATCATCATTTGTCGTTCGTCCTTTCTAATCTCAATTCGTTTTACCCCTGTAACTCTCTGAAATTCATTTTTTTTTTCTGCAATGCCGAGCTATCCCATATTAGCCAGCTGACGTGTTCTTGCGTCACCCCCTGTTGTTATTGAGGGTATTGTGGGTACCAGTATGCGCCTCTATATCATGTAATCTTTTTAATTTTCAATAATGCCACCGACTAAATTTCTCGGGAACATTCCACATGAATGCCACCTGTTCTTAACATTTTAACAAAGTTTTCTGTACCAGCAATGCTCTCAAACGATGTTTATAGGATGAATGGATACAATTTGGTAACTGGAATATTTTTTATTTGCAAAGTAAATAGTAACAAATATCGGCCAAATGCTGTGTTTGAGGTAATCAAATTTTCAGAGTCAGAATTACTGTCTAAGTTTGGTAACTCGTGCCGTCTTTTTATTTTGTTAGGACTTTTTGTCAAGATTTTATAATGTTTCAATTCTTCACTTTATGCCGCCCAGCCTTATTCCGAACTCGGCCTAGGGGTACGTCCCAACCTAACATAAGATGGTTACAAAACTTAGAGTATATAAATAATATACTCGACCAGCGTTGATGCAAGGCATACGGCTGATCGATTGAGCCGCCGAGTAACTGATATAAATAGCAATTGACATTGACCTATCGTCGCCTGAGTGATAGAATGGTCTATGTACCCTATGGTGCATAGGACATTCTAGCTCTCAAGCGACGAGATATAGTCACAAAACACAGTTTGTGGTAATTCATTTACTTTTTCATTATATTCAAATGAGAAATGGTTTAAATAGTCTGATGTCACAGTTGGTTTCATTATCACTGATAACTTTATTAAGTCCATCATCACAAACAACAGCAAGGCTACCCTGCAACTGAAAGAGAGAGAGAGAGAGAGAGAGAGAGAGAGAGAGAGAGAGAGAGAGAGAGAGAGAGAGGGGGGAGGGGGGGGGGGGGCTGGACAGGTTCATAATTTTCCAATCCAATACCAAACTCATTAAGCTATGTAGTCTCAAGGTCAAACATTTTACAATCGAACATGTTGTCAATATCTTTAGAAGTGATATTATCTTCTTCAAAAGATACCATTTTTAAAGAGAATATGGATAAATCAATGCTTTGTTGTTGAGCTGTGCATTTGTATCAAAAGCAGACCATGGTGTGGCTTTGATCAAAGGGAAATAACTCTTCAACATCAAGTTGAAAAACAGTTCCAGTTATTGAAATATTAGTTACAATCTGTCAGATAACACCAAAAGAGTTAGATAACACTTTTATTTATCTAACAGTTGATAGACTGATATATTATTATTTTTTTTTTATTTTTGAGAAAATATTTGCTGGAAAATATA
This sequence comes from Pictodentalium vernedei, assembly GCA_031216915.1. Classification (NCBI taxonomy): domain Eukaryota; kingdom Metazoa; phylum Mollusca; class Scaphopoda; order Dentaliida; family Dentaliidae; genus Pictodentalium; species Pictodentalium vernedei. Next base: position 14,873,764 of record CM062288.1, on the reverse strand, counting down.
ATTAAAATACCAATTCAACTGTTAACATTTAAATTATGCCAAAAGAATCATATGCAGCAACTAGAAGTGTGATAAAATTTCCGGGTTAAACTCAGTAATCCATTTCGGTTCCCGAAAAAAAGTGGTTCATCATTTTTCGGCAGTTTTCGCAGAAATTCGGTAATGTGATTATGAAAGTACATAGAGGATATTGCCAGGGCCGCGTCGCAATCGCAAGGATGTTGAAATTAGCTCTCATTAATCTTCCCTCCACACAATACTATATCACGTGTCAAACATTGCAGTTTAGGTGCGCGGGTCGTTATTATTCTTGATTAGGTCTTGATTTCGCCGTAGGTCTCAACTCTCTGTACGAACTGTATGGAGAAGATACATGGCTCTGATGGACAAGAATACCGTTTTGTGATTTTAGAACTGTTATTGTGATGTATATTCCTGCTATCGCATTGGACGTACTTGCATGTATCGTTTCACAGTCATACACTTTAGAGTTGGCCACCTACAGTACATTCGCCATGGACTGGTCGTAATGCACGTGTGAGCAGTGATGTCCAGGCATGCGTTTACCAGGTAATAAAAATCATCATCAGCAAAAAGTTAATTAATGAAGCACCAGGTTGTACCCGGGGCTTCATTAATTAAATGTTTGATGATTATTCCTACAATGTGTGTTTGAAATCCATATTATTGAGTCGGTGGAAGTATTGCCCACATCGTGAACAAAATGACTAGTCGACAGTTGCCGAACTGTACACCACAGATACAGTTGATTACTTATTAGATATGACTGTTTCTTTACCAGAAATACCCATTATCAATCAATATCCCCTCAATCTCGGCTGATGTGACGCGGATCCCGGAACCCAGCCAGAGTTGTTCCTCCTGATATGTCGTTAGTAGGCTTGAGCAAAATGGTTTACATCAAAAACGTTAACCGCAACTCGTCGAATACAATCAGGTAAACTGATTTTATCGGCAGAAGGAAGTGTTTGAATTTGAGTGTTTGAATGGCGAATAATTAATGACGGCAATGAGTGAGGGCTGGGTTGAGAAAGAAAAGAAGAGAAAAGACAGCGCGACCGAAGTTCAGTGTCAAAAGCGGAGATTTGTCGATGTGGGAAAGATTTCAGCTAACCGAAATATGTATAGTAAAAGATGAAACATCGTATTTTGTGAGAAGAATGAGAAACAATAACACTGTCAGAAAATTGAAACAAAGCTGAACACAGTTTGTAATGATTTGTGTTGGTTCAAAAAAAAAAAAAATAAAGAGATTATTTCTTGGTTAGTTTTATATCGGTCAAGATATCAGCCCTCGGAAAACTAACACCAACTTTCGGCCTTCTGACTCAGGCTGATATGAAGTTACCTACGGCTGATATATCGACCGGTATGACACTATCCAAGTAATAGGTCAGTCTAGGGCGGATATGAAGTTACCTAAGGCTGATATATCGACCGATATGAAACTAACCAAGTAATAATTCAGTCTCAGGCTGATATGAAGTTACCTACGGCTGATATCTCTACATATATGACACTATCCAAGTAATAAGTCGGTATCAGGCTGATATGAAGTAACCTACGGCTGATATATCGACCGATATGAAACTAACCAAGTAATAATTCTGTCTCAGGCTGATATGAATTTACCTACGGCTGATATATCGACCGATATGACACTCTCCAAGTAATAAGTCAGGCTCAGGCAGATATGAAATTACCTACGACTGATAACTCGACCGATATGAAACTAATCTAGTAATAACTTTCAAATATTTGTTGAATTAGCAGCTGAATATTTACTCCGCTCCTTGTCGCATTGCAATTGTGGAGACAGTCAGCTCTCAGAACTTGTATTCCCCCACAATATGCCGATTGATGTTTCAAGTGTCAAATATTAGGCCGTCGTAAAATTACATAGTAAAAGGTGGAAAATCAGTCTCACAGAGGTCATAGACATTTTATCCTCCACTACTGGCATGAATACATCAGCTACATCATAACCCCCGACATTAATACAAAATATTACCTACACAAACACTGGCATGCCAGATAACGTGGACACAGCTAACAAGCATAATTCCTTCATTATTGCATACCTTTGCAAGAGAACAACCCAATCAAATAGAGCCAAAGTCAACACAAACGAGAAAAAAAAAAACTTCGGAAATAACAAGAAACTGAAAAAAAACAAGATCAGAAAAAAAGATCCTAGAAAAGAAACTCTGATTAAGAGTGAAGGAAAGAAACAAGAGAGACATCAGAAGAAAGGGAAGGGAAACAGAACAGCGGAAACTAAATTCAGATGTTACACCAAAGTGCCTTCAAAACATTGTTACTACTTATATGTGTGAAGGAATTGAGTACATGCCATCTATGGGTCTACTGATAGCAGGTTTTCAGTTCAAGCATGTCTGAACACGTTGTGTAGGTCGCTTGATATAAAAATAACCAAGGAAAATACCGGGGTATTTACTTCTATACAATTATCACTTTCATCAGCAACCGAATATGGATCACAATGCCGAAAAATAATCTAATTGAATTGTTAAGGGTTTAGGGAGAATCTTAATGGAGTGGGCCGTCTAAGCCCAAAATATAAACATGCTGCTTTTGCCAGAAGGAAACACTTTCAAAGAATCATGAAGGTCAAGATCATTTAATATTTAAACATTATACTTCATATCCTGCTTCGGCGGACGAAAATGATCTTCATGTTCGAGGAACGTCCGTCTTAGTCTTAGTGAGAAACAACAATATTCACAGTTCTGTACCTTTACACACAAACTCCAAGGCTGTAGCAGTACTTTCACATTTAGATAAGGTGAAGGTGGTTTCGTAACGTCTGATTTACATTTCACTAAATATACCCCTTCAGATGGATGATCTTAACAACTAATTCAGAAGCTCCCATCGTCACGTATTTTGTTGAGCAATGTTTATGCACACAGTCCTCTTTGGGATGATTCCTGCAACAAAGAAGCTTGGAAAGGCAACACAATACAATACCCTAATTTAGGTTTTGATTTGTGTTTTTCCAGTGATGGTCCAGACACCTACGTCCACCCCGCTTCAAACTCATACGCGTCAATTTATCTGGTGAAGGCCCTATTTTCGTCGACTTATTAGAAGCTAAGGATGACTTGTATGGGAGTGACCACTTTCCAATTATGTAACGATGGGAGAGTCTCAAGTTGAATTTGAAAAAAAAAACTCGATTGGAATAGTTTCTCATCCCTTTGTTCTGAACGATTTACAAGGGGGCAATTTGAAGAAAAAAGCTGATCTACTGGAACAATTAACGAAGGATTACTTGATATCCACCAACTACGAATGTAATGGATAAAGTACGTACAAATCGGCACAAACAAAACGATTTTCATAACATAAAGAGAGAAAAGTTTTGAAGAAAATTATGTTTCGAATCTTTAGACTCTGATGTTAGGTTTCATACCAGTTCAGAGACATTAACGGGTATAGCCTATATTCGTTACTTGCTGAAGACCTACCAGTTTGTGCAACGTGCAGCCTTGGGGCCTTGGTCTTCCACACAATTTCAATAAACTTCTATCTATTTTATGAATTTAGGTCGCATCACGATCTTGGAGCGCAATAGCGGCATTTCTGGTTTAAAGCGTTAATCCTTTACCTTACATGAAAAGCAGACGACACTTGCAAAAAAAAATAATCTTTTTCATTTTTTTTTTTTTGTCTCAAAAACATAGACTATGACACTCGTTGGAACGAGCTCGTTACAGCGATGGGTCATAATATATGTTTTTGAGATAAAAAATGAAAAAAACAATGAAAATTAATTGGCGAATTTTGAGAAGAGCACTGGCGCGTTTTGGCCGTTACGTTGGGCAAAGCGTTAACCAAAAAAATTTAGAAACTGATGAAAAGAATTAAAGGCAAAAGCACGAAAATCAAATGTACAACACCTGGAATATAGCAACGCACTAATTGCATCGATAAAATAAATATCGACCAAATTGTCCTCAGCATTCGTCGTCGGAAAATGGTAATTCGAAATGAATTAAAATTAAAAATCACATTAAAAGCCAAAGATCAAATTTGCCTCCGTCAACTTGGAATATTTCAGTGAATCTTATTTCTTTCCCATAGATGAGCTAAATTACTTTCCAAAAAAACAAAAATACTGCCACTGCACCGAGTGAAATACACTACCAAATTTGAAAACATCTGCCTTAAACCTTACTTGAACTTTTACTATCAATGTTTAATGAAATATGTTCAACTGAACTGTGTTCACCTTCTGAGCTAAAATCAACAATAAATCCAAGATGTAGAGCATAATAAAGCCATTATAATCCATGTAATTACAGACCTACTGTATGTGTTCTGTGCAAAGCCATGGAAAGGATGATCAAGGCCAACTTGTCTGGTTTCTCGAATTAAACAATCTACTTGTGTATGTCCCGTGTGATCTCAGAAGGCAGAGAAGTACTGCCGATCATTTGGTTCAACTTGAAATAATCCACAGAAATCCCTTTTGCTAGGACGGACCCTGCGGTCTCCATCTGTTTTGACAGGAACGGGCATGTAATACACCGTGAACGTATGGGATGTTACAAAATGTTTTCAGTGTGGGGTTGTGAAGACGCATGCCATTTTTTATAGACAACTTTTTAAATGACCATTAATTTGTATTTGGTGTTGGGTCTGAAATATTTTATCCACACGAGCCAGAATGTGTGGTTCCTCGGGATAGTATTTTGTCTGATGAACTGTTTTCGACTAAAATAAATGTCATCACCGATGCAATTAGGAATGTTCCAGTGTCTTCATTGTAAGGCGACAACGTTTTAATGTGTTATGGTAGCAAGAACATGAATGCCATCGAACGCAACGTTCAACTGTGTTTAAATAGATTCCAGAGATTAGATACTGGAGAAGGCTTCCGTTTCACCAAGTCTAAAACAAACTATATCATTTCCGTAAGCTCCAGAACCATCATCTTGATCAAGTACTGAGATAGATGCGAGTAACATAAAGGTTGTTGAAGAAATGAAATTCGTGGTTTTATTTTTTGACAATAAACAGAATTTCACGTCTCATATTAAACAAATATTACTAACTGAAATTCGTTAGAATAGTTGATTCCGGTTCTCATGCACAAAACGTTACTCCATCTGTTTATGTCACTAGTGAGGTATAAGTTAGATTACAATTGTCTGGTTTACGGTTCAACAAGAAAATCCTACCTCAAACAACTTGATGCGATCCATAATCGTGGTATTATAATTAGCCTAGGCGCCTTTATAACATCGCTAATAGATTCAATTCCTGGTGAAGTAAGGAAGCCTTCTCTTGAGAAGTGAGGAAATAACCCTTTACCCAACGCAGACGATTTCAAAATTCATTATTTTAAATATCACTTTTTTATTTTTTTTTTTTTAAAAATTGAACATAACCATATCATGTGACCCCCTCTTTGGAACGAGCACGACGAGCTCGTTCCAAAGAGGGGTCACATGATATGGTTTTGTTCAAATGTTTCGAAATATTTTTTCAGCAGCTGTATTTGCATATTACGCGGGCGGATGCGGGCGATTCGTTGCGTAAAGGGTTAAACTCACAATTAATTCAATTTACAATAAACTATTCGCTAACAAATCCCACTCATACGTGTATCTCAAATTCTCAAAGTGTTGAGTTTTTTACCAGAAATCAAACATTCCCATCCCCCACCCCAGCGGGACAAAGAGTCAGACCTCATCTAGAGTTCTCCAAACTTGAATCAGATTCCGGTGAACAAAACGTTTCCAGCTTGCCATCTCACAAGACCTAACGCTATTTCGGAACTGTTTCTTTCAAATAGAAAGAGACCAGCTGTTTGGAATTCATTATATTCCTAAACAAAGTCAATATATTGGATGAAAGCTAAAGCATAATACTTTCACCTGAAAACTTCGACAGTACACGGAAAGGGAAGGCCTTTGCTGTATTTCCTCCTTGCAAGCTTTCTTCAACACTAAGTTGAAGAACCCTCAAGTAAAGGAAATTCGTGAGAAGTTGAATATATTCTCACCTGACTCATATGGTGTTATGTTTTGGTGATTACCTGGCCATGTTGGTATCTCCGATAACACCAGGACAGTCTGTGCAGCAAAGCGGACTTCAAGCAAGCCTTTCACTGTTTGTAAGGATTCCTTTCATAAATTTCAAACCACATATCAGGAATAACATCAAATGTATGTGGTAGGCGGAATAGAATGGTGTGACAAATGCCTCGTTTCTCACTTTTTATTACGATAAATATGCATTCAATAACTTTGGTAGTAAAGATCATGTAATTCTAAAACGAGTTCCTAGTATTCATACAAGAGTTGACCATTCTCTCTTTTAAAAGGTAATATACGACCAGGACCCACTCCATGCCAACACGTACTGACAATGGAAACATTATTTTACATTGCACAGATATAATTCATATTGGAAAAAAAGTATTTAACTGTGCGCTCTCCGAAATATGTCTCAGCATGCGAGCTCGCGCAAAGTGATGTCATTTCTTAAAGAAATCAAATTTTGTAATAAATTTTAAATTTGTTTTTAACTCATTTGAAATAGACTCGATCTATAACGTATTCACTACATCACTAGGTACTGTCGCCATGGACTGGTTGTAATCCACGTGTGAGCAGTGGTGTCCACGCAAGCGTTTACTGGGTAATAAAAATCACCAACAGCAGAATTTTAATTAATGAATCGCCGGGTTATACTCGGTGCTTCATTAATTAAATTTTTGATATTTATTTCTATAATTTGTGTTTGCAATCTAATATTATTTCGTCCGTGGAAATACTGCCCACCCGTGGGAAGTGACCACTCCACAGCTGTAGTATCATCACACATTATTGTCCCAAGTTACTCCTTTTTGCAATTATTTCCTATTTATAATCATTCAGTTTACTTCTAACTGATAATGACATTTGTTTTACACTAATACCATCTTTTCGCCATTTTTTCGTAAAACACCAATAAAATAATAACTTTTTTTTCATCGATGCAATTGAAGAATTGTTCAGTTTTCTTTTACTCCATTATTGTAGTGTGTTTTATTGCGCAACATTTAGTATACTTTTTGCGAACATTTGGGAATGTATTTATTGATTTGTTTATTTACTGGTGCTTAGAGTCACACAGCAATTAAACGTATTTCGTGGCGAGAAAACGGCAGAAAGTAAAACATGTCATTGTCAAGTATGAAGTGAATCGATTAAATAAATATAGGAAATATTTACAGAAGAAAATGTCAAAGACAAGGGTGGTTTGAATAGAAATGAGTGATGATACAAGGGTAAAAACATGTCATTGCCAAGTATGAAGTGAAAAAGATTAAATAAATATAGAAAATACTTACAGAAGGAAATGTCAAAGACAAGGTTGGTTTGAATGGGGATGAGTGATGATAAAAGGGTAAAAACATGTCACTGTCAAGTATGAAGTGAAAAGATTAAATAAATATAGGAAATATTTACAGTGGAGACTGTCAAAGACAAGGGTGGTTTGAATAGAAATGAGTGATGCTATAAGAGACGTGAATACCTTGTAAATCAACCTGATGATTTGAAATTTGACCAGTCTTGTTTAAAAGAACAAAAACAATTTCAAATTTAGTAAAATGATTGATTACTTTCAGAAATTATACCATTATTTTGGGCGGGCTCGTATGATAAAATATATATATATACAAATAAAAACTCTCATAGAGATTCTACAATAATTAAACGTTTTTCGGTTCATGCGTTTTCAGATAAAACGATTGGTTCAGACGATTCTGTTTTTTTCTTTTCATAACTCAATGAACCGAAAACGACACAATTAGGTCCGCCCCCAGCCACGCCCCTAAAATAGCAGTCTTCGGATTTGAAACATGGAGTCAAATCAATAGAAGTTAGAACACTGGCACGTTCTAAATGTAAAAAAGAAAAATAAATTTATATTACTAATTTATCACCATGAAATTATTTATAAAATATTTAAATGACCGTGGTGGGTCAATTTTTCTTTTTCTTCACAGCTGTATTTATTTGACATTTCAATTTTTACGCACACTGGGTGATCGTCTGCGTTCATCGTTTTACCCAAATCGATTGTTTTGTAAACAATGGCTGGTCACTATTTCAGTTTCCAATTCCAATGAATGAACACTACCTGAAAACAACTAATTTCATGTCATCTGGCTTTGTATCTTACTCCACTTTTACAAACTGTGCTTTTCAGTTCTCGGGAAACGGTCAAAACCAAAATACAATGTAATACTGATAGCCTACTTCCACCTACCACGGAACGTAACTTTTACGTGAAGTGAACAGTTGAATGAAATTTGAGGGAGGCGTGTCTTATGACGTTTTCTTTGCATTACGTAATTCATTGGTCAATACAAAATTTAATGACATAAGTGCATTTGGCTTGGAAAGTGTGTCAATTGCTACCTGCATTTCAATAATATGCGCCCTCTTTTATGCCAGAAAAATAATATGTCTACCAGTTTTAGTTTTTAAGTCTTTGTTCGCTGAAGTAGAGGACGACTAACACTATTTATTTACTTGGGTCGCTAACGTTTAATTTTAAGGAATGATCGTTTCTTTTTGTCTATTTCTTGAGTTATGAACCCCCAAAAACAAAGTCCTAACATCGCGTAAATGGGCTACGCCCATTTACACAGTTTGGACTTTGTTTTTTTTTGGGGTTCATAACTCAAGAAATAGACAAAAAGAAACGATCATTCCTAAAGTGAAATACTAAGCTATGATATGATTAAGACCGACAAAGCGTAAACTAATGCGCTTCATTGCCACACCTGCTGGCTAGGAACACACTTTGGTCGCATTGGTATTACCCTCTAATAAAAACGGAATGTGAAGTCTTGTGTGACATTTATTACATCGTATTAGAATTGCATGAACTTTTATACAACGGATACAAGACGAGTAATGATCAAATGATCAAAAATAGTTGTCCGGAAGCGATGGGGCTTGTTATTTGTTGTTCCATCTCACTCTGTGTACCACACATATTTGATGTATTTACTGTGGTTTGTAATTGCTTAATGGAGACATCAAATCAAAGATAGGCTTGTTTAACCCGTATCTGACATGTCAGTTCAACTACATCAATTGATCATCTTTATTATTTGGGGGTAGACCAATTAATATTTTAAACGTGCAGCCGTGGGGCTTCACGTTGACTATAGTAATTGGTATATACTATGCATTCACTCAGCAGACATTCAACTTAATGCAATCATGACGTGTCTTCTTCCTTGGCCGGAAAAACGGCCGCCCGGGTTCAAAGGGTTAAGGTCTATTTTGTTTCAATGTCTGTCCAGTGTAACAGGACATGCCAACATATCCATGTACCCAGCAAAACACGATGACATATTGGTCAGACATGAGAGTAAGCCACGTCTGACGAGTTACAAAATGAGACTGTTCTTCAAACTGGGGCTGAGTAAAACTTGCAAAGACGAAAGAGAGTCAGAAAAATATGAAAATTTGTTAACCCTGTACTTGTACTGGGGAAGTTTGCTGAAAACAAAAACACTCTTTGGGTGAAGTTTACATTTTCATAACTCATTATTTCTTACATAACATCATTATTTCACAGGTTTAGATGCGACATGATTCTTTACTTGAAATGAATTTGGTTGTTTAATAAGTGCAGATATATCTCTGAATACAAATTAAATGTTCAGCCGGTTTTTGGTCATGCTACCATCACCTTAACCCTTTACCCAACACAGACGATATCAAACTTTAGTATTTTAAATATCATTTTCTTTCAAATTTTTCAAAAACAATCAACAAAACCATATCATGTGTACCCCTCGTTGGAGCGGGCTCGATGAGCTCGTTCCAACGAGGTGTCCCATGATATGGTTTGGCTGAAATGTTTTGAAAAATTTGAAAAAAGTATATTTAAAATAATAAAAAATCATATTTTTTCAACTGCTGAATTTGCATATTACGCTGGCGGATGCGGCCGATTCGTTTGGAAGAGGGTTAATGACACTTTCGAAACCGAAGTACTCGAAGAGAACCACATAGCAGCGGTGTGTGACTATCAGAGTGTTCAAATGATTAACCTGGCATACGAAGGGTAGGCAGCTCTTGAATGCTCGCGTGCCGTCGCCGTCCCCACGACTTTGTACGCAGTGCCACCATGCTCACGAATAGGAAATCAATTTGAAGTGGTTTGCCCAATGAACACAGCGCAGATAACTCGGGCCACGACAGGATAGCTCCATTGCCATTTTGATCTCCAGATCATCTCTCTATCCAAAGAACCAATCAGCTCACCTTGGTGATGTTCTGACTGCTCGGCGAATCCCTGCACAACTCATATCAAAACGCACCCCCAGTGGCTATCGTTATATGGAACTGCAAATACTGCAAATAATACATTCATCATCAATCTAAACTCTGGTATGGTATGCTAAAATACGACCCAGTTGTCCTGGTACACTCTATCGCGTTAACTCTTATTTTACTGGAAATATTTAAACATCTTTGCTCCACGTGTATGGTCTAAATCCTGGGTATCTACAGTTGTTTCTAGACACGCCTGGTCGACTATACAGGCAACCAAGACCTTCCAAGAAACATCTACCAAAGTACTTGGAAAGTATCCTCTGAGTTTAACCAGATATTACATGTCGATGGTACTTATTCTGTGACAGTAAACAATGACCAAAACCGGAAATAGGCTCTCCAGGATTAATGACCGCTTCAGAACGTAGGAATACCATCGGATATCTCTCTATTTTCACTGACATGTGTTGTTCTAGTGCACTGTTGACTGGAAGACACTCTCTCGTCCGCCAGGGATAGAACATATTTAATTGTAGAGGTGGGTGCATGTGGCTACTACATCTTCAGTTCAAACACTTCTTGAAAGGTGGAGGGGGGGGGGTAATAAAAGGAAGTTTACGGATTAGGGTCAATTTGAAAGACAGCGTCCCAATTATAGGTGGTGGCAGTGGAAGCCTCCCAGGGCCACTGAATCAATGATTTTGCTGGATACTAAGAGTTATTTTGATTTGTAAAAAAAGACAAATCTCATGTTAAAGACGTGAAGATGACAGGTTCTTCTTTAATGCAGATGTGCGGTTGGGGCAGTAGAATATAAGCAAAATCAACTTATGTAGGAAATTTTATAGTATCTCAACCCTGATATGCAAGAAATTTGTTTGAATTAACAAAACGGGTAAACTATTTATGAATGGTTTATTTCATATTTCTTGCCACTAACATTTTTCATTTTTAAATTCGGCACTCTTCGAAAATACTACTCCTTGTGCCGCGCGATTACTCTCCACGTCCGCTCGTTGGACAACGGTGTATTATTAAGACAAAACACAACGAGGTGGAGTTACGAGGACTTGAATCTAAGATTACTCTTCACGCCCACTCGGTATATTAACAAGTGTGTATTATTAAGACTGGACACAACGGGGTGGAGTTCTGGGAACAGGAATCAAATATTACTACCCACGTTGCTCTCCAATGAGATGCGTGCTGAAGACCAAATAGGACGAAGACGTGGGTTCCTGGGAATGACAGTGCCTCCGGTTGGACAAGCACTAGAGTGGATATATTATATATCACCTTAGGACCTTACCTCATGTTAGACAATTGAGGGATCAGACTCGGTTTAATTAATCGGGAACCCCAAAATGAACGTTATGTCGGGGCAGGGAATAGTGGCTACATTGATCAATCTGTTATAATCTCCATCCCTCTTTTACCACTGTACTCTCTCTGATTAATTCCTTACTGTTGAAACAGAACTGGTTCCATCTCAGGGACAAGATTAGAACCAGCTTTGGTTCTAAAGAGAGCCTATATTTTTTTTTTTGCAGCGTAGGTTACTAGACGGATACTTATCAGTAATGGTAGTTCGAGAACGATGGAATTTGTTAACTGTTGCTCCACCCCATTCCTGCCACACAAATTTGATGCACTTACTGATATGTGTCTTAAAATCACTGAAAAAAAATTCAAAATCTGTAAGAGCATTTATTTAAAGCCTGTTTTGCGGCCATGTCTGCTCTGGTGTTAGCGGAGATACCAGCATGTCCAGGTATCCAGAAAATCCTGATATTATATCGGTCAGATACGAGAGAATTCGACTTCCCATGATGCTCTGAAATGTGAGGGTTTATTTTCTTAAACTTTAGGTTGTGTAAGGCTAGGAAAGAGGAAAAAGAGTCGCAAAAAATAATCCATTTATTTTCCTGTACATTATCGATGTGTTCAAGTGCTAGTTGTAAAGCTTTAACTTCAACAGTGAGAATAGAACTTGTATTTGGTGTTCTGAATGACATGGTCTGATCACCAGTAATAGCGGAGTAAGATACGTGTTCACAATCTGTTGACACATCTGTATAAATCCTTGCATAAACACCATATTAAGAAGTTTATTGCGGCATATTTTCGTTTCAATTCCATAGAGTTTGTCTCAGATTTTTTTTGAAGATGCAAGGTCCAAAATGACAGTTGGTTTCCTTAGATGGAAATTAGGAATGTGTTGCACACGATTATCTTTGATTGAATCAGATGCAAGCGTGGCAGACTCCATATGGGATTCCGTTCTAGTACCCAGCAAAAATAATATGTTTCTGGTGTCTGTTGAAGAATTCTACATTTTGAGAAACCGAGACAGTGATAAGCGGGGTTTGATGAATTAACCAATATATTGGTAACATATTGGAGTGGCAGTTTAATTTTGCACTTCCTAAAATTATGGTTTATCTTCTAACAAGTGATCTGTACAGATGGAATGGTGTATTTTAGTCAGCACCAACTACTTTCAGGGGTTTAAGTGTATTTTTACATCTCACTCTCAATTGTTTTATATGAGAAGTGAACTTCAGTTTATTGTCAAACAACAATAAACCTAAATGTTTTACTTCCTTAACAGTTTTAATGGCACTCCCATCCATTTCCAGCTCCGTATCAAGGTGATGCTTTCGGAGCTTACAGAAATGAACACAATAAGTTTTGTTTTTCGAAAATCTGAAACCTTTTTCTGTAGCGCATTTGTGAATTCAGTTCAAGCACAGCAGAAGTTTGCAATCGATGTCATCCATATTTGAACTGCCTCAGCAGACTGAAAAGTCATCAACATACAAATTAATATTCAACTATATTCTCAATTACGTCAATGATGCTATTTATTGTTATCGCGAAAAGGGTAACAACTAAAATACAATTCTGAGGAAGCCCTATTCCTGATGATGGGGATCAGATAAAGAGAACCAGTACTTACCTGGAAATGACGATCCTTTAAAACATGACCAATAACAAGCGGCATACGCCCTATCAACTCCATGTTAAAAGGATCTGTTAAAACCCCATATTTTCAGTTGTATCATATGCTTTCACCACATCATAGAATATCGCGACCATATGTTCTTTTCTGGCTAAAGGCATTTCGTATAAATGTTTCATGTCTAGCCAAATGATCCACAGTCATTGTCTCGTCCCTGGTTCATACTGAGCAGTCACTAGTAGATTGTTCGATTTCAGAATCCAGACAAATCGATCATTGATCATCCGCTCCATGGTTTTACACAGACGATTTGTCATTGCAACAGGTCTGTAATTAATTCGGTTGCTGTGATCTTTATCCGGTTTTGCAATGAAAATTAGATTTGCCTTTCGCCAGAAAGGTAGAAACAAAACTTAAAAGCTCAATGATCGTCAGTGTCAGATTTCTTAAAGATTCTTTCCCGCAGGAAAAAGCAGCAGGTTTTTAATGTTGTCTCAGAAGGCCCAGTTCATTAAAATTTGCTCTAAAACCTCGACAATTCTATTGAATTAGATTGTGTTTGGTTGCATTACACATATTTGGTCGCAGATTTAGAGAGTGTACGGATGGGCGAAATAGCCCAGGTAGGTTTATTGTGTGATTTATTTCTCGAGATCCTTAGTTGAGATGAATTCGGACGTAGTTGTCCGATTGTTTCGTCGATGCACGCATCAACTTGCCAAATCTTCAAAGGCTTCAAACCTTTTGCGGGTAACATAGTTTTGAAGTGCTTTTGGTGTTATGTCTCTCAATTGCCTTTGTTTCTCTTTCTTAGTCTGAATCTGACTCATACTTTCTTGGTGTGAATAGTGTTTAAGTGCTGGTTTCGTTTTTGTTTTGTTTTGTTCTTTATTCTGATTCCGCTGGTGTGATTTGTTGTTTTCATTTTCTTCTGATTTTTTATCTGATTCAGGTGTGTCTTTTGTTTGGTCTTGATTTTCTTTTGTTTTTGTTAACTTTACTGTTGAGGCTTGAGCAGGTGACTGTGTTTGGGTTGATATTGGCCCCGTTTTCATTTCAACGGTATTTTCTAGTGTAAAGGGCTTTAATTATGTTGGAATAGCGCCTTCGAACCATACATTTAGTGTCTGATATCAAATCGATTTTTCTGGTAGTGATCGTTTTACTGCAGTGGCATATTATGATGGTGATTTTGAATGCAGGCCAAGCTAAGATTTTACAATGTATCTGTTCTCTTTAAAACCGACTTGTTTCTCGCACTTAACTTCCTGTATAGCTTTCTTCTTTTCTCCACACAGGGCAATCCTAATTCTTTGTGATTGTCCTGATAATTAAAACATTAAAATGCATCACTGCTTCATGGCTCATTATTTGGTAGGCGGAAGTTATGACATATTTGCTGGCGTCTGCATGTATTTTGAATGTGTCCGATTTTTTGGCACTTCAAACATCGAAGTGGGTTTGCAAAAAACACTTTGACGTTTGCATAGCCTAATTTTATAGACGTTGATGGCTGGGGAGTGTAGAAACTGGGAATGTATACATTAGTTTCAATCTCTCTGCCGCTTTTCCTAGTTTTGATCGTTTAACATGTGTGACGCCCTGTTGTTTCAATGCATGTGCTATATCTGCAAGTTCTCAAGTTCTCGTGAAGCATCCGATTGTATTGAGGGACATGTGTGGTTCTGCTTGTATTTCGATGCCTATAAGTTTTGTTGTTTTTGATACATTTTAAGATTATATATGCGTTGCGCATTCTTTCAACATATCACCAGATCTTAATTTCCCAACGTCCTTAATAATCACTGCTATACATTGAATTGCTTTCCCCAGTGCAAATGGTTTGATGCCAGATTTGTTTTTTATTTTCTTCTTTGGAATGAATAAGAATGAATCTAGGCCAATTGTTAGAATATTTGTTTGTGGTAACATCATAATCGGAGTTAGTTTCAATAGAGTTTGTTTCAATAGCAGATACATGCGGTCGTTTAGAACTGTTGGGTTTGCAGACATAGTGTTGTCGAAATTGTTCATTGCCCCGGCTGCCATCCACCACTGTGTCCAACAAGGGATAGGGTTATTTCTATGCAGTGAGCCCACCGAGCTTCCAGTATGTTCATATATTTGTTCTAGGACAGTGTACTCGGTCAGTGTTTATGCCAAGGCATTCCACTGACTGATTGGCCCGTGCTTGGGGGTGCTATGTCTTCAAATGTCGGTTATTCAGTCAATCGTTTCACAATACACTGCAATGGACGTTGCCTCTGTAAACGAAAATAGACAGCGCAGGAAAATCAAACAAGTGTTAAAATATAGTACATTAATTATATAAAAGTCAGTGCACAATGTTGGGATTTGATTAAAATAAAAAACAGATTGAAAGATCTCCAAATTACCTCCGATGTGACACCCGTTCAGGGGGCTCCCGATTGGCCAAAACGGATCGGCCCGACCATCCATCTGCTCCGGAGGTTGGAAGCCAAAACAGTGAACTGGACAGGTATATCCAAAATGGAGACTGCCCTAACCGGGGCACTATTTGTGCCTGATTTCCTTCCTCATGGGAGAACAAGGCGCCTGCATAGCATAATTCCACCATGTTGGTCCGGAGCTGCGTATTCGGATATTTCGCAGCGCACCTGCTCAATTGAGCGGGCTTCTTTATATTCGCCACCTGGGGACCAACATGACAGGGGATACCCACCACCTAGCCGCACACACAACATCTCCCCATCTCTGTAACGTGCATACATACCCTCAAATACACTCCTCCACCCTGACAGAAAAGCAGTCAACACAAAACTGAAGTTGGCTAACGAAAGGGGCAAACATCTTCCCATGAATACCCACAAAGCCAAATTGCTAGTTCTTCAATCGCGCAAAGATTGCGTGCCTTGTTAGCATAATAAAATAATCAATGGGACTGCCTGCATGTGTGTGTATGTCTTGAGGTAAGTGTGTACACTTGTGCAATTGTGCGGGTGTTAGAAGGGAGGAGGAAAAAACTGTTAAAAGATCGTGTTATCGTCGCCAGATATTGTACATATTTATTTCCAGTCAAAGGGTGCACATTTGCGGAGCAGAGCGTTTGTTTGAGGCCATCGAAGGCTCTAAAGTATGCAGTGTCTACGATAGATGAGTGTGAAAGAATTTGTTACAACACGCACACGTCGAACGGAAGCCCGAACAACTGTCGAGCATACCAGTACCGGTTCCGGCAGCAACCCGAATGCTTCATCTTCATTGCAGGATATGCTACGCAACTCAAAAAGAAATATGGTATGGCTGGATGTCGGCTTGGCGAAATGTTGAATACCAAAGGATGTCATAACGGTAAACTTGTTCTTCCTATATCTAAAAACCCAAAACATTCAAAAACTTTAAATTAAAGTTAACTCATGCCACTGTTTCAACTGCCTCATGTCTTTTCCAGCAGCTGTTGTCACCATAAGAACAATTCCTCCTAACCTCAGTAAACCAACTTCTTCAGATTCTTTCTGCAGCCAAACTGCACGGTAGAAGAAGAGGGCCAACAATTGCGATGACAACTGAGATATACAGTAACTTGATCGCAAAAGTCGCACCTCAGGGGGAGTGGGATAAAAATTGTGATGATAGCTGAAATATTCAGTGACTTGATCGCAAAAGTCTTACGGCAGAGGGAGTGGGATAAAAATTGTGATGGTAGCTGAGATTTTCAATAGCTTAATCGTAAAAGTCGAATTTATCTCGATCAGATTGCAATTCAGTCGTGTCACAATTTTGCTAATCGATCAATAATTCCTAACTAGAATTTCGCGCAATGAAGAGGAAATCAATAAAAAATAAACAAGAATGACATATGATATTCAAAGTTGTTTGTCATATAAGATTCTGCCTAGTTTTGGGAAGGAGAACAATAACAGTAATTTGGTTCACTCACCACCACTAAACAGTAGGAGTGTTGGCTTTGCGGTGACTTCAATCATCCCTTTCGCTAACGCTCACCGTTGTTCGACATATGGTGACTAAAGGGCCATTACCCAGCTCCCCACCCCCCCCCCCCCACCCCGACAAAAAAAAACAACAAAATACATATCGCTGTCCACTGCCCGGAGAAGTGACTTATTTTCTTAATCTGTCCACTGCCCGTTGGAGTGACTTATTTTCTTAATAATTATGTCATCTATGGTTCCGTTAATAAGTCTAATCTTTAGTGACGCCTTCGATGCTTTCAACTCCTTGTTGAGACAAGAGATGTGAGTATAACTGAAAGAAACGTGTTATCAAAACAATCAGACAAAACAGTTGTACACTACAAGCACGTATGAAAACGTCTTATCTAACAAACAGACCAAACATGCCCATATTTATTGACAAGACCGCAAATGATTTATGTCAACAAACTGACAAAATATGGGTATATTGCATGAACTCCATTTTGGAAAGAATTTAAGAAAAATTCTGCAACTAGCCGCATGCACGCTAGAGTCGGTTGGCGTGACTGGCATTTATTACATTTCAATAATAGTATTTTGTTAAACATTTGATTCTATCTCTGTTACACAACACAACTGTTATACAAACATTTGTACTTGGACATAAGTAAATATATATTGGGTCAACCCTACCGCCCAGGAAAAAAACAGAGATAAAACTAATAAGGCAAAATCCTCTGGAAACCTGTAGTCGGAGCAATGTAAAGTCGGCCTATATTTACAGGACGCCAACTTCGTCCGTTACAATTGATGAACTGATAGAAATAATGCTAAATGGGAAATTTTAGATCTAAATTTCAACCCAACCGCTCCGATATGGACAGCTAGAATGGCAGTCAAACCAGACGATCACCTTTGTGACGTTAGCACTAACCCGTATCAAATACCTCAATTATCCCGTGCCCTTTTCGGTCATCATCTCTCTACCGTTAACCATTTACACACAATATTCCAACATTGTCGAAACTGCAATACAAATGTTTCTCGCTATTCTTCGAAACGCGAGAAAAAATAATATTATTGCATGAACTGCATTTTGGAAAGAATTTAAGAAAACATTCTGCAACTAGCCGCATGCACGCTAGAATATAAAAGAACGGTAATTTAGAATATAGCATAAGTTTATTCATTTGATTTACAATTGTTGATCACAGTCCTAATTGTTGGGAAACCTTCAATCTCTCCTCCAGGGAATCTAAAATATATCCATATTTAGTGTTCGCACTCTTCCATCTGCCATGTCTTTTTAGACAGCGATCATTAACCCCCGCATTGGCAGCTACAGTAGCTCCACCTGATCTCATGGAATGTAAACCTAAACTTAGACCAAGAGACACTTCGTGTAAGAGACCTAAAATACACTCTCGCGCCCTGGAGTAGCTCAAAGATTTGTTTTTATGTATGAATGCACATTTATCTTTAGATCTATATATAGGTGTAAATAAATAGTCACTTGAGTTAATGTCAACATTTGACAAGTTGCAGAACTTTTTAAATAATTGCACCGACATACATTTGTTTCCCCTTTACAGATAACCACTGTGTTGCCCAGGAGGAACTGATCAGTTTTACTTTTACGAATTGTAAGAGATAAATGACTGTCATGCACTTGGATATCCTGATACAATAAGCTACATAGTTCGTCATACCGCAAAAAAACCACAAAACTCAGAACTATCATTACTAAGTCCCTTACAACTGATAAGTCCTCTGAATGTTTATATTTGTCACACAATTGTTGGATAATGTCTATTGTTATGACGTCTTTACGCTGTTTCGGCTTCGAAATATGTCTTTTTGAAGAATTCACTAGATTTTTAACGAATGCATTGTCCGTTGCGTCAGCCATACCGTTAACTAAATGTGCCCATTTGATTCCATAAAGTGTATTCTGGGCCACACTAGGGGAACAGTTTTTGTCCATCAAATGAGTAATATAAAGCGCAACTTGAATAGGCTATGCCGGTAAGCATTGCCCCCCCCCCCCCAATAGGTGAAATGAACGACTTCCATCTTTCAAAAGCATTATAATAACTACGGATTGTATTGTCACTTTTGGAAGCTACTAAATATGATGACATTTTACTTGACAAGTCCTTGAGGTCAAAACTATTTACACCGAGACCACTCTCCTTCACCTGGGTCAATATCCTGTAATTCAAACCAATACCTAAAACAAAAATGTTCACCGTAATTTTGAGGGCAATCATGTTGAAAATACTCTTACCATTACCAAAGATTCCGTTATTTCCTCGACCCCTCTGTACCGGTTTTGCTGGAAAAACATACGTCGATTTTCCAAATATTTTATATTCATTTCCTGTATATAACGCTGGCCAAAATGGTGCAGATTTCCACATTGGCACAATAAGCGTGCCCCAAGCCTTTTCCGCGATCATTTTTTCAATCGCCTGGAGAGCCAGCCGTGGTGGAGGTACAACCCAATTTCGATGACCCACCCATCGAAACTGAAATGCATCGATACCACTAGTTTTGGGGCACCACCATCGAGAATTAAAATTCAAACATTTTGCATTGTAATTAGCTGCAAATCTATCGACCGTATGTTCTCCCGAAACATTATCCAAATGTGAAAATATTTCATTACTGACTTCCCAGTCATCACTGTCAGATGTTTTACTCAACAAATCAGCATTGTAGTTATTACTTCTCGGAATCCACACGGGATTCAGCTCAATGCTCTTATGTGAACAAATGTTAAAGATATGAATAGCAATTTCTTGTATATGTGACTGCATACTCCCTTTTTGTAGTATACTCACGACATTCTTATTGTCAGTATACCATTTAACACTCTGCCCTTCCAGGCCACCTTCAGAAGATTTTAAAACTCTATAAATAGCTTCCATTTCTATCCAGGTCGAGCTCATCAACATTTCAAGTTCACTCCATGAACCCAAAACCTCTGAATCGTTTAACCCGACTACATATCCTCCATACCCCCTTCCAGAGGCATCACTGTATACAGTGCAATCAAACTCGGCTTCACATTTGAAAGGCAGCCCATCCAGTCTATATACACTGTTCAGCCAAAACATCAGTTCTGCCTTTGCAGCAGCGTCAACCAACACCGAAGCCTTCCAACTGGCTTTTGTCAGAAGACAGGAATACATTGCTCTGGTAAATAAAAATACGACCTCCCCCATTGTACAGTGTAACGAGACAATTTGTCCAATTAATGAAGCCATATCTTTAGCTGCAACAACGGGCATATCCCCAGCTGAGTTTTTAATGAGATCTGTAATTGAATGAATTATCTTTGTTAAACGTGTTTCTGCAGCAGTAACCATACCAGTATTAGTGTTCCAAACAAAACCCAGCCATTGAATAGACTTGTTTGGATTCCAAACACTCTTATGTTCTGCTACCAAAAAAATCCCAATTTTATCAAATCACTATGTACTCTTTCCGATACCTCAACCGACGAACTTTCGTCTTTTCCACCACTGATTCCATTGTCCAAATACATGATAACTCTTATCCCGGCATCACGCCAATTGTTGACCATACATTTTGTGACTTTTGTAAAAATATACACCGCGGTGGAAATGCCAAACGGTAAAACATTAAATACAAAAAATCGGACTTTTGTGCCAAAGCTCCAAGCGAATCCCAAATAATGCCTGTGGTCTGGGAATTTTTCTAAATGATGGTAAGCTGATTGTAAGTCAAATGTAAATAGAAAATCCCCTTTGCTAAACATGTGTCGGGCCACTGGCATCCTCATAACAAAACTTAAATTTAAATAAATATGGATTGACATATCTGCAGTCTAATACAAAACCTAATTTATTCTCGTTGTTTGAAACTGTAAGTGGGTTAACCACTGACGGTTCAGAAAACACCTCAGTAACACAGTCTCTTTCTAACAAAGCTACTATCTCCTGTTGTACAAAATCGCTATATTCATAGGCTGACCTATTATTGCGCATGACATTCTTGGCTGGTAGTGAAAATAACGGTAATTTATAACCGTTTTCAATTACATCGATAATACAATCACTTGCTCCAATTTCTTTCCAGCGGTCACTTCTTGCATGCAGTCTGCCAACTGGAGACAAAACAATGTCAAGACCACTGACATTGTTCCCACTGCAGTTAACAGCTCGCGTACTCGTAGTAAAACGTGTACGGCTTTACCCTGACTTGGTTCATTGACCTCGTCTGACAAGACATCTTCATTATTAAACAATAATGTGTATGCGTCATTAATACTTATCTTATTTTGACTTGCTCCTTTTATAGCGTCACATTCCGACCGCCAATGGCCAGGCTTCCCACAAGCGAAACACAATCCTGGTTTATTCCTTGTGGGAACCATGTTTTGCTTCTCTCTGGTTTCCTGAGATGAGCTCGAAGAGCTATTGATATTGGGATGAAACCTCTTTCCGCTGTTCAGTTTTCTCTTCTGTTTCATCTTTTTTCTCCTCTCTATTCTCCGCTTTCGCAATACGATTTTCATCATCCGAATTTTCAGCTAAAGTATGCGTTTCATATTCTGCTACCGTGCTCCACCCGTAATCCGACATGTCTGCTAACTTTATTAATTTTTGTCTTTTTGTTAACACTTCTATACCTTCAACTATTTTTTCGTGTGCTGATACAACATTAGAGTCCTGTACACTGGTTGTAGCGACGAAAGTCTGAGCGTCATTTAACTTAGTGAGCACTTTTGAATTAATTTTGTGTTGCTCCTCATTGCCTTTTCTTCTAAATGTGTATGAGTTGTGAGAAAAATCTTGAATCTTTTCTAACTGAGATTCTGAAAGCTGTTTCTGAGTAGCGGATATATTGTCTTGAAAAGTCGACAGCTTGCTTGAAATTAATGTATCCATTTGCGTGAGCATATCTTTCTGGTGCACAACCATTGCTTTCTGCACTTCACTGGAAATAGCATGTTGCATTGAAACTTCGTCTGTCATGGCGACGTAAACAATTTCAGTCCAACATCTCCGATATGGACAGCTAGAATGGCAGTCAACCCAGACGATCACCTTTGTGACAGTCAGCACTAACCCGTATCAAATACCTCAATTATCCCGTGCCCTTTCCGGACATCATCTCGCTACTGTTAACCATTTACACACAATAATCCAACATTGTCGAAACTACAATACAATTTTTTTCTCGCTATTCTTCCAAACGCGAGAAAAAATAATAATATTACTGATAAGACAAGCATAGCTGCAAACGGATAAAACATGCTACGCCTTTTTACGAATATTACTAATACAATAAATATATAAGTATATGTACACAGCGGCTTGTATCCCCAAGAATATATATGCGTATATTACAGACAATAGTGTACAGACAAGATAGACATTGACAACACATGTGTGTTCCGTGCATAAAAACATACCAATCATGCATATAATACAGACTACAAAAACATGATTTTAGTCAAAGATCACTTAGACAAAGTGTGTCTTCACAAAGAAACAAATATACGTACTTTGCTGGCAAGACACACATGGCTTGTGTCTTCAGGCGGGGAAGACGTACTTTATTACTCACCAGACAGACACGACTTGTGTCAACAAAGTGAGAGAACATGAATGTATTATCGACAAGTTACACATGTATATGGCTCGTGTCTTCATACAAAACATGCATATATTACTCTCAATGCATACATGGCATCATGGCGTGTGTCCACAAGTAGACAAAACGTGCGTGTATATTACGGACAAGACACATTATTTTTATAGCTTGTCTCTACAGACAAAATTGTGTACATTACTGATAAAACAGACACTATTTTTCATTGCAGACTGAACGTGCGTTTACAACTGAAGGGCTATTCAATTCAATTAAATTCACTTTATTTCACAGAATACAAATACAGTACGTTTTAAGAGACAATGATGTTACATGATCTGAGAAATGAGTAGATGTATACTGTGGGGAATGGCATAGTCTTGCGACTGTCTTTCTGTCATCTCCTCGAAAAAATAAAAAAAAAAAAAAAACAGAAAAACATAGCATATAAAACAAAATTAAACAAAATTTAAATATCAAATACAGCGAATAACAATTTTTTAGAAGAAAGGCGGATCTGGACAATAGATTGTTAATTTGAATAGTTCAGAACAGTGTTGGATTATTTTGACATTTAACTCCACTGTTAGATTAGTTGTTATTCTGACCTTGTGATCAACTTTGTTTCCAACGTGAAAAATAAATTTCGTTATTCCTCCATTTTAGTAGTACGGATTAGGATATGTACAGTTGCACACACAATCCATAGACATTTGGGGACGGGAAAAGTAAGACCCCCCCCCCCTCCATAGACGAACTAGTTATGTGAGCAGTCGGAATATCTCGGATTTGAGCAATTTATGCTCTCACTATAAGCGTTTATGAACTGATTGGTCAGTGTTTTTTTTTTAAATAACACGCAGGGAAGGAGTTTTAATCTTGAATCTATGTCATTCCATAATTTTGGGAAAGAGAAGTAGGGAAGAACGGCTGAGAACTGAGTGCGGGTTTTTTGTGTGGTTAGATTCCCACACTGTCTGTATTTATGCCTAAAGGGTTTTCGTACACTTGGAATGTATTATTAAAACTGACAGGGAGAGTTTTTGAGTTTTTTGTGTCCAATCGTACATGAATAGTAGTGAATGTAATTTGTAAAGATCAGTGAATTTAAGAATTTTCAAATGTTTAAAGAGAGGATCGGTATGAGAGTTAAACTTTTTATTTGCTAATATACGCACTGCTTTTTTGTTACCCCATACAGTGATTCCATAAATTAAGTGGCTTTGGAATAACGTAATATAGAGTACACGTAAAGTGTCAACTGGCAATTTGTTTTCACTTTATTCAGGATATAAATAGCTCTAGACAATTTTATACGAACAGCTGCCACGTGGTGATTAAATTTGAGATTTTAATCTATGTTAACACCTAAAAATTGTATTGATTTCATATCGCGATCATTACCTGCTACTGTGATGTTTTTATTTTTTATTAGTATTTGTGTCTGTACATGGCTATAATTATAATTATCATTTGTTGAATGAAGAAGTAAAGCATTGGTTTTGTTTGCATTCAGTGAAAGCTTATCGGCAAGACACCAGCCACTGATTTTCGTTAATTCGTCGTTTGTTCTCTCAGTCAATAAGTTAAGATTATTTCCTGATGTTTTAGCAGTTGTATCATCCGCGAAGGACAAAACATTCATATCAGTCGAATGGGATAAGTCATTGAAATATAGAACAAATAAGAGTGGGCCGAGTACAGAACCTTGGGGAACACCGGTCGTAATATTTTGTAGATCGGAGGATTCATTCGTAAATTGAACAAATTGAGATCTTCCTGATAGGTAGTTTTGAAACCAGGCATTCGCTGTGCCCCTAACTCCGTAATGCTCGAGTTTACGCGCGAGTATTTCATGGTCAATGGTGTTAAATGCTTTTGAGAAGTCAAGGAATATGGATAAGGTGCAGTCCTTGCTTACTTTGTTGTTCGTTGTTGAAACGTAATTGATAAGATGCATTTTCGGGTGAAAGGTTGAATGGCCCCTTCTGAAACCAAACTGGAAATTGTAGATTATGTCATTTGCATCTAAAAAGTCCATTAACCTTTTGTGCATTAACTTTTTCCAGAATTTTAGAGAAAGAGGGAAGGATACTTACAGGCCTGTAATTTGCAAAGGAGTGCCAATCACCAGTTTAAAAAAATTGTATTACTTTAGCAATTTTCATGTTGGATGGTACAACTCATGTACAACACTGGCTATATTGCTAACAATACAGACGTGGCTTGTGTCTACAAACAGGCAAACCGTGCATACATTGCTGACAAGACAGACATGAGTTGTGTCTACAAACAGACATAGGGTGTGTATTGTTGACAACTCAGATATAGTTTATGTCAACAAAACAGGCGAAACGGCTATATTGCTGGCAACAGAGACATGGGTTGTGTCTACAGGCAGACAAAACACGCATAATGCTGGCAACAGATAAATGACTTGTGTCTACAAGCAGGCAAAATGTGTATATTGCTGACAATGCAGGCAATGTGTATGTCTACAATTAGATAAAACACTCGTACATTACCGATCAGACATTGCTCGGTCTACAGCCAAGACACGCGTATAATACTGACAATGCAGACACGGTTTATATTTTCGGACAAAACATACTTACATTACAGACAACACAAACGCGTGTGTGTCTATAGACAGACAAAACGTGGTGTTGCTGACAACGCTGACATGGCTTTGATTCAACAAACAGGCCAAATATGCATATATTACTGACAGCACTGACATGGCCTGTGTCTGCGTGCAGACAGAACATGTGTACCTAACTGACAACACAAACGCGTGTGTGTCTACAGACAGACAAAACGTGGTATTGCTGACAACGCTGACATGGCTTTGATTCAACAAACAGGCAAAATGTGCATATATTACTGACAGCACTGACATGACTTTCCTCTACAGATAAACATGCGCACATTACTGACAAGACGGACATGGCTTATGTCTATAGTGAAAATGTGCGTCTAATGCTGACATTACATGCATAGCTTGTGTTTACAGACACAACACGCGTACGTTGCTAACAACATAGACATGGAATGTGTGTATACGTAGACAAAACTACGTGCGTCTTGCTGAAACGCAGGCATGGCTTTCTGTCTACACACAGATAAAACACGCGTACATTACCGATCAGATATTGCTTTGTCTGCAAACAGACAGAACATGCGTATATCACTGACAAATAGACATGGCTTATGTTTACAGAC
The DNA here is from genome assembly GCA_031216915.1 of Pictodentalium vernedei. NCBI lineage: Eukaryota > Metazoa > Mollusca > Scaphopoda > Dentaliida > Dentaliidae > Pictodentalium > Pictodentalium vernedei. The sequence goes on along the minus strand of CM062288.1, from coordinate 14,847,701 downwards.
AAAATATGTGTATTTTAAAGACAACACAGACATGCAGCAAACATGCGTGCATTTCTGGTAACACAGACATGGTATATGTCTACATAAAGACGAAATGTGCAGTTTCATATGGCTTCTACATATGAACCCCTGATCTTATATAGAAAATATCTCTACGGCCGCCACATTAGAGGACGGAAAATGTTGCTATAAATCAACAATGCTCAACAAAAAGGAGATAATTTCTCGAAGGTTTCATTTTCCCAACGCCTCGCGATCTTCGATCCCTTTTCGAAGAATACTCTTTAATGTATGTAAAACACTAGTATACTGGAGATTTACTCATTTTTCTGTGGTAATACAAACTGAATATTTACAACATATTTTAGGTATTATGAATATTAAATAAGTGCCGAGATAGAAAAGTAGTTGATGACGTGTTACAAGATTCCATGCTTAGATTTCGTTTGATGCCCGATGATGTGAAAGCTGAAAAGCTTAGACCACAGTGACGGCGCTGTAGCTTCCAACTCATCACACGTCATTGACGGGAGGAGTTACAGTGTTGATTGACTTGATGTCGTCTTGAGAGGGGCTGATAGAAGGTTTCTTTTGTAATAATCAAGAACTCCAGTTCAAAAGATATATGTGAAGATTGTTAATATTTTCTGATTCTTGATGATCTATTTCCTGTCCTAATCTCAGTAAATACTTACGGACTCTCTTGCCAGCGCAAATTATATATATCTGGAAGGGAGGGAGGGGCAGGATGGGAGGGAGGGAGGGAGGGATACTTGATTCAGCAGCATGCATGTTTTTTTTAGAATGTAATACATTTCAGCTTATAAATAGCAGCATACAGCACATACCTGCCATCTCCATCGTGTTGGAAGAAGGTTTCACTGAATTCAGACAAGTGTATGTCAAGTGAGGTACATTATCAGTGAACTATGTAATATTGAGGTTTTAATGAAGTTTGCGATTGCGTGATTGTGTGACTGTGGATGGGGCATTGAAATATTCCAATAAATGTGGCACACCCATCCTCCAAACCAATGAAGACCAGAAGCAGTGATGCTAATCGACGTTGGTTTAAAGGACAGGGGGTGGGATACTCGGTCCCCCACCAATGTGGCACCAATATCACTGGTGAGAGTGCTTGTCAACTGTGGCACGAATGCCTCACCGGAATCAGGACAGTTTGTACTCCTTGGTAAAATATAGTCTCTGGTTCCCACGACACCACAGTTAAGAGTTACATTAGAGTTCGTGCTCTGTTTCGGAGACGGGAAGACCTGTAAGCGCCACAACGCAACGAACGGGTGCTCCAGGTTAGGTCAAAGCCACGCAAGGGAAATGTTGTTCGCAGGCAACAATCAGTTGGTTTCAGCAATTATTCAATGATTGGTGCGCTGGGTAGGGGCACGTTACCTCGTTCTTTGAAACTTTGCTTGCTATTCCAATGTTTTATGTTCTAGATTCACAGCTAAACCGCGTACTGAAAAAAAAAAAAACGCCCGTGAGCGGATCTCGACCCTCGCAATGATCGACCCGTATCCATATTAAATAGGTCATTTTATTACACGTCTTTTTATGTAAACCCCATCTATAGCAACACTGAACCATGCAGAAAATGAAAATGTTTTCCGCACATTTGTGCGGAAATGAAATTGTTGACGGACTTTTTTTTAAATAGAAGCTAAATTTCACTATAATTTTCCATAAATCGTGCAACGCAATTAGAGTTTGAATCGCTAGGGATAGCTGATAATCGTCCCCCGAGTTCCAATGTGTTCTATGTGCCAATAGACACATAGAACAGATTGGAACTCAGGAGACGAAATAGTAACACGGGTTCTCGTCGCAAATTTGGTTGGCGATAAAATGTGTTATTTTTGTTGATAGTTGTCAAATAAATTGCTGAGTGTCCACCTAATATTTCTTTTATAAACGTGAAGGCGTGTAATAAACACAGAACGAACGACACTCATGAGTGCATGGGTTAATCGATATGCCACTTATGTCCGTCCGCGCTGGCAGTCGATTAACACATTCACACACGCGTGTCGTTCTGTGTATAATCTTTAGGATAAACAGAGCAGCATGAAGTTTAAATACGTCATTAACCTTTAATTAATCTTTGATGAACAATGTATCATATAGATATATATGTTTTGTTTATTTTTTAGATCGTATTGCATACAACGTTGGAGCAAACGGCGCAATGGGTAAATGACCTCTGCAGAAGAAAACAGGAAGTATTGACTTACGTCTGATGGCACAATCTAAACAACACCTTATTTTGTTCTGTTAAATCGCAATCTGAGTAAGTCAAAAAAGAAAATACTACTCTGAATAAATTGAGAAATTAAAGTAATTCTAAAAATGATAAAAAAACATTGTCGTTTGTTTCTGTTTAGTTGATTTGGTACATCGTAGATCCGTTATAAAGATAAATTACCTAATAATTAGTATTTCTACAATGCTCATCTATGTTCTACCTGTGAAAAACCCGTATGCTAAATGTAAAGCAGTGCTCAAAATAACTTGTTTCTTTGCGTAGCAAAATGCTACAAATTTCTAAAAAATGAATAGCATTTTGTAAAAATAACATAGCTATTTTTGTATACCAGAGTTATGTTATGCTGTTTTGTATTGAATTCTTCGAAGTAGATCGAATAGTTTCATCCATTTCTGGGCATTTCCAAATGATCTGCAACACATGAAACATTTAGTATGTTTTTTTTCAACTGAACTGCCTTTTAGGATGGCATGGACTTGGATATCTTCAAATAGAGTCTTGGTTGTTCAATAGAGTTCTCAAAATGGAAGTGGGATTTTTAATTTGATGGACTTGAAGTTATTTTATGCAAAATGTTGTAAAACCAGGAAGAATTTAAACCAATAGAATTCATCTTACATATAAAGTTGCTAATGGTGCTGGGAGCGCGATGGCTCAGTGGGTAGAGGTGCAGGCTGCAAGCCGAGAGGTCCTCGGTTCGAATCCCACCTGCGGCAACCGTGTTGTGTCCTTGGACAAGACACTTCATCCCCATTGCCCGCGTGGGGGCACGATGACGCCGTGTACTAAGGCGTACTGCACGTCGATGATACGCATGTCTTCAACCAACCTAACCATGCCTGCGCTGCAGTGCGGAGTTACGATGTTGGGGAGCTGGCAGCAGCTCGTCGTTGCTCGGTGCTTCTCTCCGGGTACTCCGGCTTCCTCCACCCGTAAAACTCTCACGGTCATGATTAGCCACTGTGCATAAATATGTGACCTTAAACATCAAAACATATAAATGCTAATGATGCTTGATGGAGAGTTAATCTGAGTTATGCCTGGAATGTTCCACAATCAGAAGTAAAGCATCAGTGAACTAGTTTTCAAATTTGTTTGCAAATTTTCATTTACATTTTCCGATACAAGATAATCAATTGCAGCCTAATAGGCTGCAGTTGATTATCTTATATCGCAAAATGCTATACATAATTGAACATTGTGTAGCTTTTTGCAAGTTTTGCATAGCAAAAAGCGACGCGTCACCGCTTATTTTGAGCCCTGGTGTAAAGCTTCTACTGTGGTTAAAATGTTTTCAATGGAAATTTAAATACTAAAATTTACATTTATAGTAGGAACTACTTACTACCTGACCTTTGGTATTACCCAATTTGCCGACATCGATACATTCAAACTTCGCGATGGTTCATTCAAACATTCGACATTTTGCGGAACCATCTGCAACGTGCATTGACTTATTAAGTTTAAAATACCTACAATTCAATATTTAAAATAAAATTTTAGCATTGTTAATATTTTGACTGAAAAAGCAAGATGAATTCAATCAACTTTGACGATGTGTCTAGCTGTTAATCAAGCATTCACGTGCAGCTTTAAGTACTGCCCACCGGCGCAGATGTAAACAAAACAATAGAAAGCATCGTTTTCTTCTCCGTTTTGAGTGTCAAAGTCGGCTATTTATTAAGAACATGGTATCAATAAAACAAGGACGTACTAGGACAGGTAATCAGCTTTAAACCACCCTTAAAATATAGATTTAAACCAAACGGCAGAGCCTCGTGGTTAAAACCCTTATTCTACTCGTGTAAATAGAAAACAGTAGTAGGAATTCTCGAGATGTCCCGACAATTGGATTGTTGGAACGCTCATCGTTCACATATAGAAACGTTTTTCATTCGCCGCCATATTAGAGGAGGGAGCATCTGTGGCTGAAAATAAACATTGCCGACAAAAAAAAAAATCGAAGGTTTTTATTTCCCTGCGCAAATTGAATATTTACAATACATTTCAGTTATTAATGATAAAAACGAGTTTTGAGATTGAAAAGCTGAGACCGTGTTACTTCGCGGGAAAAATTTCCAAGAAAATCCATCTTCACCATTAATTTTCCATCACAAACCCATACTATATACACAGAGCCCTGTGTTTATTTATACCCCTATACATACCATAGTATACTATATATGCAGTAGGTACACCACTTGTCGGATCCAGATGTATAGTGCCGACATTTTGCACCGGCAAAAGTTGCACCGGCAAAAGTCCGTTTCCTATGGGAATTTAACACTAGCTGCCCTGGCAAAAGTCCGGATAATGGGAAACGATCAGGTACCGTATATACTAATCACATCAATACCTGCCAATGTCCAGTTGTTCTTGAAAATCGCCAACAGGCAGTTAAAGAAATCCACGGAAAAAGTGAATTTTAAATTTTTAAGTGGCATCTTTCATTAACCTGTCCAAAATGGGTTAAGCCTTGTTGCTGTTGTTGTTGTTTGAATACCCTTACTACTTACAAAACAATAATTCTCCGTGAATTCTACGTGCGGTAAAAGAAGTTATGCGTGTCTTTACCATTCCCACTGGGTGCTGTTGGTGACTGAATACATCCCATTTTATCAGAAATTTGAAGTTTAGCTGCTCATAGGTGGTTAAAAAATGGATACTGGAATATTTTGTCTATGCAAGATGTAAGGTCAGATAAAGACCTGCTAATGGTCATTTCGTTCTTGAAAGTCTGCAAGACGCGTTAGGAGAATTTTTCAGAAAACTGGACATTTAAGTTTATAAGGGATATATGTCTTCAGCTCGTCCAAAATAGTTAAGACTTGGATTTTTGATTACCTCTTACTACATCCAAAAATGTTTCCTTGTTAATTTTGCGTCTGATAAAAGAAGTTATGTTTCTATGTTGCATACCCGTTGGGTGCCCCGAAAACAGGCCATTTTATCAATCTTTTGACGTTTAGCAGCACGTAGAGGGTTAACAAATGCTTAACGGAATATTTTGTTCTTGCAACTTGTCAAGTCACACTAAAACCTGCAAACTGCAATTTATTCATGAACAACTAAAAAACTCGTTTAGAGAAATCAACAGAAAACATGAATTTTTGAGCTTACAAAAACGATTTCACTTCCAATAAAGGACGCCATGTTCATCTCTCGTGTACACTTTGCGTGCTGTGGGTGCACGAAAACAGCCCATTTTATCAAAATGTCGATGTTGTGCAGCCTGTGAAGGGTTACCAGATGCTTAGCTCAGTATCTCTTGTATGTTAATTGTTGTGCCACAGTCAGGTGTAACAACGATGAATGTTTAAACAAAATCTACAAGACGCGTTCTGAGAAAGTGACGATAAACCCTATTTTTGAGAGTTTTTTTACCAGACTGATGCGTTAAATCGAAAATTCAGCTTCGGTAGATTTTTAGATTTTTATCCCCTCCATGCTTGTGCAAACTTCTGTGAAAATTGGTACGAAAATGGCTTCAGAATTGTACGGATAAATGTGTGGAAAAAAAACTAAAAAAAAAAAAAACCAAAATAATACGTAGTAGAACAAGTCTTTTCCAGAGGTAATAATAAGGCCTAATAACGTAATAATATAACAATAACATGATTTTGGAGGGCATTATGGTTCATTAGCGGCCCTGCAGCAATGATGAACAGCCCGAGGATTTATTAAAGGCCCGAGACGAAGTCGAGAGCCGTTAATAAGCCCAAGGGTTGTTCATAATTGCTGCAGGGCCGCTAATGAATCATGATGCCTGACAACAATCATGTTATTACTATTATTACCAGGTCGTTATAACGAACGATGATTTTATCAGTATACTTACAGTGCGACCGATTCACAGTGCAATGAAACTTGTTTCCATCTGACAGTGCTTCATTTCAGCACAGAAATAATCACTAAAGTCGGTTCGATATTTCTGTTTCGATCGTGCGTTCGACTTCAGATCAGAAATACAAAGGGATGTCATTCGAATGGGAGTAATTCATTAGACCATGGAATCTAAAAATATCCGGGCCGCGGGCCGCTAATGGCTATTTATATCATTATCGCCCGCGGCCCGGCTCCGTCGAATGACGTCACTGAATTTATGGAGTTTTAACGGGCCTCCAAACTTATGTTAATCGACTAGTAACTTTTTGATTGAGTGGTAATAATATAGATGATAAAAAGTGAAGGATACATGTCATCACGATTGATTGCCTCTTCTAATTACCGAATTACTGTATTGGTCGAGAGAAGTGAAGTGGACAATGGAAACCATTAAATTGTGTTATGTGATAACGCATGAGAGCTCATATAATTATCATCGATATATAATTATTTTATATCATATAACTTAATTGTTTACGCAGATAAACACAAACAAACAACGACAAAATACTACCACATTCCCTAAATTACAAGCGGAAACATTTTTGGACACGGATTCTCAAAACAACAGGTTTTCAAACAATATGTTGTTTTTTCCGTATGAACATTCCAGTGTTAATTTATAAACCAGACCAAAACAATTTACACTGTGATTTGTAAGTGCTCGAGAAAATGTCCATCGGATTTCCATGCTAAAAGTGAACACGCAAATAACAACATTTTGTCAAAATTGAAACTGAAAATATATTTGTCTAAGCATCGCTAACATGGGATTTTCAATAGAAAATTACAAATTTTGAAATTTTTTGGAGAGCAGCGATTTCCAGATGCGTAAAGTTCAAACAAATTCTGTAATAGTCGTTTTAGATTTAAAACTAACAGTCCCCAATATTTGTCCTAACTGAAGCCAACATCCTTTTTTAAGTCTGATCATATTTAGTTAGAATGCCCATATATACGGAAGAAAGAACACCAGGTGGGCAGAAAAGTTGTGGAATTTCATTCACGGCTCATTTCAAATCACTTATCCGTGATTGCGCATTGAAAAGTGCGGAGAGAGTGTGTTGAAACCTAGCAAGGATATATAATTGATGTATTGCAGTGCTCCAGCCAGGAGAAAATAAATGAGGCCGTAATGGGATAACGAAGAATTTTAAAATACAGGGTCCCTAAACCCCCATTCCCTTACATCTGAGGGATATTTTGAGTTTTTTTGCAGCAATATATATGTAGATTTTTACATTCTGAGAGCCGGTAAGTGCAAGTGAATAAGGACCAACGAGGAAAATGTCTGGTAAAAAAAATCATTCAAACAGATTACAGTACTTACTGACAATATCGGCCCACGGCATGGATGATCCAGTTCAACAACGGTTGCGTGTATGGGGGTGGCCAAAACATATGCCCTGAACTTGGCTGAAGAATGTATCATCACATCACGTCCTAGCATCTACCATTAATTTCTATCCGTGTTGCCACAGTTGATCAGGGTTTTGACCATTAACATGAGTAGTAATTAGATCTGCAGACCTTACTTGCTAATAACAGTATCTAAAATAATTAGTTTAATCTAAATGTCTTCTATAACCACACACGTCTAGGTTGAATTTTGATCAGAAGATTGTACTTATTCATTACAAATTGTATGTTTGTCCATATATATGTGTTAATGTAATTAACTGCGAAAACTGTAAAAAAAATCCAAAGCTGTTCCGTAGATTGCTAGTGAAGAACGCGCGGTTTATCTCTATTTTGAGATCCTCAATAAATTTGATCGCTACTGCTGATACGAAGGACTCAATTCCAAAATATCGGGATCTACTTCGGGGTAGGGGAAGGGATGTGCACCCTTACTTCTAAACATGCTATTGTCACGAACCTGGCTGCTTCATCGAAGTGGGGAGTAGGATAATCATCTTTACTTACATATCTGTCCAATCTAAGATGGTCGATGATCTGGTCCAGACTTTTTTGTGCTACATGAATCAATAATGGTGTAGATGGGAAATCCAAGTCCAGCAGTTGGAGCGTTTGTTCAACCGCCCAGTTATTTTCGGAAGATCACATAGCAGCAGCCACATAAGCACACACGTTTTGTCGGTCAACTGAAACTTCAGTCCTAAAACATCAGCGTCACTGTTGTCAGAATAGATTGCTTCTAGTGCATCAATAATTTCAGTGTAACGTCCGTATGCTCAAACACAACAATCGTAATGAGATAACAACTTCTTGTTGATGACATAATCAGTCGTAGCGGCTTTTACTCTGAAAACTCTTGCGCACTCATGGACACGGCAAGTTGTTTTGCTAATTTATCAAATTGCCTCCATAAAGTGAGAAATGCATTGTCGACAGTTGATTGTATATCAATAGGTTCTCAACTGTCAACGATGGCAACGACAGTTCATGTACTTTGAGTACGGATCTTCATGCCTAATCATTCGTTGCAGCCCTCCTTGTTCGCCAGACGTAGAGTTAGTGCCATCAAGAGAGACAAAATAATTTGTTTCATGTCAACATTATTTGCGCGGAACAGCTCTTTTATTTCCTCGAACATTGTTGCGGCATATACATTTTTGAGAGGAATTAAGGCTAGCAAATCGTCGCCTGAATACAAGAATGTACTATGTCCCATGGGGTACACAGGACATTCTAGGACTCAGGCGACGAAATGCCCAATACTCGAACCCTGTGCATTTGCGCATCTCCAAACTACAGCAAATTGCTAAATATTGGCATTGTCAGTGGACTCATCCTCAAGAATAGTAATACTTTCAGCATCTTTAATGTCACTCCAAGCCCCTTCCTCTAAATATTCGGTCATAAAGGAAATTATTTCCTCGTTAGACTGATGTGACATGTAATTAACACTGCCGGAAAGATGCATATCAATTCCCTTGTCATCTAACAAATCAACAAGGTCTTTTCTGACATCGAATAGACCCAAATTTCCTTCACTACCATTTCCATACACTTGAACATTTTCTTGGTTTTCTCCTTGTTTTCCTCACGAACAGTGTTCTATACGGCCTGCATCTGTTGCACTATCGTTCCAGTAGCCACTGTTGCCGCATGACCTTTGCTTGTTTGTATGCACTCGGTGTGACACGTTGGATTTGAGTGTGGTTCGAATGGCGTCTGGGATGGTCCGTTAATTCCACTCCATATCAACCCACGACAGGCCGCTTTGCTGCCATCGTGAACAGCATTCTCGGTATTGTAGCAGGCACATGGAAACATTCCTATCCATTTACATATGAGCGGGATGTTGAAGCTACTGGCTCATTGCTACTTGTTTGGTCATCATCCCCAGTTGTCGTGGCTACGACATTGACATCGATAATGCTACTTTCATCACGATCACCAAAAAAGCAAATAATTTTAAACGATCCTCTGAAGTTAACAGCTTTGAATTTTTTAGTGGATCTTCGACTCATGACAGTACTGTCGGAATATGGAATAAATATTTACTGCGAAAATAAAATTATTCTACCAATTCGTCTCATGACGTCAACGCTCAGCTGAAACCCGATATCGACCACAAAGTGATTGCTTTGATGTTTGATGTGAGTGGAAGAGTTATTGCTCGCGGTCTGAATAAAAGTAGTCGCTAAATCTTAAAGAAATCTTACATTACAGATGATGTGATGATTTAACGTGGGCTTGGCCGTACTAAGCTTTTATCATTTAGATTATCGTTCCAGAGTTTAAGGTCACAATTGGTGAAAAAAGGCTGAGCCGCAGTAGCGGAAACCCAGAAATTTGTATTTACGTGGCTTATCTATACTAGTTTTCTTTTTGGGTATTCGACACCGTATGTGTTATATATATAGAATATACCCATAGTAACGTTGTGCACCAAATGTTCTCCACGAGTGGTGAACATTTGGTACACCAAGCTACTTTGAGTATATTTTATGTATACCATGATCGTCAGATTATTAAGAGTCGCTATTATTTTTTCTTGATTTTACTGAGCACCAGACGTACATACGAGCGAATCTGTTTGTGTTTACACGAGCATCGGTGGGTGTTACTTCCGTTGTCAGTTTTATCGACGAAACGAAATGAAAAAAAAATAAAATGAGCCTTTTCAGTTTTAATAGCATAATAACATACTATTTCGAGTTACGCATGCTTTATTAACGTGAGACAATGCATGTTTGTTAATTGTTGGCATCTTCTGAGGTAAACCCATATCAAAACGTAATAAACAATTGCCACTTCCATTTCCTCTTCGTGAGGCGACGTGCGATAAATTTAGATAAGTATGAATTCAGGTCGACGTCACCAAAGGTCAACTTGGATGTAGTTCTACTGTAGGTGTAATTTTTTACTATTGAAATCCCATTGCTGGCGTGTTCATCAGGGTTGGTGTGTAAAGCTAAGATTTATGCCATAGGCTTTTCATATATAGTACAATAGGTAGCCATGGTATAAATATATTTATTTGTTTTTAGTGTTTATCACCACATCGGCATACACGGTTATATCGTGTCGAGAAACGTTAGAAATTATACTAGTCAAATATGAAGCAAAAAAATAGTAAAAATATGAAATATTTACAATAGAAATAGCGAAGACTACGTAGTATGGACAATAATAGCAATGACTGACGTTGCAAGAAATGTTGTGAATACCTTATAAATCAACCTGTTGAGTAGGTAAGTTGATAGTTTAGTTTAAAAGAATAAAAACACTTTTAAAATTTATGAAAAAGGTTGATTACTTAAAGAAATGAGAGAATTGTTTGTGGGTTCGCATGATAAAAACAATCACTGTGCGATCCAACTGTAAAATATTTCCTTTTGATTGAGTAAAGTCGGTGCAATGTTAGAATGATGTGCTCCACTGCCAGCAGCTGCTGGCAAGGAACACGGTCTGGTCGCATAGAAACCTCTAACAAAAACGATTGTGTGAGTTCTGTGTGACCAATATGACATTATATCAATTTTTGGTCCGACGTGATGGAACTTATTATTTGTCGCGCCATTCCGTTCAACCAGCCACACAGATTTGATTTATTTAGTGATATGTGGTTTGTAATCACTGATTAGAATCTTGAAATAACTGACAGTATTGGTTAAAGCCTGTGTTGCTGCACTCTCTGCCCTGGTGTTACCGTGGATACCAACATGTCCAGGTAACCAACAAAGCACGATATCATATTGGTTAGACATGAGGGTACTCAACCTCTCACGTAGTTCCAGAATGAGAGGGCTTTTCAACTTGGGGTTGAGGAAAACAAGAAACGAGAAAAGAGAGTCGGAAAATATAATCGACTTCCTTTCCTGCATATTCTCGATGTGTTCAAGTGCACGCTTTAACTTCAGTTGTGAAATAAGAACTTTTGTTTGGGATTCTGATTAAGGTGATCTGATTATCAGTAGCAACGGCTGATGGTACTTTCTCACCATATTTAGATCTTCCTGTACAGATCATTTTATATGCACTATACTATGCCATTATTCGTGCATATTTTTGTTTGAACAAGGACTTTGTTACGGACTTTTCTGAAGAGGCAAGGTCCAAAATAACAGTAGGTTTTCTGAGCTGCAATGGAGGAATGAGTGGTTCATGATTATCTTTTATCGAAGTAGATTCAAGTGTGGGGATTCCATATGAGGTTCAATCCTAATTTCCAACGGGGGAATATGTTTCTGGTGTCTGTTAAAAAACTCAAGATATTTGAGGTTCTGAGATACAGTTATAAACAAGGTTTGATGGATTAGCTGGTAACTTGGAAACATATTGTAGTGACAATTTAATCCTGCGCCAGTCAATAGAAGGCTCCTCAGCCTTAACAGGAATTAAATTTATTGGTGACGTTCTAAAAGCACCCATACTTATTATGAATCGCATCACGAGTTTCGCGATACCACTTCCTAGCAGAACCGTAAACCACACAACCGTAATCTAAGACATATAGCGGACTGTTTTGTTTTTGGTTAGCACCCCAACCAGTGCTACCAATCACATTGAGGAGGTTAAGTGTTTTTTACATCACACCCTTAGTTGTTTTATATGAGTAGTGGAATGTAGTTTGCTGTCAAACAGGAAACCTACGAATTTTACTTCCTCGACAACTGTTATAGGACTCCAGTTTCAACTCCTGATCGAGGTGATGCCTCTGAAGTTTACAAAAAAATACGCAATTAGTTTTTTTGTATTTGAGAACTTGAAACCATTTTACGTGGCCCATTGTTTCATTCTATTTAAGAACGCCTGAAGTTTTCGCTCTATAGCATCCAATTTTTGCTGCTTCACGTATTAAAAAGTCGACTACGTACTCTGAGAAGTCTACCATAGTCTCAGTTGCGTCAATGATGCTCTTGATTTTCATTGAGAAAAGGAAAACAGATACAATCCTACCCCGAGGAATCCCCATGTCCTATTCGTGTGGATCTGATAACGTAGACCCCACAAGAATCTGAAATGGGCGGTCCCTTCAAAAAATAAAAGAGGGTATACCCTCTTAAAATCCCATACTTCCACGTTGTATCATATCATATGCCTTTCTCAGTTCAAAGAAGATGGCGACCACATGAACAGATTTTCCACCAAAACAATCGAATTTGACTGCTCCCCATTTCCTCCCCTAAGCCATTAAACGGGGTAAGTGGGTCTATAACATAGACAACATCAATTGCTATAGTCGTGTTTTGATCTGCCACCGCTCAAATAGGAGGCCGGGCGGGTGGTGAGAGAGTCTGTAGATGTGCATAAAGGTTTTGGATTTTAAAGGGCACCACTTTTGTCATTAGGGGAATGGTTTCCGGCGAAAACCTCCTAGGGGTTTCAATTCGAAACATTGAAAGTGTGTTCATGTTCATTCATGGGGTCTGTAGATGTGCATAAAGGTTTTGGATTTTTGATTCGGCCCTTGGGGGCGTAAGAGGCACCACTTTTGTTGTTAGAGGAATGGTTTCCGGCGAAAAACTCCAAGGGTTTCAATTCGAAACATTGAAAGTGTGTTCATGTTCATTCATAAGGTCTGTAGATGTGCATAAAGGTTTTGATTCGGCCCTCGGGGGAGTAAGGGGCACCACTTTTATCGTTAGATGAATGGTTTCCGGCGAAAAACTCCTAGGGGTTTCAATTCGAAACATTGAAAGTGTGTTCATGTTCATTCATATGGTCTGTAGATGTGCATAAAGGTTTTGGATTTTTTATTCGGCCCTTAGGGGCGTAAGGGGCACCACTTTTGTCATTAGAGGAATGGTTTCCGGCGAAAAACTCCTAGGGGTTTCAATTCGAAACATTGAAAGTGTGTTCATGTTCATTCATAGCGTCTGTAGATGTGCATAAAGGTTTTGGATTTTTGATTCGGCCCCGAGGGGCACAAAGGGCACCATTTTTGCCGTTAGAGGAATGGTTTCCGGCGAAAAACTGCTAGGAGTTTCAATTCGAAACACTGAAAGTGTGATCATGTTCATTAGTAGGGTCTGTAGATGTGCATAAAGGTTTTGGATTTTTGATTCGGGCCCGAGGGGCGCAAGGGCACGATTTTTGTCGTTAGAGGAATGGTTTTCGGAGAAAAACTCCTAGGGGTTTCAATTCGAAACACTAAAAGTGTGTTCATGTTAATCAATGGGGTCTGTAGATGTGCATAAAGGTTTTGGATTTTTGATTCGGCCCCGAGGGGCGCAAGGGGCACCACTTTTGTCGTTAGAAGAATGGTTTCCGGCGGTAAACTCCTAGGGGTTTCAATTCGAAACATTGAAAGTTTGTTCATGTTCATTCATATGGTCTGCAGATGTGCATAAAGGTTTTGGATTCTTGATTCGACCCCGACAATAATCACAAATTAGAATGCGGGGGATATACTATAGTGTGCTTTGCACACAAATGACACCCCTGTAGTTAAAATATTTACTACAGTTATACCTATGAACAACCCCAACCCTACCAAAGATACATTTGCCCCTTTCATGTGATGAAAGACACATTTCTGCAATATAATTCAACTTTTGGCTTCTGCCTAGTCAAAAGCATGGGAAATTTGTTCTTTTGAAGAGAACTGTCCAATCTGTGTCAAATGGGCTTAGAAACTGGTATTGCCTTCGACAGAATTCCTACTCCGTTACCTAATGAGTAAGTTGGGAGGGATAAGAATTCACAGCTTTCTTTGAAAACTACCCAAAACCCAAAATAAAACTAAAATCTGCATCAGCACACAAAACCTTCTGACAAAATCTGTTTTAGTTAACCATACAGCAAGATAAATAGTTCTGACTACTGGAGTTTAAACAATATGTCAATTTTGTTTCAAACTTGGGTTTGTGCAGGGCTAATTCCTCTAAATTTGGGAGAATCCATTTGGATTGTTGCGAAAAGCGTTGGCTAGAATTCAGACCTGCTATGGACAAGGATCCTATGAGGCCAGTATGGTTGAACCCCTGTTGCATACTGATAATACATGTTAACCTTTTACCCATTCAGCTTTTTAATTTTTAAAACAGCAGCTACTGATTTTAAATGAAAAAGCAGGGGCATTAATCGCTCACCTGGCAAAGTGATTCAGAGAAGTATTTGGTGTCACATTCAGTTAGTGGTGGTTCATGAACACTACATTGGAATGATGTTATGAAATTATTCATAACTCTAGTGTCCATGTCAGATGATTACTAGCATAGGTCTTCCTGATTTCTTCCAATTGTGACAGCTGTAGACAAGTACTGCCAAACTTCCAAGGGTTGTTGTGTCACTGCAGCTTGAAAGGCAAATTTTATGGAAAAAACTCTAAGGAATGGATTTGAACATTAATGAACAACTTCGAAACTAACCCAGCCCTGCCCAAATATTAGGACAGGGACTCGAAATGAACAACCTCAAATCAGAACCCCCCTCTCCCTCCCCCCTGTGATACCAACTATGAAAGGATTGTAACTGCCAGGAACCAAATTGGAACAAATTTAGATCAACCTCCCCAGAGATGTTGTTCACCAAATATTAATGCATTCTAACTCGCGGGTCTGAGTTAAAATATTAACCCACAGACTTGGCTTGAACAAACATGGATCTGACCCCCCCCCCCCCCTCCTTAGAGAAGCGGTGTGTCAAATATGAAAGGATTCTGACTAGTGGATCTAAAGAAATAGATTTTTAAAGAAATGTTCTCATACTGCACAAAGTTAAACTTTGGGCTTTAATAGATAGACCAAATATTAACCCAGAGACCCGATTCAAACAAACGTCAATCTAACCCCCTCTCCACACTAGAGATGTTGTATTCCAAATATGAAAGCATTCTGACTGGTGGATCTGAAGGAGGTTTTCAAAAAACTTTCCTCATATTGCACTGTTGATATTTGGGTGCCCATAGAGAGCCCAAATATTAACTCAGGGACTCGCTTTGAACAAACTTGAATCTGCCCAGATCCACTCCTCTCCCCTAGAGATGCTGTATACCAAGTATCATACGTTTCTTATATATGGTTCTGGAGATGAATTCTTTGAATATTGGAAAACAATTTATGGGTGGTATCAGTGAAAAGCCTCTTTTGGGGCCCCCTGTGGGTGTGGCAACTTTTTTTTTTAACAAACTGGAATTCATATATGATAAGGAACATGAATATCAAATTTGGTTCAATTCGGCCCGGTTGTTTATGAGGAGAGGTTGATAAGGTAAAGTTAACGCCGGACAGATGGACGGATGGTCGACAGACATAAAGTCACCACTTAAGCGCCCCCTGACTTATAGTTAGGTGAGTTAAAAAATAAACAATATTCATCAAGCGTAATAATTATGGATGCTACCAGAACCGGCTGACGAGAGCCGGTTCCAATGACAGTCATATTTGTACAAATTTTATTGCCAGTGTCACAACATTTCAGGTCATGTTAGTGTTATATTGGTTAATTTGCTGCCTTTGTGTTAGGTAAAGAGTTAAACTGACTCAGTCCTTTTCACGCGAATCCTAGCAGCAGTGTTACGAGCAGCTACATGGTTTCTCATTGGTTTTGTTGCACAGTTATCTATGTGAATCGATTCTCAGATCCTTTTTAGCTCTGGTTGAGGCTCTATAATTCACCAATATCAATAGAAAGTGCCATTTTATTTCAACAAGTGATGCCAAATATTCTTTTACCAAGTGATGGGGTAAAATATAGTCCTGGTGTGCCTCCACTCCCCAGTATGCAGTTTTCCATAAAAAAAAACAATATTAATTTATAAATAAATTGATGTTGACACATTTTGAATTTCCCATTGTTTTTTAAACACATTCTGGCTTCTGAAGACATTTCACATTGTGTTTGATATTTTGCTATATTTTGCAAGCCTCAGTTGTCTCAGTTAAGGCACCTCGAGTCATAAAACAGTGATTTTTTTCCAAGAGAATGACTCGTACCTGCTACTGTGGTGTCTCATGACACGGATAAAATTCCTAAAATCATCAGATTCTGTAGTGCACTTTCACTACTTTGGTTTTAATCCCCACAGGCACACATTCTGTAATAAAGGAGTGAAATTGTAAAAAATATGTTCCCAAAAGAGGACAAATCAGTTACAGTAGTCGCCATGGACTGGTTGTAATACACGCGTGGGCAGTGATGTCCACTCATGCGTTTACCAGGCAATAAAAATCATCACCCACAAAATTTTAATTAATGAAGCACCGCGTTGTACCTGGTGTTTCATTATTTAAATTTTTGATGATTATTCTCAAAGTTAGTGTTTGGCATCAAATATTACTGTATCCGTGGAAATATTGCTCATCCATGGAAAGTGAGCAGTACACAGTAGCTGCACTGTATTTGTTTCCAGTATATAATACTCTTTGATGTTTAATATATTTGTGACAGGCTGGGTCCATAGTACTCGTAGTACTCGAGTAACACTTTTTATGAGAAAGTACTCAATACTCGCCCCAGCCCTGATTTGTGTATGTGTGTGTGTGGGGGGGGGGGGGGGGGGGGGGGGTTGGAGGGTGAAAGATAGCTGCGACTTATTTAAAATATTGAGCCAGGCAAATGAAAAGCAAAGAAACATTTCTTCTGAAGGACAGACAGTCAGACAGACATGCAGCAACACATTTTGGAAGCCTACATAAAAGTAGTGACTACCTTCAATGAAAAATATAGAGAGAAAACCCAGAGCAATGTTGTCAAATAAAAAACAAGAGGCCCCGGGGGCCTGAGGGCATTCACCTGACATGGTAGCCTAAATATCAACCCAGGGAATTTATTTAAACAAGTTGCATCTGCCCCTAATAAGAAAAGCTTATACAAAATATCCAAAGATTCTGACCGGTGGACCTGAAAAAAAAGATTTTTAAAAAATATTCCTCATACAGAGAGCCCAAATATGAACCAACGGACTTGGCTTGAACAAACTTGAATCCCCCCTCCCCCCCCCCCCCCCCCCCCACACACACCTTTTTAAAGAATATTCCTCTTATTGAACTAAGTTATAATTCGGGCTCCCACAGGGAGCGCAAATATGAACCTGGAGACTTGGCTTGAACAAACTTGAATCTCACTCCTCTAAGGATGCTGCATCCCAAATATCAAAAGATTCTGAAATGGTGGATCGGAAGAAGATTTTTAAAAAATATTCCTCATATTGCACTAATCTAATCATAGAGAGCCCAAATATGGACCCAGGGATTTGATTTCAACAAACATGTGAATGAATCTTCGAAAGATGTTACATGCAAAATATGAAAGCCTTTGGAGCAGTGGTATGAGAGAAGATGTTTTTCCCATTACCCACAGTGTTAAAAAATGATGACTCAGCATTTATTCAAAGTCCTGCAAAACTACCCTAAGATAAAACTGATGGCAATTTTTTGGACCATTCCTTTCTGCTGTTCCTAAGGAAGCTTCACACAAAATAGAAATTCTCAGTGCCATGTAGTTTTGAAGATATGGGCATTTTAATTGTTTTTCTATATTTGTATCCTGCGGTTCCCATAGGGCAACGGGAAATTTCTTTTGCATAAATTAGGAACTTATGACCCAATAAGCCCATCATATCAAATTTGCTTCAAATCGACCTCGCAATTTGAAAAATAGAAATTTTGATACAATTCGGACTCCCAAAAGGAAGCCCAAATATGAACCCAGGGACTTGGCTTTAACAAACTTATATCTCACCTCCCTAAGGATTCTGAATATCAAATATCAAAACATTCTGACTGGTGTACGTGATGAATAATTTTGAAGAATATTCCCACAGGAAGCCCAAATATATACCCAGGGACTTGGCTTGAACAAACTTGAATCTCACCCCCAAGGATGCTGCAAATTGTACCAAATATCAAAACATTCCGACTGCTGGATCTGAAGAGAAGATTTTTAAAGAAAATTCCTCATTTTGAACTAAGTTATAATTTAGGATCCCACAAGGAGCCCAAATATGAACCCAGGGACTTGGCATGAACAAACTTGAATCCCCCCCCCCCCCCCCAAGGATGCTGCATACCAAATATCAAAACATTCCGATTGCTGGATCTGAAGAAATTTTTTAAAGATAATTCCCCATTTTGAACTAAGTTATAATTCAGGCCCCCACAGTGATCCCAGGGTTTCGCAAATATTTTTTTTTGCGGGACCCATTTCCAACATGTGTCTTAATCACATGAATTATGCTTATTTATCTTCAAATACATGGATTGTTAGATTGTTCTGCCACCACATCAAAGGTTATTGCAGTAATCATGCAGTAATCATGTTTATAGAAATTAATTTGAACTGATACATTTAACCGATTAATCGACTAACCGATGATCAACGTCTTGATCGATAAAAAAAGTAATTGATCGGTTAACCATTACTTTTGAAGTACTGTGTTATATGGGTTAACTAAGGAACAAACTTGCTCCAAAACAGGCAAACATTGTCACACTCGACACACTGGCCCACATCAATTTGCTATACAAAAATGTCCAATTGCTAACCATTTTTCTTTCATATTGGGTAAGCTTATATTCACTATTTATTATCACTTTTTGAAACCAAGATGGAAACTGCTAATCAATTTTTAAAAACAAAAAATACCCTGTATGGGTTAACTATGGAACAAACTTGCTCCAAAAGAGGCAAATATTGTCACACTGGCTCACATCAATTGCATGAGACAGAGAAATGCATGTCAGTTACGTGCCAAAATACTTGTTCACTTGCATGATCATTATACTGTATCAATAGCTGGAAATGGTCATTCTCAACCCTGCACCAAATGCGGGTAGCAGACGATACTTCCACAAGAAATTCTTGAATTACTAAAGATTTTCAATGTTTGTCTCAAAAACATAGCTTATGACTCCCCTCCCCCATTGGAACAAGCTCAATGAGCTCATTCCAATGAGGGATCACAAGCTATGTTTTGAGACAAAAATTGAAAATATAACCAGAGGCTCAAGTGAGCTTAAAATGCTCACCTACCTCAAATTGTCAAAACAGATGAGTGTATCAGCATGTGATCAGCGGCAAGGGCAATTTTTAGATTTGCTATGACACAACCAAAGGCAACTTTTTAGCCATTCATTTCTGCCGGTCCTAGGAAAGCTTCCTATCAAACTCTGTTCTGTGAAGTATTAAAAAACAGCAACCGAAAGAAATGTTTGTTTTGTTTTCAACTATTGTGTTCTCTCTAGCGCCACCGCCCCCTCCCCTCCCCCCACCCCCCCCCCCGAAAAAAAAAGTTAATACAAAACAAGAAAAAACAAGCAAATCGATTTGAACAAACTTGAATTTGACACCCCGAGAGATGTTACACACCAAATATGAAAGGACTCTCACTGGTGGGTCTGAAGAAGAATTTTCAAGAATTTTTCTCATAGTGCACTAAGTTAAACTTTGGGCTTCAATAGAAAGCCCAAATATTAAGCCAGGGACTTGATTTGAACAACCTTCAATCTTACCCTCACGGAGGTGTTGTACACCACATATCAAAAAAAAAAATCTGACTGCTGGATCTGAAGATGATTTTAATCGATAATTCCCCATATTGCACTAAGTAAATATTTGGGCTCCCTTGGGGAACCCAAATATTAACCCAGGAACTCGATTTGAACAAATTTGAACCTTACACCTCTAGAGATGTCACATACTAAATATGAAAGGATTCTCACTATTGAGTCTGAAAAAGATTTTTTAAGAAATTTTCTCATATTGCACTACGTTAAAATTTGAGCTCCAATTAAGGGCCCACATATTCATCCAGGGATCCCATTTGAAAAACTTGAATCCACCCCCCCCCCCCCCTCCCCTTAGAGATGCTGCATACTAAATATCAAAAGCATCTGACTGGTGGATCTGAAGAAGAAGATTTTTAAAGAATATCCCCCGATTCCACCAAGTTAATAATCAGGCTCCAATAGGAAGCCCAAATATTGAATCAGGGAGTCGATCTGAACAAATTCAAATCTTACACCTCTAGAGATGTCACATACCAAATATGAAAGGATTTTCACAAGTGGGTCTGAAAAAGATTTTATAAGAAATTTTCTCATATTGCACCAAGTTAAAATTTGAGCTCCAATAAAGAGCCCAAATATTCATCCAGGGATCCCATTTGAACAAACTTAAATCTACCCCCCCCCCCCCCCCCACCCCACACCCTAGAGATGCTGCATACAAAATATCAAAAGAATCTGACTCATGAATCTAACGAAAAAGATTTTTAAAGATTATTTCCCATACTGCACCAAGTTAATATTCGGGCTTCCACAAGAAGCGCAAATATTAACTCAGGACTCAATTTGAACAAACTTCAATCTGACCCCTGTAGAGATGCTGTAAACCAAGTATCAAAAGAATCTGACTCTATGATCTGAAAAAGAAGATTTCAAAGCTTGTTCCCTATAACACCCCCGAGTTTATTATTTGGGCTCCATTGTTGAGCCCAAATATAAGCCGAGGGGGTCGATTTGAACACACTTGTATTTGACCAGCCTATGGATGCTGTATACCAAATATCAAATGGTTATGATCAGCGGTTCTGAAGAATTTTTTTTTTCACTTTTTACAAACATGCTGACTCAGCATTTTTTCAAACGCCCCAACATAACACCCTAGCACAACCGATGGCCATTTATTTTGTTTAATACATTCTACCGATCAAAATGATGCTTCATACCAAATAACAGTTCTCTGTTTCATGTAGTTTGGAACATATGGGCATCTGATTTTTTTTCTATTTTTAGCTCTGGGGTACCCATGGGACAACGAAAAAAAAATTGGGGGCATCAATCAAGTACTTCGGACCCACTTATGGTACATGCAAAATTTGGTTCAAATCGGCCCATCAGTTCTTGAAACAGAAATTTTGGGTGGAGCCATAAATGGATATGTGCCCACAGAGAGCCCAAGTATTGATCTACCAACTTCTCTTGAACAAACTTTAATCTTCAACACCAAAGAGTGTTACACACCAAATATCAAGGCAATGTCTCTGGTAGTTCACGAGAATAAAATTTTTAGGCTTTAGCATCATTGCCCAGAGCCCGAAGAAGCCAGCCACTCTATTTGAACAAAATAGAAAGGGTATACCCCAGGAATAATTTGTGCAATATATCTTTGAATTTGGCTGAATGGCTGTGGAGAAGAATCTAGGTTTGCAAAAGTTAACGGATAACAGACGACGGACGATGGACGGCAGACGACAAGTGATGGCAATACCTCGCACATAAACGACACGATTGTTCTTTCAATTTGCGAAACCCTGGTCAGCCCAAATATGGACTCAGCTTGAATGAACTTGAATCTCACCCCCTAAGGAAGCTGCATATGGTACAAGATATCAAAACATTCCGACTGCTGGATTTGAAAACGATTTTTAAAGAAAATTCCTCATTTTGAAAACTCAGCTTATAATTCAGGCTCCCACAGTGAGCCTAAATATGAACCCAGGGATTTGGCTTAAACAAAGTTGAATCTCACCCCACTAAGTATGCTGCATACCAAATATAAATACATTCCGACTGCTGGATCTGAAGAAGATTTTTAAAGAAACTTCCTCATTTTGAACTAAGTTATAAATTGGGCTCCCACAGTGATCCAGGGTTTCGCAAATATATTTTTTTGCGGGAACCATTTATTTTTTGCGTGACTTATTTCCAACGTGTCTTAATCAAATGAATCATGCTAATTTATCATCAAATACATAGATTGCTAGATTGTTCAACCACCACAACACATGCTTTTGCAGTAATCGTGTTTGTTTGTACATGTAGAAATTAATTAGAGCTGATATGGTTAACCGATTGACTAACCAATGATTAACGTCTTGATCGATAAAAAAAAAAGTAATTGGTCGGGTACCCGTTACTTTTGAAGTACAGTATTATATGGGTTAACTCAAGAACAAACTTGCTCCAAAACAGGCAAACATTGTCACACTGGCTCGCATCAATTATAAGAGACAGATTAACGCATGCCAGTTGCATGCTGACATACTCGTCCACTTGCATGATCATTATACTGTATCAGTAGCTGGGAATGGTCATTCTCAACCCTTCACCAAATGCGGGAAGCAGACGATACTTGCACAAAAAATCAAGAAATTCTTGAATTACTAAAGATTTTCAATGTTCGTCTCAAAAACATACCTTATGACGCCCTCCCCCCCCCCCCCCTCATTGGAACAAGCTCAATGAGCTTGTTCCAAAGAGGGGTCTTAAGCTATGTTTTGAGACAAAAATTGAAAATATAATTAAATTTGAATAGACACTGTTGTATATGGCACTGGCCGGTTTTGTCCATTATGCTGAGTAAAGTTTTAATTATATAAATCAACGGTACGGCAGTTATTCAGCTACCTATTAGGGCAAGTGATTAATCAGTTAACCAAAGTTAATCCATGCGATTAATCAATCAAGAAAACCCTTTAATCGTTTCAGCTCTAAAATTAATCTAATTTTATTAAATTTTATCCGATGAATAAATGCTTATATTTTTGCGGGAACTGTAAATGGATCTTCTTAACAAGCATTTGAGAGAACGTCATAGGAACGAAGCGATCGTTCTCGCAATTTGCGAAACCCTGGTGGGCCCAAATATGGACTTGGCTTGAAAAACTTGAATCTCACCTGTCTAATGATGCTGCATACCAAATATCAAAAGATTCTGATTGGTGGGTCTGAAGAAGAAGATTTTTACAGAATATTCCTCATACAGTCATACTGCACTAGTTTCAACATTTGGACTCCCCTAGAGAGCCCAAACATAGACCCAGGGATTTGATTTCAATAAACGTGTGAAAAAATCTTCCAAACATTGATATGTGAAATTTGAAAGCTTTTTGAGCTATGGATTGGGTGAAGAAGAGTCTTAAATGCTTTCCTCATTACCGACAGTGTTAGAAAAGGCTGACAAAGTCCCGAAAAAGTATGCCATGATAGACCCGACAGCAATTTGTTTGGACCATTCCATTTTGTTGGCCCCAAGGGAGCTTCACATCAAATAAGAATTCTCAGTGCTGTGTTGTTTTGAAGATATGGGCGTTTTAAATTTTGTTATATTTTTAGCTCCTGCGGTTCCCATGGGCTGACGGGAAAATATTGTTGGGCATAAATTAAGTACTAATGACCCAATAAGCTTATATTAATGTTTAGTTCAAATCAGCCTCTTGGTTTGAAAAATAGACATTTTTTTGTGGGGAGAGAATGTTTGCCCCCCCCCCCCCCCCATAACGAAGGCAAGTATAGCCCCATAAGCTTCTCTTGGAGAAGTCTCCTGGTTCATGAGAAGATTTTTTAAGATAAAGGCATAATTTTTGGGGGTGACCCTACTGAGGGACGGGGCAACTTGATTTGTATAAAATCAAAATGCGATGTCATAACAAACAATCATCTCAAATTTCAATTAAATCGGTTCAGCAGTTCTGGAGTAGAAGACGCATACACAATGTTCACGGACAACTGACAGTGAGTGATCACTATAGCTCACCCAGACTGAAAGTCAGGTGAGCTAAAAACTCAGTGGATCATGAGTGATGCAGTTGGGCGAGAGACTTGGTTCAAAGAGAGAAGAAACTTGTACAAGTAGCTGCTGGCTGTTGAAAGTGTTGTTAAAACCGAATAAATAAATAAATAAATAAATAAATAAATAAATAAATAAATAAATAAATAAATAAATAAATAAATAAATAAATAAACAATAATAAATCTACATTAAGGAATCCATCTCCATCGGATCCACTGTCAATCCTTGAGCCCCTCAGAAGTGACAAAAACAGTCCAAGCATCATGCCTTTTCTTCAGTTGATCATGATGTAAAATGTGGAGATCCCCTCTGAAGCCCCTTGATACAACCTATGTAGATTGCTCTTAGTTACATACCTCTTGAGGGTACTGAGTAAAAAATTTCTAATTCTTCAGCTACATGGCCAATTCCATCTCCCAAATATTAACCCAGGCACTCGATTTGAACAAACTTGAATCTGATCTCCATAGAAATGTTGTAAACCAAATATGAAAGCATTCGGACTGGTGGATCTGAAGAAGAAACTTTTTAAATAAATTTCCTTATATTGCACTAAGTTAAAATTTGGGCAACCATAGCGAGCCCAAATTTTAGCCTACAGACTCGATTTGAACAAACTTGAATCCCACCCCCCTAAAGATGTTGTATACCAAATATGAAAGCATTCTGACTGGTGGATCTGAAGAAGAAACTTTTTAAAGAAACTTCCTCATATTGCACTAAGTAAAATTTTGAGCTACAATAGCAAGCCCATATTTTAACCTACAGACCCAATTTGAACAAACTTGAATCTCACCCCCCCCCCCCCCCCCTAGATATGTTGTATACCAAATATGAAAGCATTCTGACTGGTGAATCTGAAGAAGATTTTTAAAGAAACTTCCTCATATTCCTACCAAAGGAAGACCAAACATTAATCTAGGGACTTGTCTGAACAATCTTGAATCTGACCCCATCATAATAATATATACCAAACATTAAAAGATTCTGACTGGTGGTTCTGAAGAGAATTTTTAAAGAAAATTCCCCATATTGCCCTAAGTTAGAAAAAAAGATTGGGCTCCTGCATTGAGTCCAAATATGAACCAATAGGCTTCATTTCATCAAACTTGTATCTGACCCCTCTATGGATGCTGTACAAAATATCAAATATCAAAACATTCTGAACACTGGTTCTTTAGAAAAGATTTCCTAAAAAGTTTGCAAATATGCTGAGTCAGCATTATTTTGATGCCTCTGCAGAACTCCCCTAACAAAAACAGATGGCATTTTTTGTTTAACCATTCAATTCTACTGGTCCCAAGAATGCTTCATACTATATAACAGTTCTCTGTTCCAAGTGGTTTGGGAAACATGGGTACTGGAAAATATTTCTATTTTTAGCTCCTGGGGTTCCCAAAGGGATGCAGGTTTTTGCATGAGTCAAGTACTTATGACCCAATAATACCACCTACTGAATTTCGTTCAAGTCAGACCATCGGTTCAGAAAATAGAAATTTTGGGTGGTACCAAAAATCTAACCCCTCCCATTACAAAGCCAAATATTGCTTCACGAACTACGTTTGAATAAACTTGATTCTGCACCTCAAAAGGAAGCTCCATAACAAATATCAAGTCACTGTACCCACTGGTATGGGGCAGGGCATGTTGAGTTAAACAATGAAAGTGTCAATGACACTGTAGCTTAACTTGTGTGTTGTGTTTGATGAAAAGGATAATGTTCAATGATTATGAAAGGATTATGAAATAAGACAAGAATTGTGATAATTGGGAATATGTTCATTTCTGTTCCATGTATGCTAAGTTTATGATAAAAATAATATGAGGTGTACACTGTACTAAAGATCTGAGGGGTGGGTTAATACGACCTCACAGTTAATATATGTGGCCCTCAAAGTTAACGTATATCAACAAAAGTTACCAAGTTACAGCGAAATTATTCCGAAATGAGTCATCCTATCAAGTTACATTAAAATCCCTTCATAAATATGGCCTGTAGACTGTGCTAAAGGTTTTCGTGCTAAAGGTCTTCGGGCTTCGGGCCCCTGTAGCCGTCAGATTCCCAATTTTGTCCAAAGGGGACGTTCTCATCTAGACATTATATGAAGTCAACCTACCAAGTTACAATGAAATCCCTTAATAAATATTACCTGTAGACTGTGCTAAAGGTTTTTGGGCATTGGACTCTGGCAGCCATCATGGTTGAATGATCGCAACCAAAAGGGGACATTCTCATCTGGGCATCATCGGGAGTGATCCTACAAAGTTACAATGAAATCCCTTCATAAATATGACCTGTAGACTGTGCACAAGGTTTTTGGGCTTCGGGCCCCTGAAGCCGTCACTGTTGACCAATCACGACCAAAAGGGGATGTCATCATCTAGGCATTATATGGAGTCAAACTTACGGGTTACAATGAAGTCCTTCCATAAATATTACCAATAGACTGTGCTAAATGTTTTGAGGTTTTGGGTCAGGGCAGCCATCAAGGCTGAATGATCGCGACCAAAAGGGGACGTTCTCATCTAGACATTATTTAGAGTCATCCTACCAAGGTACAATGAAATCCCTTCATAAATATCACCTGCAGACTGTGCTAAAAATTTTCGGGCTTTGGGCCCCTGTAGCCAACACAGTTACCTACTGGTGTCCAAAAGGGGCTGTTCTCATCTAGACATTACATGAAGTCAACCTACCAGGTTACAATGAAATCCCTTCATAAATATGATCTGAAGATTGTGCTAAAGGTTTTCGGGCTTTAGGCTTGGGCAGCCATCATAGTTGAATGATCGCAACCAAAAGGGAACATTCTCATCTGGACATCATCTGGAGTGATGCTGTGAAGTTACAATGAAATCCCTTCATAAATATGACCTGTAGACTGTGCTCAAGATTTTCGGGCTTCGGGCACCTGTAGCCATCACAGTTGACCAACCACGACCAAAAGGGGATGTCATCATCTAGGCATTATATAAAGTCAACCTATCAAGTTACAATAAAATCCTTCCATAAATACGACCTACAGACATGCTAAAGGTTTTGGGGCTCGGGCAGCCATCAAGGCTGAATGATCATGACCAAAAGGGGACGTTCTCATCTGGACACTATTTGGAGTCATCCTACCAAGCTACAATAAAATCCCTTCATAATTATGACCTGTAGACTGTTCTAAAGGTTTTCGGGCTTTGGGCCACTGAAGCCGTCACAGTTGCGCAATCGTGTCCAAAAAGGGACGTTCTCATCTAGACATTATATGAAGTCAAACTACCAAGTTACAATGAAATCCCTTCATAAATATGACCTGTAGACTGTGCTAAAGGTTTTCGGGCTTCGGGCTCGGGCAGCCATCATGGTTGAATGATCGCAACCAAAGGAGACAATCTCATGTGGGCATCATCTGGAGATATCCTGCAAAGTTACAATGAAATCCCTTCATAAATATGACCTGTAGACTGTGCTCAAGGTTTTCGGGCTTCGGGCACCTGTGGCCATCACAGTTGACCAATCACGACCGAAAGGGGATGTCATCATCTAGGCATTATATAGAGTCAACCTAACAATGTTACAATGAAATCCTTCTATCAATATAACCTTTTGCCTATGCCAAAGCTTTTTGGGCTCGGGCACCCATCAAGGCTGAATGATCACGGCCAAAATGGGACGTTCTCATCTGTACATTGTTTGGAGTCAACCTACCACGTTACAATGAAATCCCTTCTGAATATGACCTGTGGACAGTGCTAAAGGTTTTCGGGCTTCGGGCACCTATAGCTGTCAAAGTTGCCCAAGCATGTCCAAAAGGAAACGTTCTCATCTAAACATTATATGAAGTCAACCTACCAAGTTACAATGAAATCCCTTCATAAATATGACCTGTAGACTGTGCTTAAGGTTTTCGGGCTTCGGGCTCGGGCAGTCATCATGGTTGAATGATCGCAACCAAAGGGGGCAATCTCATCTGGGCATCATCTGGAGTGATCCTATGATGTTACAATGAAATCCCTTCAGAAATATGACCTGTAGACTGTGCTCAAGGTTTTTGGGCTTCGGGCACTTGTAGCCATCACAGCTGACCAATCACGACCAAAAGGGGATGTCATCAACTAGGCATTATATGGAGTCAATCTAACAGGTTACAATGAAATCCTTCCATAAATATGACCTTTTGCTTATGCTAAAGGTTTTTGGGCTCGGACACCCACCAAGGCTGCATGATATAGATCAAAATAGGACGTTCTCATCTAGACATTATTTGGAGTCATCCTGCCAAGTTACCATGAAATCTCTTCATAAATATGACCTCTAGACTGTGATAAAGGTTTTCGGACTTCGGGCTCCTGTAGCCGTCACAGTTGCCCAATCACGTCCAAAAAGGGGCGTTCTCATCTAGACATGATCCCAAACCTGCATATGAAATTCCGTGACGATGAGACAAGAACTGCGGGGTGTAGCCCGTGCTAAAGGAAAATGTAAACAGACGTCACAGACTCACAGACTAACAGACTTCCGCACGCGTGATGTCAATAGCTTATCTTGACTATATCAAGTTAAGCTAAAAATGCAATACCCCTTTGGGACCATAAATCACACAAACTTTTACTTGAATTGGCCCAGTGGTTTTGGACGAGAAGACCAAAACATGGTGCTGATGGACGACCGACGGATGGACAATGGACGGAGAGTGATTAGATAAGCCCAGCTTGACTTTGTCCTGGTGAGCTAAAAAAAAAAAAAATAAATGGTTCATGACCGATATTTTACCCATGTTATTAAAATTGATAAATTTGTCTCTGGAGTGTAACAAGGCTTATGCTGTAGCATTGCAAAGCCTTCTTACACTCAAGGGATGGAATACACCACCACCCATGCTATTCTGTAGATTATGAGGCCTAAAACAAACCAAGAACATGAACTTTTAATGGCAGAGAAATAATTACAAAAATAAAAAATCACCCGCCTGCATGCAATTTTACAAAAAAAAATGGCCCGAGAAACAGATCTACTTTGTGGAGCCTTATACATGAAGATTATTGCAATGAATACATTGTCTTACACAAAGGAATACCACACAATCCAGTGTAGATGGTTTTCAAGAAGTCCTCCCTAGTGGAAGGGCAATTTTAACAAACATACAGGCCCAAATAAGCTTCATACACAGTGTAAACATTCCACAAAAATAATAAACATTCATGTATGTTTAATAGGAATTAGGAGTATTGTAATTAAAAGTCAATTGTGTGGTTGTTCATGAACTTACCGGTATATATTACTTTGTTACCAGGTGTTAAAAAATGTAAATATTTGTAAACACACCCACCCATTTAGATTAGTCCCTGCTCATAGCAGTGGAGCAGACATACAGTACAATTGATGTGGACTGGTCATAATCCATGCATGGGTATTGATGGCCCTGCACGCTTTTTCCAGGTAATAGAAAATCATCATCAATAAAATTTTAATTAATGAAGCAGAGGATTCTACCCTTTGCTTCATTAATTAAATTTTTGATGATTATTGCTGTAAACAGTGTTTGAAATCTATGTCATTGCATCCGCGGAAATATTGCCCACCCGCGAAAAGTGACCAGTCCACTGCGGCCGCACTGTAGGCCTGGGGGCTGGAAAGGGGGAACATGCCCTATACAATTTCAGTCATGCCCCCCCCCCCCCTTCCCCTGTTAACCCATATAATGAACATCCGACAAGACATTTTAATATCTAGATATTTATGCTTGTTCGCAAATTATATATTATGGACACAAATGGACACAGAGTTAAGATAATTGTGTTTTTCTGTCTTGAATTTTTTTTCTGTCCTCACCCCTATCTCACTGCTATGTGGCTCAGGTGATGCTATGCATCATATTCTTCATGCCCTGGCCCCACCCCCACTAGACATTACTCTTGCCCCTAACTTTGATATCCTGGCTAAGCACCTGTACCATGGTAAACTAACATCAAATTGTCTGCTTATGAGCAGTAGCTAACATTGGAATAGTATAATGTGCTTTGTCAGAAACTTGATCAAGTATTGATGACAAACGATAATTTTCATTACCAGTACCTGGTACCAGTAATAAAATAAGATTTGCAAATATCACCCTGCGTTTTTTCAGCTATTAACTAGCATAAAATTGTGTGCTTCATGACAATTATTTTGTCACTACCTGTTAAAAATTACTGTTTCTTGTTTTGCTATTTTAGAAAAAGAAATCACTCCTTTTCTGGGAGGCATACTAAACACGAGGCAAACCGAGAGATACCAAGGTGAATGAAGACAGGAGTGAAACGGGTATGGGGGTGGTGTGTTCTTTTTATTTATTGGTGTTTAAGGTCACATATTTCTGCACACCAGCTAATCATGACCACAACAGTTTTATGGGTGGCGGAAGCCAGAGTACCCAGAGAGAACCACTGAGCAATGGCAAACAATTGTCAGCTATCCAACATACTACACAAGCAGGGTTAGTCTTGTTTGAAGACAGGTGCACCAAGAACATGCAGTATGCCTTGGTACACAGTATACCGTGCCCCCACATGGGCAATGGGAGGTGAAGTGTCTTGCCCAAGGACACAAAGCTGTTGCTGAAGGTGGGATTCCTTGGTACACAGCATACCGTGTCCCCACATGGGCAATGGGGGGGGGGGGGGGGGGGTGAAGTGTCTTGGCCAAGGACACAAAGCTGTTGCTGAAGGTGGGACTTCTCGACTTGCAGCCTGCACCACCACCTACTGAGCCACTGCACCCCTGGTGGTGTATTATGATTATGTAAATAGATTTAAGCAGTATGTGCATTGTTTTAATGCCATAATTGAGAATTATGGGTGCTGAATAGAGTGCCCTGAAAAATCTTCCCTTTGGTATTTAGTAGGTAGCTTGGTAATGGTATTTAAAGCGACTCCACCTCAGAAAGCAACAGTGAATTGTTAACAACATAGACTTACATATATTACGTGGAGAGTGGATTGCAACTAAATCACTCGCGGAGTGGAGTTATCACCCAAGCTATAACTTTAAAATTGCAACACATTTGCAATTATTGGTTGGGTGCAATCTCCACTCTGCGGGTGTTTTAGTGATAATACACTCTCCACGTACTGTAGCAACTTCATAATTAGTTGTTTTTTTTGTGGCTGTCGGCAATTATCTTCTTTGTTATGACAAACAAATTGTTATGGACGAATATCACGAGACGGGAAACAGTATTTTTTGGAAGTGGTAATTTTTCAGTCGCCAACAATAAAATAAAATTGCCGTAAAACTGGAGACATGGTCAGCACTTAAAATTTCTACAATTCTATAAAATGGCGGCAATTGTACAAAAAAAGCACTGGTCACATAAAGAAGGTGAAACTTTAAAACAAAAAAGTGTCAACAAATCAGCATAAATCAGTGCTGTTATCACAGGCGAAAGGGCTAAACAGTATATATACAGTAGGTGCATAGTGTATTATCACAAAGTGGAGATTTAACCCAAACAATAATTCCAAATTTGTTGCAAAGCAAAACAAACACAGGTTAAGCTCTGGATAGCCAATGGAACTCTGGGTTAAACCTGGAGGTCCATTGACTCCACTGGCTGAAACATTGCTTGTGTTTTTGTCCATATGTACATAATTTGAAAGTGATACTTTGGGTGATAATTCCACTCCGCAGATGATTTTGTTGCATCATCTCCCCAATGCACTGTACATATACCAAATACAAGCTGTAGGTTTGGGTGTCCAGCCGAGCGATACTTATCACAGTACTCCACAAAATCCTAATAACATAAAGCCAACAATGGCAAAACAATGAACAAAAATAAATAAATAAATAAATAAATAAATAAATAAATAAATAAATGAATAAATAAATAAATAAATAAATAAGTAAATAAATGAAAATTAAAAAAAAAACGCTGTCGGGTACTCCGGCCTCCACCACCCGTAAAACTGTCACGGCCATGATTAGCCGTTGTGCATAAGTATGTGACCTTAAACACCAATAAATAATAATAAATAATAATAATATCAATGGTTGAAGAACAAGTGCACCATAAACGTACTATACATCTTAGCACACAATGCCACTGTGCCCGCACATGGGCAATGGGGGTGCAGTATCTTGCCCAAATCGGTCATCACAAATACGGTAACATTTTTCAATTTTGTAAAAATTATGAAAATTTTAATGGAAATTGTTTACTTCGGTAAATTCTTTGAGGAAAAAAAATACTAAAGTACTACATGAAACAATTACATTGCATTACCGAAATAAAATTTAAATTTAGGGGCGAAACCACCCACCGCCGTCTGCGTGGTGAGACGACTCGAGGGGCGAATGGGAATTGGTGCGAAATGGCCCGGGAGCAACTTATCAGCAAGATATCACCTATTTTCAAGCAAACTTTTCAGTTAGGCCAAAAAGTTTGGCCAGCCCAAGGCCCAGATAAAATCTGATGGGAGGTTTATTTTTATCAACTATTGCAGTGATCTGTTTTCAAGATACCCAGTTACCATCTAAGTGTTTCATCCACGCACAGACATAACCCATTAATAACCAAGCTACCTATTATATACCAAGGGGTAGTTTTTGGGAACAACTCGGTCTACATGTATATATCTTGCATTTACTCGAATAAATCAAGTAATATCACGTATATTGTTTCGAAGGAATCAATTAAATATCTGCAATTAGATTTAAACCTTTTTAAACAGCCCTGACTTATTTTTTTTTCTTTTCACCTCGGTATCTCTCGGTATACCTTGTTGTTTAGTAGGATCCATTTCCGGGGGTGGTCTCGTTTGGATCAAATTGCCATAGGATGATTTGGTTTAAATTAGCAGCTGTTTGGGTCAAATTGTTGAAGGTCAGTTTGGATGCAATTCTCACTGATGACAGTATATTATAGAACACATGGAACGTGGATTTATTTATTTATTTATTAGGGATTTAACGGCACTTTTGACAGTTAGGGTCACCTCGTGTCGTACATTTTTATGGGTGGAGGAAGTTGGGGTCCTAGGAGAGAACCACCGAACAAATGCCAGGGTTCCAACACACTAACTCCACGTGAGCAGGGTTAGCAATGGTTGAGGGGCGCAGTGGCGTCGCGGTAACTGATTCTCGTCAGATCACCGAAATTATACATATATACATCGTGCGCGGTTAGTGGTTGGATGGGTGACCATTTCAGCGACTGATTCTCGCTCCCGCGTTGTGTCCTTGGGCAAGGCACTTGACCCCGATTGCCTACATGGGGGCAAGGTGACTTTGTGTACTGAGGCGTACCGCATGTCGATGGTGCACATGTCTTCAACCAATGCTAACCTTGCATGCTTGTATGCTTGTTTGGAGTTACTATGTCAAGGAGCCTGACAGTTGCTTGCCATTGCTTGGTGGTTTCTCCAGGTACTCTGGGTTCCTCCCCAAGTAAAACTGTCCAACATGAGGTGGCCCTGGCTGTAAAAAGTGTTGTTAAACCCCAATAAATAAATCAAATTTGCTGAATCCAAGACTATTGAATGATGGTTTTGATTGGGGCGGGAGAGGGGATGGTTTTGGTTATACAGTGGAGCCCACTTAGCTGGATATCTCTTAGTTGTATATCCTTGTTAATTGAATATACAGTTAAAACTAGAAGTCCTGTCATGAAATGCCCACAAATAGCATGTCGACTTGCGCGTTATGACCATAGTAAGGCTATCAAATTCTGTACATATGGCCTGTGCACAAGCAATGTTTCAGCCAATGGACATCCGGGTAACCCGGAGGTCCACTGGCAAAAACATTGCCTGTGTTTGATATGAGTTATCAGGAGAACCAGCCGTGCTTTGGATGCCATTCGATATGGCAATTGCGCGCAATCTCTACGCGTAATTAAGTCTAGATAAGCGCACAGTTTGCGACAGGACTTCTAGCTTTAACTAATTTCCCAACACAAAACCATTCACCATGCCTCAAGTACAAATTTGACCTGTTAATTGAATATAGGTTATACACTAATCTCCTGTTAATTGAATAACAAAAATTGTAACATGTCGAGAACTTACCCTGACTCTTCCCAGTTTTCCTTTGGTTATATACCAATTTGGCCTCAGTACATCCAATACAAGCCTTTAATCTTTATATCTTGTTTGACAGAGTTCATGAAGCTCTGTCAAACAAAATATATTCTATTATATTTTGTTTGACGGAGCTT
The DNA here is from genome assembly GCA_031216915.1 of Pictodentalium vernedei. Lineage (NCBI taxonomy): Eukaryota > Metazoa > Mollusca > Scaphopoda > Dentaliida > Dentaliidae > Pictodentalium > Pictodentalium vernedei. The sequence continues at coordinate 14,813,420 of CM062288.1, read as the reverse complement.
TATGTTTGTCAAGTTTGTCTCTGGAATACAGGAAAGTGACACAATCCCTGTTAATTGAATACTCCTGTTAGTTGAATAATTTCCATTGGCAAAGTGGCTCTTCAATTAACAGGGTTCCACTGCACAGCAAAAACAAATATCACAAACTAATAATGGAACTATGAACTTGAAAAATTGTCAAGTGGTCATCCTACAACATGTTTTAACTGGTAACTGTACTATAGAGTTTTGAAGGTTAAAGGGCTGAGTAGTTAGAGGTGCAGGCTGCAAGCCAAAAGGTCCTTGATTGAATCCCACCTGCAGCAACCACTTTGTTTCCTTGAACAATACACTTCATTCCCATTGCCCACGTGGTGGCATTATGTACCAAGGCATACTGCATGTCAATCGTATACTTGTCTTCAACCAATGCAAACTCAGCTTGTGTGCTGTTTCTACATTAGTTGTTTGTCATTGCTCAGTGGTTCTCTCTGGCTTTTCCCACCTGTAAACTTATCCAACATGAAGTGACCCCGGTTGTCGAAGTGTCATTAAACCCTAATAAATAAATCAATAAGAATCATGCACTCCTATTCTGGAGGACGGTTTGGGGAAAATTGTCAGATGATGGTTTGGGTTAGATCAGTATCCAGTTTGGGTCAAATTTTAGGCCGAAGTGACTAGGGCCGAAATGACTTTAGGCCAAAGTGACCAGAGGTCAAAATGACTTGGGGTCGAATTGACTGGAACCATTCTCACAGATGAGAGACGTTAATTATTACAGAACACATCGAATGTGAATTTACTCCAGAGATAATTGATCGACGATATACATGTATATTAATATTTTTTTAAATAAATATCGAGCAATATATTAATAATTTTTTCAAGAATTATTGTTTGGAGTTAAAACGAATATCGTAGCTTATCTAAAATATCCGAACAGATGTGTACTGCTTTTCTTTTGGACGAATCTTTCCTGGGCAGAGTTTTCCCATGGCCAAATCTTCCTCCAGTTCTCAAATAAAGATGACATGCCATTTTCAATGGCGGTAAATATCCAAAAAGGTTATTATTTTCCATTTTTAGTGTTCAAAATTACGAAGCACTGTTCAGAAATACAGATGGCACCAAAAATGAACACATTATTACTTTGTTTTGATTTCTAATGGGACTGAAAGCAACCTGTTAGTATCACCTTTTTTTTTAAATTACACCCATTTCGGCCGCTAACCAAATCAACCGCTGCAATTTTACCCAAGTCGTCCGCTGCAATTTTACCTAACTCGACCGAAACTCGTCCGCTGCGGGAAAGTATTTAAGTATTGTAATTTGAATCATTTTTTTTATTTATTTATTTATATAATAATTTTTGTTTTATACTTTATTGTATATTATTACCAGTTTAGCGGCTTTCTCTAGTATATTAACAGAGTTTAGTAGGGCTCTAAAACTCCGTAATTCACGGTGTCATGCAACCGGAAGCGAGCGACGGGCCATTCATGAAAACAAAGTTCATTAACAGCACGTCGTCATGGTAATAATAGAAGTAACATGATTTTGTCGGGCGTCCTGATTTGTTAACGGCCCTCGAGGAATGAATAACAGCCCTCTGGCTTATTAACGTCCTTCGACTTCGTCTCGGGCCGGTAATAAACCCTTGGGCTGTTATTCATTCCTCTCGGGCCATTAATCAACCGTAACGCCCTCCAAACTCATGTTATTGTTATATTATCTATTGTAATATATCTCAATGTACCTGCTTGCATTCAAAGTTCATATACTTATACGAAATTCTGAAAACAGAAATGCCAGAACAAAATATACTACTCAGCCATCTAATTAATTTCGATACTGTTTAACGCGGCTCTGAATACTGTTTATTCAATGGATTACCTACAATAATTATATAATTACAGCAAAAGTTCTTAAAGTATGTGCACGTTATATTAAGTTCCACAACGTAATCTTATAATTTTGCAATTAGTCATTGAAGGGCATTGACGCTTTACAGTGAATAATTGCAAAATTATTTAAATGTATTATAAGAATTAATTATATTAAGAAACGCATCAAATTTTATGGTATATTAAGTTCTGCAACATAATCTTATAATTTTGCAATTATTCATGGAAGGGTGTCACCGGCGCTTTGCAATGAATAATCGCAAAATTATTAGAATATGTATTACAGGAATTAATAATACTGAGAAACGCATCAAAACTTGTTATAATTATATTTAGAAATGCATCAAAACTTGTTAGATTAAGTTCCATAACATAATCTTATAATTTTGCAATTATTCATTGAAAAATATTTCCTATGCCATGCTGTTATTATCTTGTGAATCTTAATTGTGTACTGAATAAATATCATTATTTCGTTTGATACTGAATAAATATCATTAATTTTATATTCCATGTTTTTATGATATTCAAACCCTTGGCGGACGAATTTTGTAAAATTGCAAGGCGACAAATTTGGGCAAAATTGCTAACGGACGATTCGGTGCGTTGGCGGACAAAATGGGTAAAATTGTAAACGGACGACTCGGTTTGCGGACGAAACGTCCGTATACTCTTTTTTGAACCAAACTTTTCCTTGCCTTTACAACACCTTAACATTCGGATAATTCAAAAACTGCATTTCACGAGTAACTTATCAATGCATATCTGTATACAATCGCACCAATATAATAACAATTCTCAATTATATTATCGGTTATATGTGCGTTTTTTTCGATTAAGGTTATTACCGGCAGACAAGCTGCAACAAAATCAGGAGAGTTCGATCTGAAATTACGAGATCATCAGCTGAGCATATTGACAAACCTCCAGAAGGACAGAATTTGAGTAATAATAATAATAACACTTTGGCCGGCCGCTGATCTGTCGGGGTTCTCATATGAGAAGTCCTTGGTTACCACTGAAGTGTAGATATGTATATATCACGCAATTTAAACTTTGAGGCGAATGAGGTTGCAAGTTTATTCAGCCAAAGGATTCTCAGAGAGATAGGCCAATTGCAATTGAATGGCCAATTGAATTCGACACCGGAAGTTACGTGATTTTTTCACCGAAATTTACTGTCCACTTCAAAAAATCACATTGACGGCATAGAGGATTCTGTTCTGGAACACATTTATCTGACTGGGTATGTGGAACCCTTTGTGGGCCTACGGTCCGCTTGGGATTCCTATTATATCTTTTTTAACAGAGATCATGAAGCTCCGTCAAGCAAAATATAATAGAATAAATGCTACGTTTATCTCTGGAATACAGAAAAGTGACACAATCCCTGTTAATTGAATACTCCTGTTAATTGAATAATTTGCATTGGCAAAGTTGCTCTTCAATTAACAGGGTTCCACTGTACAGCAAAAACAAATATCACAAACTAATAATGAAATTATGAACTTGAGAAATTTTCAAGTGGTCATGCTACAACATGTTTTATTTAGCTGGTACTATAGAGTTTTGAAGGTTAAAGGGCTCAGTAGTTAGAGGTGCAGGCTGCAAGCCAAAAGGTCCTTGATTGAATCCCACCTGTGGCAGCCACTTTGTTTCCTTGGGCAATACACTTCATTCCCATTGCCCACGTGGTGGCATTGTGCTTCAAGGCAGACTGCATGTCAATCGTACACTTGTCTTCAACAAATGCTAACCCAGTTTGTGTGTTGTTTGTATGTTAGTTGTTTGTCATTGCTCAATGGTTCTCTCTGGCTTTTCCAACCTGTAAAAATGTCCAACATGAAGGGATCCTGGCTGTTGATTGTCGAAGTGTCATTAAAACTCAATAAATAAATCAATAAGAATCATGCACTCCTATTCTGGAGGACGGTTTGGAGCAAATTGCCAGTGGATGGTTTGGGTTAGATTAGTTTCCAGTTTGGGTCAAATTGACGGAGGACAGTTTGGATGCAATTCTCATGAATTCCAGTCACTTTGGCCCCAAGTCATATCGGCTCCAGTCATTACGGCATCAATGTCAATTCAGCCCCAATATACCAAGTTATTTCGGCCTCTATATTTTTAAATATCGTTTGAATTGAAACCTTTTTCTATTTAATTGTTTTGTCAGTATTTATACCTCAAATAGATATCCAGGTATGCATAGGATATATAGTATTCCTTCATGCCTAGTAGATTTTCTTTCATGATGAATAAATAAATGAAAAGTTTCAGCACGACGAAAGTGTGCATGGACTATGTGGGATTTGAAATCCCTTGCAACCTGAATAATTTTATTTGCTTATGAATCCGTGCGAGTCGGAGGTGAGGGTCAGTAATGTTATTTGGATTGAGTGTGCATATTGGAAGTGGGGTACTGGGGTCAGACCCCAGTGGACCTTGAACTGGAAGGTGACTAGGAGTTGCGCATAACTACAATAATTCTGATCTGTGTTTTAGAAAATGTGAACATATTTATGGTAGTATCGAAATCGCAGTTTGGTGGTTGTTTTAGAAAAAAGAAAGGAAAAAGAAACCCTGTGAACCTCGAACTGGAAGATGACTAAGAATTGTTCATAACAATATGAATGAATGAGATGACTGAATATACTTTGTGGAATTTCAAAGTAAACAAAGTTTCTCTTACTTATATAGATAGCATCTTAAATGTATGTAAAATTGAACACATGGATATTTTTTAATGTCACGTAAAACTTTTCTGCACATTGTGTAAATACAAATAACTGAACATTACTAAATAAAGGTAATTACCCATCACTTCTAAATATAAACGATACGCTGATCTTTATAGATCTCTACTCTCAAAATGGTGTCGGAATGGCCAAGGGTCCGAAGTGACTAGGGTTGAAATGACTTTGGCCGAAGTGACCAGTGGCCAAAATGACTTGGTGCCAATGTGACTGGATACCATTCTCACAGATGAGAGACATTAATTATTACAGAACACATCAAATGTAAATTTACTGCAGAGATAATTGCACGACGATATACATTATATTAATATTTGTTTATTAATACTTTTTTCAATAAATATCGATCAATATATTATTTTTTTTTTTTAAGAATTATTTTTTAGGAGTTGAAACGAATATCGTAGCGTATCTAAAATATCCTAACAGATGTGTACTGCTTTTCTTTTGGATGAATCTTCCATGGGCCGAGTTTTCCCCGGGCCAAATCTTTCTCCAGTTCCCGAATAAAGATGACATGCCATTTTCAATGGACGTTAAATATCCAAAAAGGTTATTATTGTCCATATTTTAGTGTTCAAAACTACGAAGCACTGTTCAGAAACACAGATGGCACCATGAAGTAACACATTATTATTTTGTTTTAATTTCTAACGGGACTTAAAGCAACCTGTCAGTATCATCTTTTTTTTAATTACACCCATTTCGTCTGCTAACCAAATCGTCCGCTGCAATTTTACCCAACTCTTCCGCAACTCGCCCGCTGGGGAAAGTATTGAAGCATTGTGTTTTGAATCATTTTTTATTTATTTATATATATAATAATTTTATTGTATACTTTATTGTATATTATCTATTGTAATATATCTTAATGTACCTCCTTGCATTAAAATTTCATACACTTATACGAAATTCGGAAAACAGAAATATCAGAACAAAATAAACTACTCAACCATCTAATTAATTTTGATACTGTTTAACGCGGCTCTGAATACTGTTTATTCAATAAATTACCAAAAATAATTATATTATTACAGCAAAAGTTCTTAAAGTATATGTATGTTATACTAAGTTCCACAACATAATCTTATAATTTTGCAATTATTCATTGAAGCGCACCACTGGCGCTTTACAGTGAATAATAGCAAAATTATTAGCAAATGTATAAGAATTATATTAAGAAACACATCAAAATTTATGTTATATTAAGTTCCGCAACATAATCTTATAATTTTGCAATTATTCTTGGAAGAGTGTCACCGGTGCTTTACAATGAATAATCGCAAAATTATTACCAAATGTATTACAGGAATTAATTATAATGAGGAACGCATCAAAACTTGTTATAATTGTATTAAGAAATGCATCCAAACTTCTTATATTAAGTTCCGTAACATAATCTTATAATTTTGCAATTATTCATTGAAAAATATTTCCTATGCTATGCTGTTATTATCTTGTGAATCGTGTGTACTAAATAAATATCCTTATTTCGTTTGAACCTGAGTACATACATGTATCATTAATTTTATATTCCATGTTTTAATGATATTCAAGCACTTGGCGGAGGAATTTCGTAAAATTGCAAGCCGACGAATTGGGCAAAATTGCTATCGGACGATTCGGTGCACTGGCGAACTCAATGGGTAAAATTGTAAGCGGACGACACGGCTTGCGGACGACTCGGCTTGCGGACGAAACGTCCGTATACCCTTTTTTAAATCAAACTTTTCCTTACTTTCACTGTACAACTGTACAACCCCTTAACATTCGGATAATTTAAAAACTGAGTTTCTATTCATCTTGATACTTCACGAGATACGTGTCAATACATAATTGTATACAATCGCACCAATATAACAACAATTATCAGTTATATTATCGGTTATATGTGCGTTTTTTCGATCAAGGCGATCACCGGCAGACAAGTTGCAATGAAATCAGGAGAGTTCGATCTGAAATAACGAGATCATCAGCTGAGCATATTGACAAACCTCCAGAAGGACATAATTCGAGTAATAATAACAACACTTTGGCTGGCCGCTGATTTGTCGTGGTTCTCAGATGAGAAGGCCTTGGTTACCCCTGAAGTATAGATGTGTATATATCACGCAAAGCTTTGAGGCGAATCGAGTTGAACGTGCAGCAAAAAAAATCGAATATTCAGCCAAGGAATTCCCATGCAGAAGGATAGGCCAATTGCAATTGAATGGGCAATTCGACACCGGAAGTTACGTGATTTTTTCAGTGCAATTTACTGTCCACTTCAAAAATCACATTGACGGCTACAGAGAATTATGTTCTGGAACACATTTATGTGACTGGGTATGTGAAATCCTTTGCGGGCCTACGGCCCACTTGGGGTTCCTATAATTAGTGCTTGGAATCTAAAATTATCTAAACTTATTATTTATCATGTGACTCGTCCGTTTTGTTCACTTTAAAACATTTGATATTTTGTTTTCATATTAATCAGTGACAAATAAAGCCTTCCGTCAATTTCATTGGTCAGTTTCAAAACTAGACTATTTGATTGGCTGAACAAAATACAACTGGGCCACATTTTCATAATTTGCATAATTAGAGTTGAGAGCTTTTATTGGTCAATTCCAAAACTGGACAATTTGATCGGCTAAACAAAATACAACTGGGCCACATTTGCATAATTTCAGTAGGGAGAATTTACGTTATCTGTCCTATTTAGGGTGGGTTATATTGTATTAATCTTTTACCTACAAGAAAAACGCCATTAATTTTTGTTTATATTTTCACTTTCCGCTTCCAAAACATAGGTTATGACCCCTCATTGGAACGAGCTCGTTCCATTGAGGGGTCATAACCTATGTTTCGGAAGCAAAAAAAAATGAAAACGTTTAGTTATACGAGGATGTTTTTTTCCAAGTTAGGAGATGGGTTAAAAAGTCAAATTAAGTGGCTAATTTGTGCGTATGTGTGTCATATGATAAACAGAATATGAAATGAGTGTTTTTCTCATATAATATTTATGAAACTCGTCCGAGTTTTCCGTTTGGGCTCGCCAGAGGCTCGCCCAAACGGAAAATTCTTAGACTCGTTTCATAAATATTATATGAGAAAAACACTCATTCCATATCCTCTATATATTCCCCCAACTTGACCTTTGGCCATCGGTGGTGGTCCGGTTGGGAGAGTTGCCCCCGAAAAAAAAAAAGGTATTCAATATTTGACAGTAGCGATCAAAGATTTCACGCTGAATGAATATGAATCAAATTCAATGTTGGCATGCATTAGATTGCTGTGAAGACTATCGGCCGCGGATCTTTGGGTTTCGGGGAGGGAGGGTCGAACGACTCCCCCATGACCCATCCCTAGCTACACCCATGTGAACATATTGTTTGTCGTTCATTCGTATCTCAGTTCTATATAGGAATGCAGAATGTCTCGCATGCAGAGTGCAGACGAATGCGTCCCGTTGTAGCTGTGTAGATACTATAGTCATTTGAGGAAAAAACAAGTTTTCCAATGAAATATGTCGAAATACTAGAAGCACGCAACTACAGGTTGCATGCGAGTGATTGTCGAAAATTGTGTAGTTCAGTGGCAGCGTTGCAATAGCTGTATGTTCAAATGTTAGATTACTGCGTGACCTACAATGATTCATTGGAATGGCATATGACACAATTATACCGCAATTGTACCATCTAATGAAACTTCATCTCATTTGCCCGATTTTAAGAATATGAATTCTAACCTGTGACGCAGTCGTATACCTTCTGTCAAAAAGAGTTTCCTTTATATTTTCAGTTAAAGCCTATTATAAAACAAGTCAATTTCTAGTCTTTCAAATGATGCCTTTCCAGTCATATTAACTCTTTACCCAACGCAGGCGATATCAAAATTTATTATTTTAAATATTATGTTTCTAAACTTTTCAAAATATTTCAACAAAACCATAGCATGTGACTCCTCATTGGAACGAGCTCAATGAGCTCGTTCCAAGGAGGTGTCAGATGATATGGTTTTGTTGAAATATTTTGAAAAATTTAATTTTCTCAACTGTTCAATTTGCATATTACACGGGTGGATGCTGGCGATTCGTTAGGTAAAGGGTAAAAACAGAACACGACGACGGTGGAGTACGATGGACTTGAATCAACGACCCATTTGTGCGCCGACGGCGTCCGTGAAATACTGGACAAAAATGTGAAAAGTGTTTGTTGATTTCTGTCCCCGCCTATGGTCAACCTGAGTTGGATTTGATATTTATACCACGAATAAACTTGAAGCAAGTAATGAATCTGACATTTTTGAAGAAAAATATCGTTCTCGGCGTTCTGTTTACTTTCTTGTTTGAAACTGTTTTGTTTCAAATCGTTAAGCGGAGAGATTTCTGTCAAATATCAAGAAAAACATGCAGATTGAACGTAATGTGGGTCGCACCTATTTTATCGAACGACTTGTGGAGGGGGGGGGGGGGGGGGATTACAAAAATCACATCGATTGCTTGAAAGGCCCGAGTTGTTTGTGATCTTAAGCCTCCACAACGAGTTCGATAAAAAAGGTTTAGCCCAGATGTGAGTTGCCTTCAATGTTTATTCCACATCCTTCCGCCTGTGTGAGCTGCTTCAAGCTTTCCGAATTTTAACCTTAATACTACATATAATTACATAGTTACAGAAATTTGTTGTCACTGAAGCTCTGCATACAAAAAAAAAAAACACGTCGTGTACGGGATAAATAATACAACTGTGGAAATTCGATTGCATAAAATGCTTCCTGGCGAATGGGTGTAGAATGAATATCACAACTCAATGTGCATCTGGATCTAAAATATTTCATCAAACGAGCTGTGAGGCCGAAGGATAGTCGACACCATTCTATAGTTCTTGAAAACAAAACCTTTATATTTTCTATTTAAATAAATGTGAATGAGGGTCAGCAAAAAATTTTATTCCACGCTTATAACTCCCGGCATAATGTATTCAATTGAATACAGTCCAACAAAAACAAACATGCAAACCGCTGTAATATGATTCAAGTCGGAGTTAGTTGAGGTTGACTTGAAACGGAAGTGCCGTTCACATCATCACCGAAACACGCTGTCCAAAATATTGAAACGATTATGTGTCTAATGCATTCATTTAGCACGTGTATGGCCTTAAGTTAATTTGTTTACAAGGAGCGCATACAATCGAGCATGTGGCCTGGAGGCAGAAAACGATTCCTGTTTGTATCGAGCGGATTTTAGACAGCTCGTGAAGGTCTATGTTTATCCGTGATTCATAATTTCCTGCGCAAAACGCACTGAATTCAAACACTTGCGATGTTTTGCACTACTCACTTAATCATCACCACCCCCACCCCCAGACAAGATAAATAATGGTTGAAATTACATGTCAGAAAAAAACAGAGTTATATTTCATGGAATTTTGGTCCCTCTTGAAGTTTTCACCCGGACAACACTGAAACAGCGCAAAAGATCCGATAGGACTTGTTGCATACACCTGACAAAGATGTTTAAAAAATGATGCAATTAGCATATATGGAAAGTTAACACTACAGGGGAATGATGGCATGTAACTATTCATAACTCTGTTTTCCAGGTAAGATGATTTGATGGTTTTTGTTCTGGTAATGATATGCTACCTCACAAATAATGCCCAGATATTCAGAAATGGAAAACGGGGAATTAATATACAGTCTATAGACTGAATTCCAGCAAACCCGAACTCCACACACAAACACGCAAACACACAGAGCCTTGCAATGTGTTGGGTGTGTGGAAAATCGTCTAACTAAAACTTCCCATGCTAAATGTAAAGTGTGAATACTTAATCAAATCATATTATGAGCAAACAAAGACTGAATGTTTTCAATGACAAATCGCCATCCCATATTCAAAAACGGTCGCCGTGGTAAAGCATGAACTAATTGATTTTTACCGTCTAACATTTCGTTTATTAAATTGGAGCAACACTTCACTTATATGCTTTGATACGAACTGTCTGCTTTAAGAGTAAAATAATACCCAGTATCCAACGCATGGGTGAAAGTTTTCGAAAGTGGGCAATGGGTAAAAACGATTTGTTAGTGTTGTCTTTATACTTGTTGTGGGCATGATGTAGCTACAGATGCGAAAGTAGAATATTGTTTCTTGCATACTAACTGTGGATAAACTGTGTTCATTGGGGTTCTCGTGGTTTTAAATTTAATGTCACCCCGTTAATGTATCAATGTGAATCATTGTTCTGAGATACCCAAATGGGGATACAGAAGATGACGAGTGGGTCCTGTTACATCTGTGGATTTCCCATTGTGCGTATCAGTGGGGACCACTGTTCTGAGATACACAGGAGGAGATACAGCAACTGTCCTGTGGTTCTTGTTTTACATATGGGGGAATGTACGTGTGTATCCATGAGGACCGTGGTTCTGTACTACACAGATGGGGGATGCATAATCTTATGTTTTGTAGTTGGTGCTGTATTACACCTGGAGAGAAAAACGTCCGGTGTATCAATGGAGGTGGGATATTGTTCTGATCTAAAATGGGGAGTGTAGCTGATAATCTTGTCATTTGTGTGTTGCGTTTCAGTGTGGACAGCTGCTCTGTATATCAATAGGAGACCGTTGTTCAGAACTGAATAACCTGGAGGTGAATTGGGTACATAATTCCGATTTCTATTGATTTTATTATCATCACTCAAGGTCACTTTTTCGCACTCATTGTTGCATCGTGGCGACGGCACAGGTATAAAGTCATGTTCTGTCAACGTTTGTGCCTGTATCTTGAACTGCAACAGACCCCAACCCCCAGACCCTAGCTCCTAGTGAATAGAATAAATAGAGGATATGAAATGAGTGTTTTTCTCATATAATATTTATGAAACGAGTCTAAGAATGTTCCGTTTTGGCGAGACTCTGGCGAGCGCAAACGGAAAATTCGGACGAGTTTCATAAATATTATATGAGAAAAACATTAATTTCATATTCTATTTATCATATGGCACACACACGCACAAATTAGCCACTTAGTATGACTTTTTAACCCATCACCTAACTTGAGTTGCTGACGGGACTTGCAAAAACATGCTCGTATAACTGAAAATTTTCATTTTTGCTTCCAAAACATAGGTTATGACCCCTCATTGGAACGAGCTCATCGAGCTCGCTCCAATGAGGGGTCATAACCTACTTTTTGGAAGCAAAAAGTGAAAATATAAAAAATATGAATGGTGTTTTTTTCTTGTAGGTAAAAAATTAATACAATATAACCCGCCCTAAATAGGACAGATAACGTAAGTTCTCCCTATTGAAATTACGCAAATGTCACCCAGTTGTATTTTGTTTAGCCAATCAAATTGTCCAGTTTTGACATTGACCAATGAAAGCTCCCAACTCTAATTATGCAAATTATAAAAATGTGGCCCAGTTTTATTTTGTTCAGCCAATCAAATTGTCTAGTTTCTAGTTTTGAAATTGACCAATGAAATTGACGGAAGGCTTTATTTATCACTGATTAATATGAACACAAAATATCAAATGTTTTAAAGTGAACAAAACGGACGAGTCATATGATAACATTTTTTATTGCATTAAACAAGTACTGAATAACTTCCAAGTCTCCAACGAGAAAAAGCTGCAACTCCGTTTAGAATTAGTAAATTAAGTCACCTCATTGTTCAGGTGGATCAATCTTTGTTTTAACCGCATTGCGCAAATGATTCAAACAGATAAACAGTTGTGATAAATATGCCTAAAATGCTCACTTCTTCTTGGGTAGGGCGTGACTCAGAACAGGGACGTCGTGAAGATGGCCAACTGGAATTGTCCAAACCTGATTTGTCCCAGTTGGTAAAAGCGGCAGTAGGCTATAAGTTACGAGATGTTTAGTGATCGGATATGGTGTCATGTGACGCCCAGTGAGATCAATATCTGGCTCGGCTTAACGCATTTATTATGACAACGGACGAAATCTAGTATTCCACTTTAATGAATCTGTCCGATAATTTACTTTTAGTGTATCGTACTTGTGAAAACGAAAACAAGCAGACTAAGTGTACAGTGTAAGGGAGGGGGTGGGGGTAACTCTATCTTGTCAACGTTTCGTGGTGAAGAGATTATCGATCGGTACGATTAACCTGTTGTGAATGTGGCGCATGTTTCGATTTACATTGAGCTATTGGATGGAGTTATCGATCGAAATAAGTTTCTGAATTTGGGACACATTTAAAACATACATTATTTGTTTTTTGCCCAAGTGAGTTTAATCAAACTTAAACCTTAATCACATTCAACAAACGATTGAGAACGTTTGTTGTAAACTTGCCATTTTTGAGACGAGCTGGTTGCATTTTATGTCTAAACACAATATGGTGAACGCACACTTAATATTGATTCCATGTGGGTTCACCTATGACGTCATCATCGATCCGATATTGCTTGGTAGGCCGCTCCAATTTATCCACGGTGATCGGTTGATCCCCAGAGCTCTCGCAACAGAGGGCAATTTTAAAAGTTGGAGTCATCTTGAGCGGCATCCAGAAACTGGAGAAGAAATTGCATGATCGGGGTAAGCGCAACTCGTGTCCGGGTCATGATTGAAAATAACCACCGACAATCGGGGGTAGACTAAGAATCTTAAGTGTGTTCATTGGTTGTGGTTGAATGTTCGAAAGGGGTGGGGTTTGGGAACAGCCGATTCCAGAAGTAGGTCGTGAATCAACCCACACACCCGGGAAATTTGATCTTTGAAAGCACTCTGATCTTTGAAATGCGATTGCCATCCAGTGGAGAAGGGATTTAATATTTTGATGCAAATTGTAAATCTTTTCATGAGTAGAGAGCGCCTAAAACAGGACAAAACTACGTGGCGGAAAAATGATTAGAAAATTGAAGAAGTAGTGGGGGAGGAAACAAAATGCAGACACAAGATGAAAGTTTTGGATTTATCCAATATTAGAACCCAACAACCCGTATTTTGTTTATCCAATTTGTGACACCCAAGTACACCAAAACAGTTCAAAATAAAATATGTATCAATGTATAGCCAGTCTCCATTTTAGCCTGCAGTTTGTTATACACTTGCATTTATTGAAACTTCCTGGCCATTTTCATTTCATTGCAAAGTGCTTGCCAACTAATTACAAGTGTTAAAATTCTAAAAACTGAAATTTGTAATAGCGTCAGGAGTTCCAGCAATAGGTATATATTTTCCTGTACTTGTTATACAATAGTGATTATGCTAAGATGGAACTGACCCTGAAGTGTGATCCGTTTTGATTAAAGTGTGATGGACCTATTTTTCACAAGTTGAGGAGTCGGAGGTGTAATTTATCATATTTCCTAATACCTAGAAAAACTGAACCGAAACCGAATTTTTGTCTAACTGAAGCCGAACTGGAACCGAAACTCGTTCACGCAAGTGAATAAAAACAATTGCAACATTGCATGTTCAACTCGGTGGGTGGTCCGTTTCTGTATTAATTAGTCGTTCACAGAACGTCATACTTGCACTTTGAGAGCAACATTTTGCTTCTGTGAAATCCACAGGAGTTTGAGTTCAAGTGATTTGCTCGCAACATACCAAATTAACAATTGTGTACACAGGATTTTGTCGGATAATGTAATTAACGAAATAAATGCTTAGTAGTAAACAAAAATATTTACGTGATGGAACAGGAGGAGATATAGGTGCGGGAGCCTGAGTTCGAACCGTCGACCTCTAGCATACAAAGCGACCGATTTACCACGAGACTAAGAGATTCGAACCAACCAGGCGGGTTTATAAATGACCTCTATACCTCGACATCTCGACCTCTACACTACTTCTTCCTCTTTTAGGATTCACCAACCGTGAACCTCACCCCAGCTTCCACCTCAGAGCGGTCGAAGCACCCACCGTGCTTCACCATGGCGTACACGAAGCCACCAACTGCTGAGGATCGGACGTGCCCCCCCCCCCCCCCCCCCACACACACACACACACCACACACAATTGTAAGAGGGTTTCGAACAACCCACCTCTAGCACACAAAGCGACATATTTACGGCGAGACTCGGAGATCCGGACCAACCAGGCTGGTTGGTAAATGACCTTTGTACCTCGACCGCTACACGAGATGTCATCATTTGGGTAATAATATACTGAGCATAATGTTTACTTTGAAAGCAAAGCTGATTGAAATTGTGTTTTCCATATATTAGAAGGTACGTTACCTGATATGTTTTTGGTCCTTGACACTTTACAAATTTCGAGAGAAAATATCGTGATACAGTACAGTCACCGTGGGCTGGTCGTAATCCACGCGCGAGCACTGATATCCACGAGAGCGTTTAGCAGATAATAAAAATCATCATTAGCATAATTTTACTTTAACTCTTTAACCAACCTAACAGTCAATACCGGCCAGCGCTATTCTCAAAAATCGCCAATTAGTTTTCATTATTTTTTTCATTTTTTGTCTCAAAAACATAGGTTATGACCCCTGGTTGGAACGAGCTCGTCGGGCTCGTTCCAATGAGGGGTCCTAACCTATGTTTTAGAGACAAAAACTGAGAAAAAATAGTTAGTCAATAATTGTTTTCGCAAGGGTCATCTGCTTTTCATATTAGGTAAAGGATTAAGAAGCATCAGGAAGTACACGGTGCTTCATTAATTACATGTTTGATGATTATCCCTATAATTAATATTTTGGAATTTTGCATTATTGCGTTCGTGGAAATACTGCGTACATTTGGAAGCTGACCAGTTCACGACCGCTATACTGTACATATTGCATGTCTTGTATTCGTATCTTAGGTCTACAAAAGAATGAAGATTATCATGCGAATATCATGAAGAGATCAAGTAGTGGAAGACTGAAATGCAGTCCGGTGAGTTAATTTCCTTCTTTCGTGTTACTACGACCAGAAATCAAAATAGGAAGCATTTCACAGAATTTTATTCGACAACATGGCTAACCTGATTCCACTGTCAACTTTTGTTCTTCTTTCTTTTGGATAGTTTGTTTGGATCTACATCTTGAAGAGGGTGTCTGTCTCTTATGGCAATGCAGAAAGACAGTGTCCATTCCAAATCGATTTTACCCTATGGTAGTGTGGCTACAACAACATTGTGTTACCACTTCATCCTGGAATTTGTTTGAATATATTTTCATTTTGAAGACTTTAAAGTGTCTAGTCGAAATGGTCTCGGATCTGTGCCGTATTCTCTCACTACTAGCATTTGAATTTCACTCGAATGAGTAACGGCCACGCGACCATCGGCTTCTAAGACCAAATGATTTATACCACCCGCCACTTAATTCACACTTCACACTAGAATACAGCAGGACTATCCAGCTCCATGTAATAACTCGTGCCTAGGTTGAAATCTCGTGTTTGGAAATTGATTTGCAGAAAGTAATATAATATTTTCCATTTAGTTAAAGGAAAAGAATGCGATGTAAATCTAACTGCTGAATATAAATAAATAGATGAGATATGAAAAGAAGAAAAACTATTCACAATGTATTTCAATAACATTATATTCTTGAGAGACGACAGATATGTATAAGAGATTTTGTCGGGAAATAAATATCGAAACGTCACTGCAGTCATGTACTGGTGTCGTACAAAACTGACATCTGCACAATGAGGAATAATGTGTTTCGTTTTAGCAGTGTGGATATTATAGCTCTTTGTGGAAAGCAGAAGCTCCGATAAAATATGTCGTAATACTAGCGGCATGCAGTGAGAGGTTGTATGCTAGTATTTGTGGAAAATTATGTAGTTTCAGTTCCCGCAGTAAAATAGCTATACTTTCAAATCTTGGATAAGTAGATAACGGTCCACTAATCAGAACTCAAGACGACATCAAGGGAAACAAATACCATCTCAGATTCAACGGGTTTCCATTTCCAGATTCAATGTCCTTTCATTTCCTGATTCAATGTATTCGCACTTTCAGATTTAACGTCCTCGTATTCTCAGATTCAATGCCTTACCATTTCCAGAGTCAATGTCTCCCCGTTTCCAGATTCAAGGTCTTTCCATTTTCTGATTCAAAATTCTTGCATTTCCCAGATTTATTTTTTTTCATTTTTAGAAAAAAAATGTTCTTGCATTTCATTAATCTCAAATTAATGCTATGCACTTGCTTCGAAGCAATAAATACTGTTTTTGTGCAGTATCGGTAAAATAATGGAACGAGTTGTCTTAAGAGATATCCATAAATAGTTCCTTGAAAATAATTTATTTTATTAACTGCAGTCAGGGTTTTTGCCGAATAATAGTACAGTGTACCAGTTGCTAGAGGTCAATCTCCACTTTTGCAACGTCATACTTGTACATACAAATATGCAAACTTGTGATGTTTTGTTGCGGTATTTCCAAAGCCTTTGGCGGGGTATGGCACCGCGATCCAATTTTCAAATTGAAGCAATATGGGGTTTCTGGTCCATTGCTGCGATGACAGAAGTCAAAGAATGAAAATTAACGAATGTAAATCCGAGTACAGAAACATAGAAGCGGGGGTTCCACTGTGGCCTGTTCTTGGACCCTTTTTTATTTTTGGTCAACACCAATGATATGGTTGACAATATTAAGTCTATTGTTAGACTCTTCGGTGAAGATACCTGTTTGACCAAATCATCTCTTGACATTCAGAATATTGAGTCAAAAATGTACATCGAACTCCAAAAAAGCAATAAATGGGCCGATACCCAGCTGGTCACATTTAATGCTAAACAAACAAAGCTGTGTTGTTTACATTCTAAAGAGATGTCATCTGTCCAATTGTTTGGTTCGACAGAGAAACACTTAACTTTGTTGGCGTCCACAAACACTTGGGATTATCTATCCAATCCAACTTGGGCGGGGAAGCTCATATTGACGACATTTGTAAAAAAAACTGTGTTAGACATTCACAGTTATGAAAACTATATTTTCAATCGACAGATTTTGATTGAGATGTATAATGAATTGGTTTTGCCAATATTGGAATATGGGAGTTCGGTATGGTGCGAGCTCCTCAATATTTGATGAAGCGTCTAGAGGATATACACTGTGATGCCGCACGGATAGTATCAGGGCCGACGAGATCAGTATCGCTCTCTGGTAAACAATTGGAAATTAATGTTAATTTTAACTCCGTACTATTTTACTGTACGGCGATCCCGTTTTAGAACATAAAACTAATACATCACTTTTTAAATTTGTTAAAAAATTTATTCGTTACACTCGAAGATTCGATAATGAGTTTCTATCCTAGGAACTGTTCAACACATGCACTCCTTAGGCGTATGTTTAAGCGGCGAAAGTGTAATCAGTGGATGATTACAGAAATTAATACATAATTATTATTATTATTATTATTATTATCAT
Source organism: Pictodentalium vernedei (assembly GCA_031216915.1). Lineage (NCBI taxonomy): Eukaryota > Metazoa > Mollusca > Scaphopoda > Dentaliida > Dentaliidae > Pictodentalium > Pictodentalium vernedei. The sequence goes on along the minus strand of CM062288.1, from coordinate 14,795,437 downwards.
TATTATTATTATTTATTATTATTATTATTATTATTATTATTATTATTATTATTATTATTATCATTATTATTATTATTATTATTATTATTATTATTATTATTATTATTATTATTATTATTATTATTCGCTGCAGGAGTGCTATGTCGGTGGTAAGATTTGAGCGATTACATAAATTATTAGTATCATTATTATTATTATTATTATTATTATTATTATTATTATTATTATTATTATTATTATTATTATTTGCCACAGGAGTGCTATGTCGGTGGTAAGGTTTGAGCGCGATAGTAAAAGTATTATCTATAGCAGCAGCAGTGATGATGGTGGCTGCAGTAGTAATAGTAGTGGCAGCTATAGCAGAAATGAAAATTTAGTGTTATGGAAAGTGCAACCACTCAGTACAGCACCTGGGTCACCCTCGGTTTGGAAAATAAAATTGACAGATGCAGACTCAAGGTGCAAAGGGGACATTAATCAATTTCGTTTCATTCTTCTTCTTCTCTCTCTCTCTCTCTCTCTCTCTCTCTCTCCCTCTCTCTCACACACTTTCTTTTACTTCGAAGTTAAATTTTCTTGTATATATATTTTACATATCCATGTTTGTTTCGCCATTGTATTGATTTTTTGTATCATATTAAGGGAGCAAAGGTTACCCTAAGTGGAAAGCACTTGTTCTCCTGTTTCAATTTGCAAACTATTTTTGGCAAATAAAAATATGTTTAACCTAACCGTTGTTAGTGAGTCGCGTTAGTTGTTATTGAAGTCACATGACATAGTCAGTGAGCTAATAGGCCGAATTCCAAATTTATTATGGGTCCATATATCAAATTTAGTTAAATTTGACCTAGTACATTCCCTGCTCTTAGGAACTCGCATTCGTTGTTACGGATGTCACATTACATGGTCGATGGCCCTGTAGGGCGGTTTCCCAAATGTATTATGGGTTCACATGCCAGATTTGGTTAAAATCGTATCTGTAGTTTGCCCTTTGCTAGGGAGTGGCGTTGGTTGCTATGGGAATCACGTGGCATTGTCATCGCCCAAATAGGTCGAATTACAAATGCATCATGGGTCCATATACCAAGTTCGGTCAAAATCGGCCTAAAACTCTCCCCGTTGCTTGGGAGTCGCTTTGGTTACTATGAATGTCACCTGACGTGATAAATGGTCAAATAGGTCCATTTCCAATGCATTATGGGGCACATATATCAGTTCTTCTTAAAACAGGCCCGGTAGTTTGTCCGTTGCTAACGAGTCCCGCCGGTTGCTATGGGTGTTACGAGACAGGGTCAGTGGTCCAATGGATAGAATTCCGGAGGAATTGTGGTTCCATACACCAAGATCGGTTGAAATCAGCAAGGTAGTTTGCCCTTTGCTATGGAGTCGCGTCGGTTGCTATGAGAGTTATGTTGCATGGTTAATGACCCAATAGATCCACTTTGCAATGCATTTTGAGTCCACGTACCAAACTCGGTTAACGTCGGCGCAGTAAACTGCCCATTGCTAGACAGTCCAGTGTTGCTATGGAAGTTGAGTGGCCAGGTTAGTGGGTCGAAAGATAGGATTATTGCTATATTTTAGGTCAATCAAGTAAATAATTCCAACTTGTTGGGTTCACGATGTTAACCCTCATCTTATATTTGCTTAAACCACAAGACACACCATCCCTTTATTTAGGTGATAACTATGCTGTATGTGTTTGTTTGGGCCGTAAAAGATGGTTTTAGTTTTGCCCCCGACGCGTCAGCGGAGCCAGTAAAACGGATATTTGCGACAGTAAAGCCATCGTTTAATAGACGTTTACGACCCCAAACAATCAAATACAACATTGGTATCACCATTCTAATATAATTCGGCTGAAAACGGAGAGAGTATTTTATCTCCCAAGTTTTAACCAACGTCTTGTTGAAGACCACAATTTAAATCTAAACATACAGTCTTCGTGGCCTCATTTCCGAACCAAATCAAGAAATGTATTTTACGCTGCCATTATACAAATACTTCCAAACGTTTTAGTCATTTTATCAGCAATAACAAAAATATATTTATATTTGTAGTCACATCATTGATCATGTTTAAATGCTTGTGACAATCTGAAAACAAAATACGCCGTCTGGTTTCACTGTTCAAACTTCAGAATTCACCTCGTGGGGTTTCAGTCGGAGTCGGAAGCACTCGATGATTTACCATTAAAGTTAAACATGTTGGGAGCTTTGATTTGAAGCACTTGTTTGACAGTTATAATTACTTTTGGTTACAGAACAGTTATTCATTTCAAACTGTTTCTGGGAAGTGATGGCTTTTGAAATTAGGCTCCTGGTATTGACATAATTGTTAAAGAGCGAATAGTTCACTTCTCTCAGTGGTGAACGCATTGCTGTCGGTGTACATGTTCATATCGCGAACGCAGGTGACAAATTAGAAAATGAAAGGATCGCATGCATTTGAAGTCTCTGTTATAACATCGCAAGGGATAGGTTCGAAATATTATTGCCAATTGTCTGAATTTTGGTTTTTCATTTGACACAAAGCGTCCATAAATTCTTCATCGTGCGAAAAATTGCCATTTATAAATTATAAAATCACTAACTTCTTCCACACGGTTACCGTTAAGCCTGTCGGAATCAGTTTTTTCAACTCTCATTTCATTACTCATCAGTCTCTGCCAAACCTCTCCCACATTAATATTAAACGTTCCATCTTCGTCCATATTAATTACAGTTAATTACAAGAAAGATAGAAAAGTTTTTGTTTTACAGAAAGTCAACACGTTCACAGCGTCTGTTTAACTTAGACATGTCAGTCAATGACTCCAAACGGAACGAAGATAGAATACCCCACGAATACATCTTGACTTTCGTAAAATAGTTTTTGACAACACAAAATTTCCGATAGGTTACGCCGAGTTTACTGTCTCAAATGTTATTGAATAACCAATCAAATTTCGAGATTTATAGTAATTATATTAGGATTATGGGATAACTATGTTGTATTTGATTGTTTGGGACCGTAAACGATGGTTTTACTGTCGAGAATTGGGTTTTCGATATGTCTTTCAAAATGCTATTTAACATTCGGGGGTCTACAGGCCTGTCGTGAACCAGGTTTCATCTGAATAATTAAATTTAGTCTTTGGTTGCTGAAAAAATATATTATGTCTGTTGTTGCGTTTACACAGGAAAAAAATGCAGTTATTCTACAGGACAATTCATCTTTCCTGTTGCACACATCCGGGGTTTGCTTTCAAAATCTCTGTCTTTTATATTCTAACCTGAATGGTTCTTAGAGGCTTCATTGTAGGACATTTCAACTATTACTTTACCAGTGCTGTCTGGTTTGAAGAGAAAGGCAGAGGTGTTAATTGTCGCAAACTTTCTCTCCCAAGTCTTGCAAAATTCAAGGAAATGCCAAACCAAACTTTTCGAAGAAGACCTTTATGTGACTGTGTCGATAACACTTCACTGGACCGTAATTTGTTGAAATCTGATTCCGATATAGCGGAATGGTGCTTGGTCTGGTCATAAACTTTTCGCTCAAACTTTTTCAGCATAGCATTAAACATTGCATTGCTTTTATGAAATTAATAATCGTCACTGATAGAAAACGGTTTTAGATATGGGGTTGACCGTAGATACCTTGAGGCCTGAAGACCAACATATGTACTTTTTGAGTAGGGTTTTTCATTTGTTGCTATTGCTGAGGAACAAAAGCCGCTCAACATTTCGTCAAAGTATATTTCTTAAAATTTTTCAAATGCACTTCTTTGACCATTTTCCAAAAGCCATCTGGGAAAGAAAAAAAAATCGAACGTTAAATTTTAAACTGACAGCGATTTAACTTAAAATAATATGCACAGAAGTTTGCAGATGTACATGCAGTAGGGATGATGGGTAATGGAATTTAAAAACAAATCTTAATCTCAAAGTACTACCGTCAATCTGGGCTAGAGTCACGGAATTGTTCCAAAAATTCTATATTTTCAGAAATTTGCTATAAAATAATTTTTTTGATTGTCGTCCTGGGAGAAGGGTTAACGTAAGTGAGCAGTAAAATCAAATTTGCAGCTTTAATGTAAACGGAGTGTATCATGATATTATCTTCATATCATGCCCGATCGGAAAACCCAGTAAATTAAAACAAATCATGTGGACAATTGATTGTTTTATTTGCTGTGTTGTTTGAACAACTGCTATTTTCTTCAAGGAGGCTAATATTATTGAAATTATTACAGTACACGCCTAGCTTCGATTCAAATAAAAGCACAGAACAAATTCTTTCTTTACTTCAATCGTCAAGTTAACCCCTTTACCTAACACATTTGTTGAACCCGTATGATTTACAAATTCATCAGAAAACGATAAATCATTTTAAAAACAAATCAACAAAACCATATCATGTGATCCCCTCATTGTAATGAGGTTGTTTACCGCGTCCTAACCAGGGGGCCACATTATGTGGTTTTGTTGAAATATTTTGAAAAATTAAAAACAAATTTTATTTAAAATTGTTGCTTGTTTTATTTGCTTTGTTGTTGAGCAAATGCTATTTTCTTCAAGTAGACCAATTTTATTGGAAATTATTATAGTACGCACCTAGCTTCTATTAAAATAAAAGCACAGAACAATTAATTTTTTACTTTAAGCCTCAAGTTAAACCTTTACCTAACAAACGGACTGCACTTACATGATTTACAAATTCATCAGAAGAACACAAACCATTTTCAAAAGGTTTCTACAAAACCATACCATGTGATCCCTTCATTGGAACGAGCTTCTCGACCTCATTCCAATGAGGGGGTCACATGATGTGGTTTTGTTGACAGTTTTTGAAAAAATTCAGAAAATATAAATTAAAATAATAAATTTTGATATCTGCATTTGCTACAGAGTTAAAAGAGTACCACAGTAATGGTTCTTTACTTGCGAACATAAGTTGTAGAATACCCACTGTAAACTATGCATTCTTTTTGGATACATAAGAGGCAACATCTAACATTTCTGGAAAGGTTTCATTGAGAGCATTCCATCAACTGAAGTCAGCTTCTTGTCTTATCAATATTGAAGCAGAAAGATACTAAGTTTATTGTGGTTATGCTAAAAATGATTTTGCTTCCCACTGTAGTTTGTTTTTTAGGAATTGTTTCTCCTAGTTCTATAACACTAGTACATGCAAATGCAATCTTTCGAATCCCACCCATGGCTATCGCGTTGTCTCCTTACGCAAGACACTTAATCATAATTGTCCATGTGGGAGCACAGTAGCATTGTGTACTGAGGTATACTGCACATCGATGGTGCTCTTGACTTGTATCC